>VXBL01001703.1:790817-974078 GCA_013400195.1 Aramus guarauna
GGGCTCCGCCAGCGCCCGGTGGGTTCGGGGGCGGGCGGGGTGCGCGGCCCGAGGCGGCGGTGGGGGCCGGGGAGGCTCCCCCTGAGGGGCCGCTCCTCAGGCGGGGGCCGCGGGGCCTGGCGCCGTCGCGGTGGTGCCGGCGGNTATTTCCTGCATGCTGATTTTTATCAGCTTTTAAGCCTAGATCCCATGTGTTTCTCATTTTAGAATGTGGCATTGTTTTCTGTAAAAGAGCAAGGATTTGTACATCTGTCTTTTTACTTATGATGTAATTGTATGAACAATTTATTTCAGCCTGTTGATGAGGACCCGCGTGTCTGATCAGTGGAGCAGGGAGAGATAATAGGAGGAGGAGGGCTGCTCTTTGATCTCATGTCCCAGAGAAACCCAAATCTCCGTGTCAGGAAAGGAAGCCATCCTTACTGCAAACGGATGAAACTAACTTAACCACCTTTTCATAATCTTATCATTTCCAAGCAAACTACAGGTATAAAATAGAGAAAAGACATCTTGGGGTAAAGGCTTCTGTCATAAATTCTTGCAGAGGGTTTAAAAAAATGTTCTTTGTCTGCCTTGCATCTTGTTGCCTATTATTTGGTGCATGTATGAGGAGTGAACTGGTTCAAATAGAGTCCTGTTTCCTTTATTCTGATGAAGCAGAGGATTAAAAATATTGGCTCTTAGGGATTGATGACTGGGCATTCCCTGTGACCAGGCTGTCCTTATGGCTTCTTTGAATTGCTTCTAGTTACCTAGTCTCGAACCTGGCCTTCCCCATGTGGTCCAGAGGAGAGGAACGAGTCACTTCCCAAGGTGCAGTATTCAGGAACTCCCTAGATGACTTCATCGTTCCTCCTGTAGCTAATTATGATGATCTTCCTGCCTATGGCTACATAAAATAGTGGGTTCTTTCCTCTTGCAATTCCACCTAGCAGTGGTGCTGCAGTAATGAGCCCTTCTTCAGGGGCTTAAAGTCAAATAAAATAATCGTCATTTTAAATATTTAAGTATGTCTTTCTTAAGTCCTGCCTCATGTTAACAGATCCTGTGCAGTGTGTAAGAAGTTGCGTTCTCTCTGCCTGTATAGAAATAACTAAAACTACCCTGAAGAAATGACTGATGGAAAGAAAGATCTTTTGGCAACTAAGCACAGTCCATTACACTCTTCATTAAAGAAAAATGTTTAATATCTCTTTATAATGCAACAATTGTTTCCTGAAATATTATACCTAGAAATCATTAATTCTTAGTTAGTTGATGATTACTTAAAAATCATCTGCCATTTCTGTCCTACGCCCCTTTTAGAGGTGCAGATAACAGTTTTAATTAGGCTGGCAAACGTGAAATCTGTATGGATTTTTCTGAAGGACTTGTCTGTCAAAACATTATTTGACTAGTGCTAAGCCTTTTTTTGGCTGTATTTTGAAGCCAAACAAATTGTTGCCTAAGGAGAACTAGGCATAAAGGAGAACTAGCTGTCATCCTTCCTTAATGACACTCTTGTAGATTTGTATTGATATGGGATTCGATGCACTCTTTTATAAAAAGACTTCTGGTTAAAAACAGTCCAAATGTGTATTTCTAGTATTTAGACCTTCCAAAACAAGCCTTTTGCCCAAACTGCAAAGAAAGGAAGCGTGAGGATGCCCATTGAGTCAAGGATTTCCTGTTGCAAATGCTGTAGTATCGAATTATGAGATA
The DNA here is from genome assembly GCA_013400195.1 of Aramus guarauna. NCBI lineage: Eukaryota > Metazoa > Chordata > Aves > Gruiformes > Aramidae > Aramus > Aramus guarauna. The sequence continues at coordinate 792,519 of VXBL01001703.1, forward strand.
AATGCTTTTATGAGTGCCATTCGTTACCCGGAGACTGCTGTGGAGAAGTACGGCACGGGAGGACACAGCCCTGATAGTAAAGCCCGTCCCAGCTGCTAGCGAGATGCAGGCGCTCTCAGCAGACTACCGTACTTGGACCACATTCAAGCCATCCAACTTCCATATGTGCCACTAAGAAGTAGGGGTTTTTTTGAAGCATCCTGCTCTCAGCTGGTGAAAGAAACTCTTTGGTGAAAGAAAATATTTCTTTGCTTTACCTCTGAGTTCTTAGCTTCATCTCCTAGAATTATTCTAGAGTGTGCTTCTGCAAGGCAGCCTAGTACCAGGAGAAAGGGGAGGAATGCTGTTTCTCTGCTTGGCTGCTGTCCGCAGGGTTCTGAAAGGCAGCGTGGAACAGCCTGGTCTTCTCGATACTGCAGCTGTTTGAGAATTGCATAGAGCAGAGGTCTTGGCAAACCTGGGAAGGCAGCACTGCATTGGCTCATTCAGAGCTGCTTTCAGCTGTTAAGGTTGGGAACCTGGGCTTGCGTTTCAGGGGGGAAAAAAATTGATCTGTTCTGATTTGAATGCTAAACAATATGTACATCTTACTCCAGAGATAATGATGATTTTCTGCTAAATTGGATAGCAAAATAAATCAGTGGCTTTAATGCATTTCTGAAAAATCTACATTGTTTTCAATATTTTTTTTTAAAGGAGCTTGTGTTCTGGGGAAATCAATACAGGGGAAGGACTGATTAGTCTCCTAAACCTTACTCTTAAAGATATGGTTTACAGTCATTTGAAAGATGTTTGCTATAAAAATTCCTCTCCAGCATTGTAATTAGGAGCAAAGGATTGCAAATGAGGTCATTGAAGGTTTCAGATGCTTTTCTGTCTTTAGGCCAGAGGAACTACACCTTTGTAGACCTGGGTCCAAGTCTCCATTGGGCGCTTTTTCTTTAGGTAGTTTTGTAAGAGCTGTTCATTAACTTGGTTTCAGGTATTTCATACATCTTTAAGATTATAAAGGAAAGATGAGAATTCAATGGATTTTTCTTTCAGAGAGCTCTCAGTGAGATTTACCTATTCATGGTGTGCAAGTACAGGGCACTCATAACTCCAATCTGGAAACCAGTGGCTTCTCAGTATTCTTGCACTGGCATCCTTTTTTATCAAACCGATATTCTGTGTGAGAAATAAGGACAGAGTTGGCTTTAATTTAAGCCAATGCCTAAGCTCCCACCGATTTCAGCAGTAATGAATTTTGCTCCTGTATCTCTACACTTCTTTTGGGATGAACTTTAAAAGCTGGTAGTTTTGTCTCCATATGTTCCCTTTTTTGTGTGGGAGGGTCTTTAATGACTTTGGTATTTTGTCTTCAGGAGGGGAGGAGGGGGGACAGAAGTTGCTCTAGTTTCAGCTCTCAGCCCTTTTGTAGGGAGAAGGGTATGAATAGTATGCACAGTTGAAATTAGACATGTTAAAAGCTGTACACGTGGGGGGGCTGACAATTCAAAAAGCTTTTAGGGTAGGTCAAGTAATTCAAGAGGAGAATTTAATCAAATAAACTCCCCCTTCAGAAAGCTAAGCTATCAGTTTGTTTATGTGACTTAGTCATCTCTTCCTATGTAGCATGATTGTTCATTTGATTCCAATTTACAGAACAACGTGTACCTTTTTTATAGCAGTCATTAAGTTAATATGGATGTCAGAATTTAAGGCTGCTAAACTCTGATGGGTAACTTCTAAAGCAAGTATTTATTACGTCCTCTTATGTTGATATATACGTCACAACGGGACACACAGTGTAATGTTATGGCCAGGCTGCTCGGCATATGCACAACGGTGTTGACTTGGGTGATACTGGTGTTCAGCAGAGCTTCTAATTTCAGCTTGCATCTGTGACATAAGTGACCTTGAGGCTTACGTTAGGAATTATACTTTTCATTTAAACTGCCTTCTGTACCAGTCTGTGCAGTAAAACAGTAAATTGTGAATCTATAACATGCCACTTACTTTAAATTGTCTGGTTTGCTTACCAATGTCACCTTTCTGTGTATCTTCCATGTGCAGTTCTTGGTTTTGCATACTCAGTTGCTTTTTTATTTGTGAAGTATGGTTCCAGGTCCAGTGATATCTGTGGTCTTACAGAAGAACAAGCTACACCCAGCAGGCTGTTCCTTCTGAGGCGGTTAACTCCCTGCTCCTGTGAAATAAGTTGTCTGGTAGTCGGTAGCAAATTACTGCTGTTCAGTGTTACTCCTCTGCATGAGATAGCTCTTCCTGAGGAATTTTGCTCCACTGTAGCTTTGTTGGGATCAGCTTAATGAACTATCACAGGTGACCAAGCAGTGATTCCTGGCTCCTGCTGAGCTTGAGCCCATATTGCCACTGAAATATTTTTCTTTATCTGGAGGATGGAATAAACCCAAGACCACATGAAGGTACTCAAATGAACCAGTGTTTCTAAACAGAAGAGAGAGAATGGAATAAATAAAGCATCAACAACTTACGAGAGGGTGCAAACTTGAGTTCCAGCTAGCGCTATTGTCTAGACATAGTTGTCTGCTCAAAAAGTAGTGATATGTAAAAATCAGTGTAACATATTCCCACTTCTGCCCTTTAGGGTCTGTGCTGAGGAACTGTTAATGTACAGTGCTCCTCTGTGGAAGAATCGTGGCATAGAGCAATCATTGTGCTGTCCACGGAAGTAGATACTGTTTTGGTTTCTTTCTTTGATGTATGGGTAGTTGGCTTTTCAAAAACTGTCTGTAAAAGGGTTCTGGTGATCATTTCTTAAGCACCTTGCAATGTACCCTAAACACAGCATGCTTCTCCCAGTTCTTCTCAGTAGAGAATGATGGGACATGATAGGAAGCAGTTCTACAAAATTACTTTTTCCTAATAATTTTTTGTACTGTATCAGGTAGTGACTGTGACAAGAGATGTTATTTGCCCTTTCGTGAACCTGTTTGGATTCCATACTGAGAACACACACAAAAAAAATTTAATGGAGTGATGGTACAGAGAATGATGAATTACGTGCCATCGTGCCTTAGAAAGAAGTGACTGCTGAAAAGCAATCTCCAAAGCCGTCTGAACATCAGAGTGTTAGAATTAGGTTCTGGAACATAATTTCTAGGAAAACACTTTCCTTTTGGTAGATGCCCCCGGGTGCGTGAGCAAGGAGGGGAAGGTGATGCTCTGTGATACACTGCTGATCTGGACAATGAGGGGATTAGGACCTGCTGTGAGATGCAGCCACTCCCAACGCTACTTGCATTTTAGAAATGTTGCCAGTGCCTTAAAAACAACAATACAAAACCCAAATAAGAACTGGTAAGGACTGGCAAAGAATCTGAACCCCGTGCAGTCTGAATAACAAGAGCAGTCTGTTAATCCGTGTGCCTGGACTGGGAGTGTCAGTGCCATTTTTAAAATTAAAATTTCCATTCCACTTCGTGACTGTAGATGTCTTTCAAGTGGATGTAAAAAGCTGACAAAGCCGAGAGTTTGAATTGTGCTTGAGTTCTGGAACTGACCAGGCCTTAAGGCACAAGAAAAATTAATAGTAAGGCATTGTTGTAATGAATTATTTTTGTGCTTGCTCAACCACTCAACATTTAAACATATGGAACTATTTTATGTGTAGGAAGAATCTCATGAAAGAGCTGTGTCAGCCTGGTTATTTGAGTCTGCCAGAGCAGAGCTGAGAAAGCCGATTGGTTTTGTCCGTAGAGGAACTGATGTTTTACATCTGCTTTTTAACAAATACAAATTAATACTGCTTCTGTTAGGTGAACGTTTTGTTTTCTCTTTGGCATGTGAAGGTACAAAACTACTAGTTTGCCTCCCACCAAATCCTGTTGAGTTCCTCATCCTCTAATTAGTGTTAAAGAATTAGGTAAGAAATACCTGATTATAGAGTACAGATTTGGGAGCCAGTAACTTGTACTTACCTTTCAAATCTACCATCTGACGACTGACTCCGGATGTTGGAAAGTTATTGTGGTAGTATCTTAATTTCTTCCCCTCTAAAATAGAGCTGGTATCTTTATCACAGAAGTTTCTGTGATAGCAGCAAACCTTTAATTTGATTTTTTTTTACAAACTTTTGTTTCCTACCACAATTTTACTTCATTAAACAGAGCGGGGGAAAAAACCCTAAGAATAACATTTCTTTTCAGAGAGCAGGTGGTTTTGCTAAGGTACTTGAGTTTCAGGTATATGGAATAACTTCTTTAAACACTTTACTTCACAGCAATATGTACAGTTACTACAGAACTAAATTGTATTCAGTATGTGCCGACTCAGATTTGTTTTCTGTCTATCCTACGCTTTGCCCCAGAAGTACGTAGTTCTAAATCTGCTTTATAGACGGTGCAAACTCGTGGTGAGACTTCAGCTTTGGGGCTTCAGGAACTGTCTGCATTTCACTAGTAGTGATGATTTTTTTTTTATTTTTTTTAATCAACTTTGAGCTGATTTTTAGGCGTGTGCATTGCATTTGTTGCCAAATTATGACACTGAGATTAACACGAGAGTGACTTAAATACATGAATCTTAAAAGTAAGGATTCAATAGTATGTACCGCAAAACAAAGATTTAAAACTGTCGGGGGGGGGAGGAGGAATCCTGTTAATAACTGAGGCTTATTAAAAACATTTGTATAGTTTAGTTTCCAGCCAGTGCTTACATGTGAGCAGCATTATGTAAACTCCATTTGTACTTTTGCCAAAGCAAAGAAGATCAGTAGGTCAAACTTTTAAGCTTGACCTACTTTTTTTTTTTTATAGGTACCTCACAACAGCTCAACTTTTTCCCGCTTAGTTTCTTGCTAGTTCTGAAACAAAGTAGAGAGAACTAACTTTTTTTTGCTGCAGTACAGGTGCACTATGTAGGATTTTCATCTTACGCAGATGTTTTCCACCTAGTTCTTGAATCCTTTTCCAGCAATGGTTGATACCTGTGTACTTCAGAAGAAGGTAACATCTTCATGGATGAGGAGATATGTTGACCTTTGAAGAGGTGAAATGCTGCTATCTATTTTAAAATCAAATACAAAATGACGTTTGTAGTATGGTGGAACAAATACAATATGGAAGCTGTCTTTTTCTTGTACGAAGTAGTTTGGCAAAATTATAAATTATTATGAATGTATAGTTTATAGAATTTAAAATTTAAAAATAAATTTTTTTATTACGTAACTGTAAGCTGTTATTGTAACTCACAGTGCCTACAAATTTAGTAATGGACAGAGTCTTTTTTTATAGAGGGCTATATGCAGGAAAAAAGTTGTGTGGTAATTTTGCAGCAATCCCCTTATGTGTGCTCCAGCTGCTTTGCTCAATCTCACTTTTCTTCCCCAAGCCTCTGACTGATGGAGATATACACAGCTCTGAAAAACTGGAGATATGGCCAAGAAGATGATCTGTGCAGGGTAGGTGACTATTTTAAGGAGAGGGGAAACAAGCTAGAGCATTTGACTGGCAAAGCACTTAGATTGGCCTAAATCCATAGGGATCTATATGGAATTAACAGTTGTAGGTTAATTCTCAGTGTGAAGCTCTTGGTTTCTTCCTCTTATATCATATTTGATTTCCTATTTGATGTATTATCTTGTATATGTTTCTTAAATTTTGTAAATTGAGTTGATTGCAAGAGTTTGGTCCCTCTTGGGTACCTTAGGAAAGGTAGTCTGATTGTGATGGTGTGTCTGTGGGATGAGCTAATCCAGTGTGAAACAGTTAGCTGCTAAGAGCTAGAAGTTACAAATTCCAGAGTGTGTTGAGTCTAGTTCCTCTCTTTGAGCAAAACATACTCAGTCTATTATGTCTGGGTCCTTGGGATGAACTAAAATGCTCCCTTGTGAAGGCATCAAAAGCCTCCCAGGGATTTGCTGCAGTATCAGAAGCCAGCGTTTCCTATCCACGCAACAGAGCGCGATGAGCAACAGTTGGCTGCTACCCAACAGCCCCATGGTAGCTGCAGTTCTGTGCCATAAATTACAAAGCACTTTGGGATTATTAACGATGACAGTCTCTCAAGGTGTAGTGATTAATAACCCACTTAGATGTTTAAATATTTGTCCAGTTGAAGACAGTTCACATTAGGCCTTGAACTTGACCGTGAGCAATTTGTTGTGCAGCTGTTTGGACGCTGCATTAGTAGGGCTGAGCTTTGGAGCTTGTTACATCTCAGAATTGAGTAATCAAATGACAGTGCTCATAGGCAGTGTAAAGTTGAGTAGTTTACTTCTGTAGTGCTCATCATTGAGCCAGCTTCCCAGTGTTGCAGTTCTCCTGGGTTGCCTGTTCTCTTGCTCACCAATCGTTGCCTAGGTTCTTCTCACCTTGTTTCCACTTCTCTTGCTGAGACTGCTCCCAGCTACTGGCAGCAATGTCATCTGGTTGTATTTTAAGGAATAGGTATGGCATCAGAATAAGAGAATAGGATAAATCGATTGTTCGGTGCGCCTCGGAACTGCTTTGCTGTGAATACTTCAAAAGAACTGCTTTGAATCTAGATTCTTTCTGCACTTCTCAAATTGATGGCATATATGCTAATGTTATTAGGATGTCTCAGTGAAACTGCTTGCTTTTTGCAATAAAATCTTTGTATACATCTGAAATCAGATGGATCCTGACTTCCAGGATAGGTCGGGCAAATGTACAAGTAAGGGGGAATGGTTTTATCTGTAACTTCATCAGTATGATCTTAAAGCATCAAACATACCAACCTTTAATTGTAATGTCCTTATACCAAAGTGAAGAAAACTGATAAGAGGTGGTCACAGACCTCAAGCTTCCTGAAGGTTGACTTTTGTATAGAAAGTAACTTGAAAATTTGCTTTAATGTTCAGTCTTTTCTGTACAAAATAGAGATAATATAAGTTGCAGCATTAAGAGATACCTTTTCTTTGGCGCAGACAGCAGCCGACGGTATTCCCACAGTCAGTGGCAGCGTCGGCTCCAGACCTGCCACGGTGGAAGCTTCTGATCTCCTTTCTTGTGGAGGAGAAAAATGCACTGCAGCTCCTGTGCCTGTTGATGCGAGGAGCGTTGTAGGCGTTGCATGCTGTGGGGGAAGAGGAGTCACAAGGGTGAAGAAAGAACTCTTTTTCCTTAGGTTGAATTCCGTTCTGAAACTAATCATGCACCTAAATTCATGTTTTAATGATGTAGTTCTCCATTGTAGAAACTCGTGTGGGAAGAAAGAAGCATGTTTCACTTTGTTTTTTAAACCCACACTTAATTCAATTTAAAAACTATGCAACAAGATTGTACAGGAAACCTGAAAAGATTGAATGGCCAAGAATTTCTAATGTGGTCTCATAAATTCTTTCAGTAGAGTATTATTGGGTCACTCAGCGATTACAAGAAGCACCCTGAAGCTTGATACATGAAAAATGGTGAAATAGAGTAAAGGCTAGAAGTAGTAGTTGCTGTTTTACAGACAGAAGTCTGTTGACTTATGCCCAATGTAATCTGAAGTAAATGCTCTCTGTAAGTACGCGTTCAATAAGATGAAGTTGGTGATAAAGACAGAGCGTTTCTTGCCTGTTTATACTGAATCTAAAATTAGAGAGAATTCTGTTTCAGAATGTCAGTATAACAACTGTATAAACATATGTTAACAGATACGTTCTTTGGAGCACTATATAACATCTGATTGCTTTTTAAGAATAGTCCCACTTGTTCAGAAAGGACTGAGCCCTGCTGTTAAGATAAAGTCATATTTTATTTCAGTAAAGTGCAAATTTAACTGTTCAGGAGTGGTCTGTCTTCTCTCATTCTAGCCAAAAAAAACCCACCAAAACCCAACAACAAACCAGTCTCCAGACTCTTACAGTCTATTTTTGTAGATGCCAATTTGTGATAAGGGAGAAAGTGTTATCACCACACAGACAGCACCTGTTAATTGCCTAAATAATTCAGGCTTAAATTATGCAGGCTTCTAAAACAAGGACTTGCCCTAGCAAAAGCGATAAGAAAATATAATTTCAGGATAAATTCTGAATATGCTCCCTGCATTCCTATTTGTTGTTTTTAATGTTTTTGTTGTGATGGGAACCACAAGTAAATGCCTCAATTTGCGAATTATTGCTGCAGAAGAAGGTTGTGGGGTTTTTTTCCCAATTTTCCTGAAAAGTTAAAGCTATGTTTTATACTGTGTGCGTGTGTGTGTGTGTGCTTAAAACGTTCATCAGCCAGGAAAGTGTGTACCGGTTGTCCTTGAGGACAGATTGTATGTGAAGCTTTATGTCAGTCTGTCTTTCAGCACATGAAGTGTTACTTGTAGAGAATAAATTCTTTGTTGGCCCTGTACCTAATCCCTATTTAAAGTGCAGTTTAACCTGTATTGCCGGTTGTTACAAGCATGTCGTACACTGATTTGGCAACAGCTAAAAAGTGCCTTTAGGAATAAAAATTAAGGTTAGGTTTTATTCTACCTGAAATATTCTAGTTGCAATGAAATATGGCTTGGGACGTTTAGGTGCCATTCTTCAATTGACAAAAGGTACCTTATGGAATAAAGCAGGTCTAGAAGACAGAGAGAGCATTTTTTATATCCTCAGTAGAGTGGGGGCAACTTGTGTGTCCAAGGAAGGGCTTGCAAGACCAGAAACATGCTTAATCTTTCCAATTATTCTAGTTCTAATAAAAGGTATTACTTCTGCCTGCAAACTGCGCTTCTCGTGTCCTCGTTGCTATAAAGGCAACCCTGCCATCAGTTGTGTGATTTAAAGAAATTGCCACCAAATCGTTAGTGCATTTTATTTGCTTTTTGAGTAATTTGTTCTTTATTTAGCAAGGTCTGTTGTACTTTCTGGCACCCTGGGCCTAAAATTTGCTCTCAGGAGTGGACCAGGAGAAAGTTAGACTCAGCTGTAAGAAACCATTCAAGCACATAAGGTGTATTTAGGCTGAGCATTTGCAGAGCAGACGCCTAAAATTTGCAAATATGTTTCTAACCATATAAATGCCAAAAGGCATTTCAATGCTTCTCTCTTCACCTTACACCACTGGGAAATTCATAAGAAGAGCCAGATCAGTGGGTGTCCTTGGAGCATGTCTGACGCAAGCTGAGATCACTGCAAAGCACAACAGTTCCCACTGACAGAGGACGATGATCCTTATTCCTCCTAAATTTCATTTGATAAAATGCACAAGCAATCTTGAGGGCATGGCCAGAACCTGAGTTTTCTCCCTGCCCTTGAATGCCCTTGTCACCAGGCCAGAGAATTGCTTTAGACTGTAACCAGGAAGGTTGACAGATATTTCATCTTCATGAATAGAGAGAGAACACCAGGATACTTTATTGCTGTGATTTGGGGGTTTTGGTAAATCTGTTCTGATCTGCTTGGACATCTGTTAAGTTTGAAACTCAACTGACTTGGTGAAACGGTGCTTTTAGATATGTAGGAGTTAAAAATTGAGAGCTCTGAAGTCCAGATGTTGCCAGCCAGTGAGCAGACCACCTTGTAAGACACCTACATGCAAGGTGATCCACTAAACTGTGAAGATCCAGAATTTCTGTGTTCTTGCTTGTGTTGTGTTGTGTTCCTACCACACAGCAAGCTGTGGTGCTGCCGTTACTGACCCAGCCTGGCCACCTTGCATCCCTGTCGATGATGGCCAGCCTCCAGGAGCCTGCACATCCACCGCACAATGTGTAGTGATCAGCAGACCATTTCTGAGAAGGTCGGGATAGGGTTGTGCGGTGTATTGGATGGAGGGATATCATTTTACAGCTCTGTCTGAAGCCAAATATAACTCTGTTAAAAAGAACACAAGCTCATCAGATGTTAAATGGCAGAACAGCTGTAGGTGTCATAGCTTATGGCTTTCAACTGAACATATGGCATAAAACTGGTGTAGCTGACTCGAAAAATCACTTTTAAATATTGACACTGCTTTTGATCTTTCTTTTTTTAGGTAGTGAATTTTGTCAACTTTGGGTAGCTCTATTTTGGTTGGGGGGAAAATGGAAATAACTATGGATTTTTTGTTTGTTTATTAAGCTAAATAAAACACTACGTTTTCTTGTTAAAAACAAAAACAGTTCTCTCTCTCTTTTTTTTTTTCTTTTTTTCCCTTTTTTTTTCCTCCCCAGGCCCTTGCCACTTCAGAAGCTGTAAAGATTCTGGTCACTGACAACACGATCCTATTGTGAAAATGCTTAAAGTGTCAGAAAATAAACAACCAGAAGGATGCAACTTATTAGAGATCCTGTTTACCAACATTTAATTAATGCTGTCTTCTGAAGTAGGAAAGAATACCTTCAGAGTGGGTAGATTTCTTGGCTCTGATATGTGAGAACACACAGAGCCCTTGTTATGTCCTCAGGAGAGTTGTTCTGTGTTGGTGCCTGAGGTTAGTTCTTTCAGTGTGAGGTGGTCCATCTCAAAAAAAAAAAAAAAAAAAAAAAAAAAAAAAAAAAAAAAAAAAAAAAAAACCCAAAAAAAAAAAACCCACACCCCNAGGCAAAACAACCCCGAAACATTAAAACCCACACCCCAATACACTAGCAGCGTGGCATTGAAACTTGTATGTTGGAATTCAGGAATAAACTTACTTTATATTGGTCCAAATGTCTGCAATTTGAACATCACTTACAACTGCTGTGTCCTAATGATTGTCATCTGTAGTAATAAACTTTTCTAATATGTGTAAGTCATAAGGATCTTTCCCATTAGACGGCGCCTCATTTTCTTCTTTTTTTCTCTTTGGGGGTGGGAGGAGGGAAGGTGAAGACTGTGGGTTTTGTGGAGGGGGGGCTGGTTTGAATTAGGCACGATATAAACACTGAATTGAAAACTTTGGAGACAACTCAGGCACCAGATGGTCTTCAGCAGCAAGGCAAGCTTTTCTGCTAATGTACCACAACTCTCTTAACTTTGAGTTTAGACTTTGAAAATGAGAATTCTTCTGTTTAAAAGCCAGTAAGCTTTGGAATTCTAAAGAGTGCCAAAAATGGTACCTAATAAATTAAATTCTCTAGACATTAGATTGTTAAATAGAATTCAGTTGGCAGGTTCCTCATAAGTAGCATGAGCTGGGTTTGAAGCTAGGGAAGTTACCTCACCTATTGTTGCCAACATGAGTAGTTTTAAGATAGTCCATTCCTGAAACAAGGAAACACCATTTACGTCTCTTGAGCAAGAAGGATGGTGCGTTTCAGAGTTGGTTTGAAAGGGAGAGAGCGTTCTGATTTCAGAGAAGGGGATAAATGGAGTAGAAGAGAAACGGCAGCTTGTATAATATGCTCTATCTTGCATTATTGACTTGAATTGCTCTTGAAGGATGTGCTCTAGGTATAGCACAGACTGCAAGTAAATCTAGGTCTTTATTAAAACTGATCTTGTATAAATACTTCTTAGGTGTTTGTTTCATACCAGTGAATATCCAGTGGGCGTATGAATTGATCTTGCATCTGGTCTGCTTCAAAGTGAGAAACTCCAAAGCTTTTCTTCCAGGGTTACAATACCTAATAGATGATTTGAGAGACAAATCAGAGTGAATGCCAAAAACATAATATCTGGCGTACAAAGGACAGGAAAGATAATTCATAATCGCTTTGCATTCAACTCCTCTATGTTCTGTGCCTTTGCAGTTAATCCTCTGTTATTTTTTAGGCTTTCTCTAGATTGTCCTTTAACATTCATAAATCTTCTTTTAGTAAGTCTGAACTTGGTTGCCTCTTAATCTACTAACTGAACAACATACTGGAACATCCGCAGTAAAAGAATCAATCTGTCATGCCACATCCTGAATGCTGTACTTGCGCGGTAACCTCGAGGTTATTTTAGTGCCATAAAGATGCTAAAGAGCATCTATGCAAACTACCCCCATCCCTCACAATAATAGTAATTCTTTATGTAAGAACAGTAACAGCTATGGTATTCTCATGCTTGATTGGAAACTGGCAGTTGAGCCTATCTTATATTTTGATCCTTTCATATAGCTTTTATAGTTATTTAGGTATAGTCCAGTTACTGTATTGTCCTACAACAATGACCTAAGCGGAAAAGTTGAGGAAAGGGTGTTCAACTTGCTTGTAGTTACTTAGCTGCAGTTAATTATGTGTACGTGCTATTTTACAAAATGCTCTGATATGACGTTATTTGAGGCTCTAAACATTTTCAATTACTTCAATGGGTCAATGGCTGAAAATGTAGATGAGGACTATGTTTCCTTTTACAAGGCTGTAATTCTGAGCAGTTGTAGATACAAAAAAATTCTATGAGCTACGTGTGTGGGCGTCATTCAGTGGGACTTTATGTGCTAAGACCCCAACTATTACAACACGGACCATGCCTTTCAGAACCATGAGGTCTTCCCCAGCCCTGTTACTCCTTTTTTCCTCCCCGGATTTGCGGTGCTGTATCTTTTGCCTCTTTGCACCGGAGGAGGTGTGTATCCTGCAAAAGCACAGCTTTTCCCCTAACCTTCTGCATTGCTTACTCTAAGCATGACTAATCTCCCCGCCAGAGAGGGTACAGGGCCTGATTTCTGATGGGGTTTTACACTGGAATAAGTCATAGTCAGTAGAACTGGCTATATGCACGCTGGCGTGACTCCCAGGTTGGGGTAGGGATCATCAGTATCAGTTCCCTGGATTTCAGGAAGGGCAGAAGGGAGAGGACTCTGTTTCCAAAGAACTAATACCTGGACTACAGAATTAATAGGAACTTTTCCCAAAACACAATAGGTGTAAATAAACCTAAATAAGTCATTCTGTCTTCCCTCTCTGTACAGTAACATTATTTAAGGCGCCCATTGCAGGAAAATAAATTACATATGTAAGACTGGGAAACATCCCCCTTTGCCGAATTCCTTGGATGACTTTAAAACATTTTTTTCTTGGATATACCATCTCCTTGTTTGCTTTTATGGACAGTTGCATTGGAACTATTCTTACCGTGTTCTGTTGTTTGTTCCTCTCAGGAATTCCTCGGCTATGCTTCGCTCACTTTGAAAGCGGTCTTCTGTCAGAGAGGCTTGGTTGCAGGCAAGGAGCAGCAGACATGTTAAAGGCAAGGTGGCCGAAGTCAACTCGATGGTTCTCCTTAACGTTGGTACAGGGAATTAGTCTGCCATGACACAATCACTGCGTTCTCTTTAGAGCTTTTAAGTTTCCCCTTGGATTGAGTCGCAAGTTATCGCTGCGCGTTAGACAGCTGCAGGCTGTTCCTCCTCTTAGATGGACCTAGACCTTTTTCCGTTCAAGTTTATTAATTGGATAGAATTTAGAAACTTTCCAAGAACAACTTTGTTTCCTCCTGTCCTTGTCTGTGGCCCAATAAGAGTTCCAGGGAATGCCTTAACTGAGCTGCCCCAATTTTACATACGTCGTTGTCTGGCACACAACTGTTACCTAACCAGCAGCAATGAATGTTTTAGTGTGCCAAAATAACATAGCTCCATGTACCGTGCTCGTTACTAAAACATAAAACTTATCACTGTCCCTGCCACATTGGCGGTGCTCTAAGATTTACATCACCAACACCTCATTAGGAACCCTGTAAACTGCTCTTTGCTTAGCAAAGATGGTTTAACAAGTCCACGGTACACTAAAGTACCTTGTTTGAGCAGAAATTGTCTGGCAGTCTCAACGGGGGTTTCTAGTAGAACCACGCCATCTCATCAGGTCAGCGAGGGAGGGCAGGCTGTCTGGGAGTGGTTGGATGTTTTAACCTCCTCACTAGGCATAGTAGCCCATAATATCTGTTTAATGTTAGTAATAAGCATTTCACCAAGGATGTGGTTGGTATGTGGAAGGTAAAAGCGAGGAAGCCGTTGTCAAGGAATATAAAGGCTTGCATTTAAACCCAAGGAATAGCATTTGCTCTAAAATGGTGGGACAGAGTGGGGGCGTTTTCAGGTGGGGGCGGTAGGGGAGGACAGAGGAGGAGCAGGTACCCCAAGGTGTACGAGCAGGAGCTGTTGGGAGGATTTGTGCTTTGTGTGTTTGTGTGACAGCGTAGCTGCTGAGCTCTGTGACCTTCTAACGTCCGAGCCCCACCTTGCGTGCTGCGTTGTGCTTTTACCATATGAGTTGTTTCTCATGCTATGGTACACTCTTCACGGCAGTGGCATCTCTCCTGTGTCCATCCGGCATGCTTGATCCCGCGTCTTCTGGCAGTCAAATAATAGATGAACAGCGAACATCCGAATACCTGTTATTATGCTGCTGCTTTCCAGCCGTGGTATCGCTGTGCCACTTTTAATAATTCAGAAGTGATGGAGAGGTGGGGGAGTGAAAGGGCTGCAGCAATCTTTGTTTCTCTCCGTGATTCCTTCTTGGTGGCTCTGTAGTTACCACGGAAACAGGAGAGGGATGGCACAGCACCCATGGGACTTGTGGGTCGGCTCCGTGGCAGCCACACACCTGCACAAAGGAGAAGAACTAGGGCTTGGTTGTCTTTGGTTTGGTGCCTTTTCCTCTCCTCACCTCAGCGGTTTTGTGCAACTTGTTAAACAGGTGATGCTCCCAAATGTCAGTGTATTTGTTAGAGAGTCTGTTTATTAGTGATTCTAGTAAAAATGTGCAGTGTCAGCGAATGAGCGTTACTGCTGGTCTGGAGGAGTTGGGTGAGATAGTGTACGGATACAATCGTGAAATCTTTCACTGGCGTAAACTGGAGTCCTGGTTGTACTCAGTCTGTCACTACTGGAAGGTCGTTTAATGTGTTTGAAATGCACTGGCACTTTAGGGAATAGATTTACTGGAAAAGACCATGTACCACTTCACTGACATTTGCTCAGTGCAGCATTCTCTGTTTTGATCAAGGCTGAATCTCATTTTTAGTAATTAGAAATACATATCCTAATCCCCTCTCACATTAGCTCTACTGACCTGTGTAATGCCAGTCCCGGGAGCTACGGAGGGAGAGGCATCCGAGGAAAGGGCGCAGGGTGGTCATTATAGCTCCGATGGCTGGGTGGTGTGGGCATCAGGGGTGGAGGAGGGCCAGGCGTGGTTACTCCGCTGCACGTGTTTTAGGGCCGTATCCACCTTTAGGCTGCCTAATCTACTAACATTAGATGTGCTCTTTGTTTTATACCTGTGTTAGGAGCTTAGGTGTTCAGCAATTCTGCTGGAAGTGTTCTGAGGGAACAATTAAAATCCTCTTTTACCTAGGGATCAGAGTAGGACTTGGTGAGTGGCTTGAGATGGACTGTCGGGCGATTCTCTAACTGCAGGCAGATGGAGACTCCTCGATTCAGTATCTCTGTCCCTGTTTCAATGATAGGCTAGTTAAGTTAAACAAGATTTTCTGTAACGAGTTAGTTTGTTGGAAGCTGCCTGGCAACTGTTGGCCTGATTGCTTTAGAATGCACCAAGACAATGAAATACCACGTAAACCTACTCTTCTTTTGAATTTCGTGGCCAAAAAATACTCTTTTTCCACACCAGAGACTTCTTGTGAAGTCTGCATTCAACAGGAGATTTGTCACTATGGGAGAAAGCTATGAGGTTTAAGTTCCTTCTGCCCAGTTTATGTACATAAATGAGGTATCGCTGTGTAGTGAACTTAAACTTGAATTTGAACTAAATTTATGAGCATATAATGAGGTTGTTTCTCCCACTTACCTTTGTGGAACCTTTAGAAATAGTTCACAAACCTCCTCTTGCCCTCCATTTGCCTCCCTAGGGTCTGCAGCCTCAAGATTCAAAACCTTGAATGTGGAGTATATATCTACTTCAAATTTGTAATCCATGAAGCAGTTAAGAGAAAATACTAAGTATGTGCTAGCAAAAGCTTAACCATAAAGCTCACTATTTTTCCTCCAAAATGGCAGATCCTGAAATTTGTTTGCTGACACTTTAAAACTCTGATTGAAGAAAAAAAACAAACAAAGAGAAAAAACCCAAACACTTGGGCACCAGCAGTGATGTTTAGGAAACCTGCTCTGAGTTTGCAACTATCCTTGTGTCTTCAAAAGGGATGCTACCCTGGGACTTGCAGCACAGAGATCTAATGGGCTGTTCTCTTATTTTTCATTTTCCCTTGTGAGTTTGATGGGTTTTTTCTGAGAAGATCAGCCTTTGAAAAAGTAGATGTTGACAGCAAAAAAATTGGTCTGAAAAATAGTAGTTGAAGATGGAGTTCTCTTTCCTGTAGATATGGCACAGCTTGGCTTAGATTTGGTCCTCTCTGAATCTGACGTGTTAAATGTCCTCGTTAATTGAAAAATGTCTTTAATATAAACTGCAAATTGCATCTGAAAGATGAGTTAGTTGTCTCTTTCTAATACCTGCTCAATGATAGCGACTGTTCTTCAGTTTCAGTTAACACAGAAAAAGGAACAGAGTCCAGCACAGTGGTTCTTATCACTCTTGCTTTTGCCAAAGTTAAAAACATGCTAAATTATTGTCACTGATTTCAGGTGAGGTCTCTGAATTCAGAAAACATCTATTGAGTGTGTGATGTCATTTTTATGAAGTCATTCTTTAGATTAGAATTGCAGTTTAGAAAAAACTGACTTGTACTGTAAGTGTAGTAAAATTGTTGTTAAATCCTAGTCTGGCAGAGCGATTGGGATTAATTTCCTGTTCTGTGATACTGCAGTGAATGGCCTCTTTATCCCCAAACTACAGGAAACTACTGAGTGTTCTGTATGAGGTTCTGCAATGTGCATGTGTTTCCGGGAGCTTGACTTGTAAGGACACATGCGCATCTCCCCTCTGGCTCAGCAGCTGATGTAAAATGATAACATGGCAGGCTATGAACAAGCAACTGAGCAGCAGTTCATGTAAAACTGTCTCCTGTACAGGTACGTGAGCTGTGCAAGATCACTTGTGTAATTCTGGCTCAATTTTGTGTAGTCCTGGTGCACAGCAATGGTGTGATTGCTGTATATCTGGAGTAGAAAAAGCCAGTTTTGTTGGGTTTGTAACTGACACTTTTTTAAAGGATTTGACTTCAACTTTTAGCTGAAAATTCATCTCTGAATCTTTCAGTTGATGAATACGTAATTACAAGGATGTATTTGAACAGGAGTAAAAATTTATAGTCTAAACAAAGGTTATAGGAATGTTTTAACCGGACTGATTCAGTAATGTTTTTGCTTTTGGTTCCTTCCATCCTCTAGGAGTGTATCAGAAGCGCTACGTCTAATAAAACATGCTATTGTGCCCCCAGCCCAATGGTTCTAAGCTCAGAAGCTGATTCTGCTGGTACTTATTGCTGAGGTGTAAGCAGGCAGGATCTGAACACGTGTAGAAACTGGCTCCAGGGCGCTAAGAGGTGCATGCTAGGACCGGTTACCCTTTTGACTGTTGGCTTGCTTCTTTGTTTCATGGTTTTATTTTCCAAAAGAAGCGAAAAAGTACAACAGTTGTTTCTCTCTCCAAAAGACATGCTAAACCTAAGCTTCCAAGTCTTACTGTAATCGTTTCTAAGTTGCCCTCTTTTTATTTTAAACAGGTCAACTATTACAATATTTACTTACAATGATTTGTGGAGGAAGATGTTGACTCTTATATTATCTTATATTATCCACTGTTGGTTTTTTGCTCCTTATTTAGATAAAGGACAATTGTGATTATTTAGGAAAACAGTTCAGGAGAAGGGACAAAATTGAGAAATATGGGACTTCATGTTTAAGAGACACCAGAATAAATGGATTTTAATCTTGCATGCTAATTTTGGGTTAAAATTTTCCAAATAAAGAGAACTTCTCTATTGAAGCTTACTAAAAGCTTCTTTATGAGTCTCAAAAGCACTGAATTGGATTTTAAATTAGTTTTTTTTTTTTAACAGAAAACAACTTATTTTGTGTAAAACTTCATGGTTCCTCTACCAGCCTTGTCCTTTTTCTAGGATCTTTTTGATAGGTCCTACGGGTAGATATCCCAGTTTGTCTGTGTAGTAACTTGTTAGCTGTCCAAAGGATTGACCAGTGTCTTGCACAGAGGAACTCTGAAAGAGTTATTGTCAGGAAGTGTTTGGGTTTGTGTTTTTTTTTTTAATGTTCTTAAAATCTTGGTATGACTTAAATGCAGTTTCTGCTGCAGGACTGTGAGGATTAAAGCTGTATTTACAGATGAGAGAAAAATGCATTAGATAATTAAAGGCATTTTAGGGGGCTGCAGCTCATTTTGTTAGATTATAAAAGTGTTTCATCTTGTACAGATGAGGGAGTGATCCTCTGTACAACTCAGCTACCGCTGCAGGAGCGCTTTATCCCTTTGATTAGACCTTGATTGCCACTCAAGAACCAGATACGGCTTGCAGCCATCTCACTTCAACTCGTGCAAGCCTATGATGAAAGAACATGAAGATAGATGTTTAAAGCATGCCCCCCTCCCCCATCCTCTGTGTTTGAAAGGCTTGTTAAGGTTCATCAAAGAAAGAATCCCTTCTTTTTGGACAATTCTGAGCTTTGGTTTGCAATTGAGCGCCCCTCAGAGAGGATTTTGAAAGTTTACTTGCCTCTCTGCTATGTATTTTCAGGTGCTCTCACAGTTGGCCTTGTGCGACAGTGTCAAACCATCCATGGACGTGACAGGACCTGTATTCCTCCACGGCTGCCTCCTGAGTGGGTCACTACGTTATTTTTCATCATTATGGGAATCATTTCACTAACTGTCACATGTGGTTTGCTGGTGGCTTCCCACTGGCGAAGAGAAGCTACTAAATATGCCCGCTGGATAGCTTTCACTGGAAGTAAGTGACCACAACTACACAGTTGACCTGTATGCAGGATAAACTGGTGGAGTCTAAAATAACACTATAGTGCCATCAAGGACCAGTGCTTAGGGCTCTTGCTGTGCACAACTTGCCTTCTCTTTAAATACCGTGTCTGAGGGAAAAATAAAATTCTTCAGAAATCAAGGGGTTGGTATCTGAACTGACTGTAGTGGAGAGGGAATAATAGTCTGTGGGCCCAAGGTGAGAGAAAGGAAGGCCTGACTCCTTTACCTCCCTTGGGCAGTGCCATTAATTGACCTAAGAGAATGAGCAGGGATAGAAGAGGTCAGTCCTGAATTGTGTGTCTGTTCATACTTCCCCGCTCCCATATATCCAGGACTTACTCCTAGCAGAATGGAACGACTGAAACTTCCCTCCCCGAGGAAGAGGAGGCAGTAGATATATCTGAGACGTACTACAGTCTGAAATCCATCCCTACTTCAGGTGTCTCATCAATTCCAGATGCTGGTTCAGTCCTGCTTCATGCTCACAGCGGGTGTTTTATTCAGAATAGCTGCATCCTAATTGGCTATGCAGGAGGATTGCCCACTGCAGAGCATCTGCTGTGCTTCACAGCACTGAAACTTCTGCTTCTGTAAGTGACCCGCAGCAGTGCTTTAGCCGGAGGGAGGAGTACCAGCGGTTTTCTGCCTCCATATGAGCACCAGCGTAACTCCTCACAGCTCAGCCTTCTCTAGCAGCCCTGGGTTTCTGCAGAGGGAAACGTACCCTATGGCTGCTTCGGGGTGAAAGAAAATCAGTTATAATGAGTAAGGGGAATAACTTTCAAACTTCCTTTTCTTGGTGTGTGTTACAGGCTTAGCCCAACTGTGAAATGGTGCCCTAATGGTGGGGATGACAACATGAAAACACTCAAAACCTGAGGGCTTTTAAATTGACTTGAATTATGAGATACCACTAAAGGTAGTGTGAACACTAACTAGAAAATGCGAGTTTGTGGTTTACACAGGCATAAATAAGGTTTAATGGAACTCTGTGACATCTAATGATATCTAATATGAATAAGACTATACCTTGATTGGGGGAAGGGAATAATATAAAAAAGTGCCCAGCTCCAACAAAGGTATTTCTGAATACTGAAGCACTTGTACAGTCCAAGCCATCCTTCTGACAACTTTGCTATGTAGCATGTTAAATTAATGGTGCAGCTTTTGCAGACAATGGAGCTATTGAAATGCTGTATCCGTTGTAATTTACTTTTATTTATTTTCCGGTGCATGATTAAAATAGCAGACATGAGTATTACCGAATATTCCATCCCAACTTTTCCAGTGCCCTTGTTTATCCATACATATTTCATGTATAGCTAATGTATACAGGGAGGGTTTAAACATAAAATGCCTTATAAAGTTAAGATGCTTACAGTAAGCTGAAGTCAAAGCTCTAGAGTAAAGAGGGTTTTCAGAGTACTATATATTGATAGTTGATACCATAATTTTTTTACTAAGGTTTTTTTCTTAATTCAGAACTTGTATTTTGGGCTTTACATATTTTAATGTTGCTTTAAATATCTCCAGTCGTCACATCCCTGCACCTTTAGTTTTCTACAACTGCGACGGTTCATCCGGCTGAAAAATCTGATACCCTAAGCTGTTTTTTCTGTAGATTTCTTGAGGCTTGCAACAGGTCCATTATTAGAAGTCTAAATATAGAAGGACATTCTTTTATTTCAGCACTTGCCTTTTTGTTGTGAGATGTTTAATAATGAAACACACTCATTTGTTCTTTTTGCAACTCAGAATTATTCATAATTCTATTAAGATATGATCGCTGCATTGCCAAAATTCTGAACTTCAACGTCTTCGGTATTCATCTCCAATACATACGACACTGTGACCTGTTAACAATGATGATGGGAAATTTTATTGCTTAACTCACTTGTAAGAAAAATCACTTTTGGAAAAGAAGTGAATGGGAGGAAGAGTTCTGTATTTTTCAAAAAGTTGATGGGAGTGACTTCTGTGGTTCATTGGATGGCAACATAAATTAGTAACCTATTTGTAGAGTAGTATTAGGAAACATGCAGCTGTGTGGAATCAATCTGGAGTACCACAAACAGGTCCTTCCTGTGAAGTGCCAGTGCTGTAGGATGAAAACACGTGTAACTCATTAGGAGGGGGTGGGGAAAGCTTCATGGTTGTATTACATCTCTTCTGCAAGCAATTACAAGACTCAACAGCCTAGTACAGGCTGCTAGCAGATATTCTCCTCACAAAACTTTCTGAACACGACATAGGACATACTACCCCAGGCACTCAGGCAGGGAAGCCTGTGGGGACTGCCAGGGGCAGCCCTGGGACTGGCAGCTCCATTCTCTTCAAACGCAACATCTGGAGTAAATCATCTGCGGGCAAAGGAGTCCTCTTGCTCAGCCCTGTGCTTGCAGCACTGCTACCAGCAAGGAGGGCCTGGTAGGAGATCACTCGCGCCCAGTTCCTGCTGGAATTTATATACAAATACATAGCTTGTATTTTTTTGTGGAATTTTTGCTTGAGTCTTGTCATCTTGGATGACTCCAGATTTTTCAGTCATGCATCTATAAATATGAATTATTGCTGTGAGTGGTCTAGTCTGTCTTGTTTAGCCAAGGGATACCTGAAGGACAAAAGTTTGATCTGTCAATTCTCTTTCCTGGATACACTTCTAAAAGGATACACCTGAGAGATCGTTTACTAGCGCAGTGTTTGCATCCTTCCCCAGCCATTGGTGGTTTTGCTGCACAGAAACTTGTCTGTTTACATCTTACACAGATTCAGGTCTCTGACCATCTGCTACAACTAGAAAGGGAATTAATTGTGTGTCTGCTACCACTGAATTGGGTGCTTCTCTGAGATGTATCAAGGGAGGAGATGCTGGACAGAAAAATCATACTTCTACCTTTTTTCCATCAGTTACCAGAGAGTCTGTTATTCTTTTTTCCTGAGGATTTAAATGTTCATGAGTATAATGGACTTGCTTTTTGGAATGGAAGTAAAAATGGGGCAGAATAATCACATTCTTAATTAACAGTAGCTGTCCTGCAAACATCTATCCCTGGTGTTGCCCAGCAAATAAAGTGCTTTCTGAGTTATTAAAGATTTGTACTGGGTGCTCCTTTCTATGTTATGCATCTCTAAAGAGGCAAGCAGGTGCTACAATGAGCCCTCTAAAGACTAGACCATAGCTCTTTTCCATCTTTTAATGCACTATATCCTGGATTTTTTTGAAGTTGTCATTGGATGCTCAAAACAGGAACTAGATCTTTTTTTTTTTTTTGACAGCCACCATCCAGAAGCAGACTAGAAATGACTGTGGTTTGTTACCTAAATATTTTTGTTAATAGAAATTTAGTCATTAAGTGTCTTTTCTGCAAATATTCCTACCCAAGGAAGAATTTGAAATCAAAAGCAAGTACTCTTGAGGGAGTTCTTTATGGGTTGCTGGAAATGTTGCTGGAAATTCACTGAGTTGATACTAACAGACACAGAGAGTTACATTTGGGCTACAGCTTGTATAAGAAATTCCTATGCTCTAGCTTACAAAGCTCCTTCTAAAAGAATACACACTAAGTTAACTGAGCACTTCATACATTGGATTTTCTCCTTGGTTTCTTCTTTTTTTAAAAATAAATTTATCATGCAGTCTTTTCTTAATGACTTTTTAAAATTTTACCATAATTCCTTTGCCAGGCTTCCTAATCTGACAGAGACTTTGATGAATTTCAGTAGACTTACCG
The DNA here is from genome assembly GCA_013400195.1 of Aramus guarauna. Taxonomy (NCBI): domain Eukaryota; kingdom Metazoa; phylum Chordata; class Aves; order Gruiformes; family Aramidae; genus Aramus; species Aramus guarauna. The sequence continues at coordinate 814,940 of VXBL01001703.1, forward strand.
TTCAGACCACACTAAGAAAATTGCTTGGACACCCTCACAGCAGAACACATGCACTGTGCGTATGCACAGTGGAAGAGAAAAGACGGTTGGCTGGTTACTTCAGTAGTAAATGGTTGAAATGTGCATGCACATCAGCATTCTGCACACTGCCAGAATTTATTTTTTCTCCTGCTGTGACCCGAGGGAGAGTGGACGTACCTGCACCCTGCTGTCCTCGGGCAGGAACACAAGGAGACGCTGGACACACACTCTACTTGGTGCACAGTGCCGCCGCTAGCACGTCTCGTACCCAGGAGCGCTGGTGCTTGTGTGTACAACGCACCTCAAAGAGCAGTGCCTTAGTAGAGAGGGATAAGGATCTATTCTTCAACCATATCCATGAGGCCATCAGGACTTTTCCAGCTGTGTAGTTCTTGACTGTAATAAAGGAGATGTAATCTTGAGAGTGCAGGTCGTGTTCAGAATCCTAAAGCTATTTCCTATAAGTGTGTTATTGTTAAAATATAAAAGAAATTTTGTAAATAACTGGAATGCTTGTCAGGGACAAACTGGATGTAATAGGAAGCGTGCTGAGTTACGATAATGTGACTCATCCTCGGAATATTGTTCAAACTGTTACTAATTGTATGTTGCACTACTTAATCACACATCAACTACTGTTTTCTGGACTGCTCAAGGATACAGCTCTTTTACGCTTACACAGATCGGCACAAGAAACACATACCCACGCTTTCTTTCCTCAGATGGACCGGCTGTTGGTTAAGATACAATTAAAAAAAGGGAAACGTTCTTTAAGTGTAACGTGGAATTACATGGACCAATAATCACGTAGATTAAAAGCTTCTAGCTTATTTAATGTTTAATGTCTGGTTGCCAGTTCTTTGGTTTTGTTTTAATAGATGGCCTAACGAGGTAGCACTGAGCAGGAATGTAGTAACTATGCAGTTGCTGTATGGTTTTTGTTTGTGCTCTTTTGCTCCCCTTTAGAAGATGATGCACTGGTGCTGTTATTTGGCTGTGAGACACGAGCTTCCTCTAGTGGAAGATGTGGTTTTTTTCCTGCTCAGCATCGCCAGCTGAAAGAAAGGCTGATCCTGGCAGTAGCTGTGAAAGCTGCTTCGCGTGTTTTGGAAAGCAGGGAGCAGCTGATGTTCCGGTGGGGATCACCAGTATATGAGGAATGTTTTAAAAGCAATATAAAGCCTACTTAGTCATTTCGAGTGAGATAGGTACTGGGATATCTCAGCTCTTTAGTTTGGTCAGAATACTTGATTTGCTTTTCTGGATTGCTCTATGAATGGGTAAATATTTTGATTTTAACACAGCAGTGACCATGTTTTCTTTTCTCTTCTCTTTGCAGTGATTCTATTCTGTATGGCAGCCCTAATATTTCCAATAGGATTTTACATCAATGAAGTTGGAGGTCAACCGTATAAATTACCCAATAACACAGTGGTTGGGTCTTCATATGTACTGTTTGTCTTATCCATTTTCTTTACAATAGTGGGACTTCTATTTGCTGGCAAAGTTTGTTTACCTGGGTGATGAATGTCTGAACTGCAGGACTTTATTTTGGAAAAGAGCAGGACATCAGAATTGCATTCTCAGGAGGATGCCTAGACCAGACTATCAAACACTTACTGAAAAGAGGAATGCTTTGACTTATTCTCACTATGCACTTTGGATGAAAAAAAAGAGAGCCTTTCCCATAACCAAATACAGACAACGCTGACTAATCTCCTGAGCATATTTAATGCAGTCAGGTCTGCACTGTGATAGGAACTAGTGAAGAATGCTTTACACTGAGAAGCATAATGCCCATGTTACTGTACTGTTCCTGTTTTTAACGTCTAACGATTTGGAAGTCAAAGTATTTATGAACTTTGTTGTAGACCAGAGGGTTGCAGAGGAATTCAAGTGAGGCTGGCCTCGCTGTTTAGGAGATTAGTATTTTACATCTTCCTTCTGATGAGCAAAGCCTTTGGCACCAACATGGATCAATCTTGCATTACTGCACCAAGAAGCCAATAGATCAAAACATGTTCTCTAAATGTATGTAACAGCAAGAAGACATACATCCCTTCCTCCCCCAGAAGCTCTAGAAAAACACTAAGGAACATTTTAGAGGGGGATCTCTTCCTTATATTTATATAAATATATATATAAATATATATATATTTTGCTGATGCAGTATACAGTGTGTGTGTATGTGTGTGCGTGTGTATATACACATATATGTATATATATGTATATACACACAAATGGTTCCTGGAAAAGAACTCAGAACGCTTTGCTAGCAAAACACTGTGGTGTGCAAAACTAGAACTCAATAGAAAAAAGCCATTTCTCTGAAGGCCACATAGCTGAGAGTCTTCAGTTTACCTCATTCTTTGTAGCAGCCCTTGATTTTAACAGTTTTTGTAATAGGTACAAACGATCCCATGCCTTTCTAGGTGCAATTTTAAGTTAAGCTAAAATTCTTTTTATGGTAATTTATTTGTATATGAGGGTAGAAGGTGAGATCATGTCATACCTTAAAATCCTAATTTTGGGAAACTGACACTATTTAAATTATTAGCAACTGTTGTACAGAAAGTCTCTTTTTCTACTGCATTGTTACATTAGCATTGTATCATACATGTTCAAGCACAGCATTTTACCATACATAAGCATTTCTCTAGCACATGTAAAATGCAATGTTTAAAGTAATGCAAACACTATTCCACTGCAAAGATGGATGAACTTATTTTCATTTGAGTATTAATTCATCTTTATTAAAAAAATGAGCAATATAATTGTTTAAATAATATATGCCTTGTTTACTAAAGTTGTTATTTTAAATGTGGACTTAAGGGTCACCCGAATTTGGAGTAAGTATTTCTCACTAAAGGTAGTTTTATTTTTCAGCACAAGGATAAACCTTTGAATCCATAGATGTCATAACTCACCACTCAATCTAACCTTGCAGAAAGTAAAATTTTGGTTAGTGTCCCGGGAAAGCTGCCTGCACTACAAGTATTTATTTTCCAGTTAGTATGTGGTTTACTGAGATTCATTATGAAAACAAGAAAATTCTATGTTTCAAATGTTGTTTCACTGAGCTTATTACAACTGCATCACTAAATAGACATTTTTCTAAAATGTTAGTGAAAGTGCATTTTAGAGTGAGGTATTTGTTAAAATATAATCAGCAGTTTCCAAAATAATCACTTATCAGATAAGCTTAAGTTTTTGAAAATAAGACAATTTGCACAATTCTTTTAACTCTGTGCCATTCAGACCCTAGCGGGTCTCAGTCCTTCTCCTCCTCCACCTCTTCCCTCTCCCCCTCCCAAGGTATTTTAATACAAAAGGTTATTTGCTGAATTACGTATTTTTTCTTTTGACATTTTTGAACAAATGTGTCACTGGAATGGTCTATAAGTGACTTGTTTTCCAGTCAGCTCACTCACAGGTAGAAGGGAGTGTTTATAGAACACTAAATTTTTCTAAAGTATACTAATCTATAAATACAGCCAGGCACCTACTTGGAAGTAATGGTTTAAATATGATTTGGTTTCTAATTCAAGCCTTCATCTGCATGGGTCGTCTGAGGTCCCCAGTGCAGTTAGTGAAGATAAAATGCAGTGTTCAGCTGCTGCACGTGCGTCTAAATTTTTGGTGTTATCACTGCTGTGTCCTAAGATGAAGTATTCACTAAAACTTAGATCACAAATTATGTTGGGGGTGGGGAGGGGGGGAGAAGCAGCTCTTTTTTTCAGAAATGTCACAGAGGGGGGAGTTTCTCAGCTGCTAAGATTTCTTTCCCCTCCCCAGCTTACTTATTTCAGTTATAGTAACATCATGTATACAGTGAATTCAGGCTGAGATTAAATGGATCATCATTTAATAAAAAAATGTAAACACTTATCTTGGAGCATACCCAGTCTGTGGCTGGATAGCTGGAAATTTATCTGATCTACCAGTGCTATTGCTATGAATTATTAAATGATAGCGGAGATTTAATGAGTAGATTGTTTGATTAAATATTTGAGCATTTTAAGTCCAGAAATAGATGTGGCCATCTGCATTAAAAAAAAAAAAAAAAAAAAAAACAAACCCAAAAAACAAACAACACCCAGTAATTGAAGAGACAGCTGTCAACAGTTGCTTTTAATAAGGTCACTAAGTACTATATAGTACAGTATTAATTTATAGCAGAAAATCATATCTTGTAAACTGTATATATAAAACACTGTTTTATGGTGCAATCATTTGTCAAACTTATGTCTGTTACTTTTGTTTTAAAGTCGTGTACATTCTTTTCATACCTAAGAGCATCACTGTAAAATCTGCTGAAGACTATTTATAGGTTTTATTTGCACAAGGTTTGTTTTAAACTACAGGAAGTTCGTATTGAACATGCCTAAACATCTGTAGACTTTTTCAGTTCATGAAAAGCAAATGTTTCCATAGGAATCTTCTCCAAAGGTAATCCCATATTTGTGTTGAGTGTTTACATAAACTTTTCTGATTCTGTCAGCCATTATTTTTAACTTTTTGAAGGACAGCTTGCTTCATACATCACTAGAGATTCTTACTCTTTTGCTTAAAAATTCCCCCAGCGGTTTGATGTCCCACCATAATGTAATTTGTGCACACTTTGTCATTTATTTGGCTAACAAAATGTAAGATGGGAAATGTAAAATACCTTCAGGAGGAAAACTAGTTAATTTGTCTGTATAAACCTTATTGTTGAGCTCAGCTGAAATAATCACCTGGAAGCTGTTTGTCTCAGACCTGGGGAGGGTGTGCTTCCCTGAGCGCACCAGGCTAACCATGTAACATCACTTTTCTGTTGTTAATATTGCTGGCAAGTGATACCAGCTTCCCGAAGACGCTGGTAGTGCGCAACACCACCTGAGCCCCGTCCTCTGGCTGAAGGAAAGCCACCAGGTTAGGGCCCTCCTGTCATACCTGTGTTTCAGAGCCATTGTTTAACCACTTCACAACACAACTGTAGATGACTGTTTGCCCCAACACACACACACACACAAATAAATATGAAAGCTGTCCTTTAAAACCTTTGTGAAGGATGAAAATAATGAAGGAAATGGTGTCTGCAGGGGGGTTGTCCTGCCTGGGCGTCGTGTCGCTCGCTGCTCCAGGCCTGACCGTCTGCGTCCCCTGCTCCGGCCTTGACTGAGGATTGTTTTCTAATTGGTTAGAACATTTTTCAATTAATGATTTCCGAACAAATGTTAATACAAACTGTATAAAATGAACATAATTTTCTTCACTTGTATTTTTGTTATTGAGCAAGTTTATCAAAATAAATTGTCTACTAAAGCGACTGACCCCGGCTGCGCTGACTGGAACCAGCCCTGCCCCTCGCGCGCAGGTGTCTCCTCGCCCTCAGGCGGCGGGAAGTCGGCGGCGGCTCCTCCCGCCCGCGGCCGCTGGGGCCGGCCCGTCTCCACCGGCAACGCTGTAACACGGCGGTGCCGCCGCTGCCAGCGGGGCCTGGGCGGCTTCGGGACCCCCCTGCGCCGCCGGCATCCGGCGGGTGAGTGGCGGGAGGTGCCTTGGTCTGAGGATGCTGAGGGGGCTTGGGGGCTCCCTGTTACCGGGGCGGTGGCCGCCCGGGATTTCGAGACGTGCCCGGGTGGGGTGGGATGGGAGGACGAGGAAGGGGGAGCCTTTCCCCCGTGAGGTGAGTCAGGGGACGGGAGAGCGCGGAGTCGGGGAAGCTGAGGGGCCTTTCCCCCGTGAGGTGAGGAGAGACTTGGGGGACGGGAGGGCAGGGGGCTGAGGGGCCTTTCCCCCGTGAGGTGAGGAGAGACTTGGGGGACGAGGGGGCTGAGGGGCCTTTCCCCCGTGAGGTGAGGACAGGCTCCATCCCCGCGTCTCGGTGCCCGGCTGTCTCCAGCTGCCTGTTCCCTTGCCCCTGCCGCGGCTCACACGCACCTGTAGAGCTCTGGGTTTTACTTTGGTTAATCTTTTTTTCTGGTTGAGCTGTGAGGCTGGTCTCCCAGCAGCTGTGCATAATATAATTAACTGCATAAAATCCCTTAACAAATACCTCTTGCAGAATAATTCCTAAATGTGTTTTCTGTAGATGGGTAATTGTAACTTCTGTTTGCAGCTGTTTTTTAATTTGCTGTTGTCCCACGTGCAATGTAATTATCATATAGGCTGCTGACAATACCTTTTTAAATCTGTATATTCCTGAGGATTTAAGCTTTTTACTCTAATACTTCCATCTTTTTGGTGTTACGGTTTTTTTAACAAGGCAAAGTCTCCATATAATGGATACACACATCAGGAAAATGGCTCAGTTGTTGGACAATGATCAGTTTTTGGAAAAAGTTGGGTAAGGATACTGGACTTCATAAGTAGATGTAAAGAACTGTAGCTTGTATAAACTATGTACTATGTGCCTTCAAAAGATTTTTCATATATCAAATGGAATGTGTAAACAAATGCCAAAATATAAACCAGTTCTACAGAAACAACTTGTAAAAAATTTTATGTCAATACAGGAATATGATGGGTAATGAAGTCATCCAATAAGATTCATTGTCTTGTAGGGTGACAACAAAATCCAGTCTACAGGGTGATCATCCACCATGTCAAGATTTTACTATGTCTCGTCTAGGACCAGACAATGGATTGCTGGTAACACATATCAACAAGACACAAGATCTCTTGGTAGGCGAGTTTTCCTGCTAAATGGAGCATGTAGAAAAGTAACACGTACCTACTATAAATACAGGGTGGGGAATAGACACTTGTTATGTTTCCTTCCATATGTTTTCATATACAAATGGACAATTTGAAACTACGTATAGTTTCTCTGCAGAAGTGAATCTGCCTGTGAACAAATGGGGCAAAACAATAAAGGTAGATCACCTGTTGATACTGCATTTTTCTTTAGAAAAGCAGAAGACAATATATACCCCTTCAAACTCTGTGAGGTGGGTTTTGGAGATGCTTAATTTTTCTTCCCCTCTGGTAAATCACGAGTATTTCTTTTACTAAACGCTGCTATTTCTTATCTGCCTTCCTGTCTCCTCCAAACTCAGCTGTCCTTCCCCTTCCTTTAGCTCACAATCTGAGGATATTCTGAAACTTTCTTTTCTTCTGCATCCCTCATCCAAAAGAGTATGCCAGTACCTGAAATTCTGTTGTTCCTGGATATGCACTGCCTACCAGCAGCCATTCTTCAGGCTTAAATTTTTGTTGCATTTGAACAGCACATTTCAATTCTCACGCTGCATTTAATTTTTTCTATTTGATCTATAGAGAGCACAAACGAAGAAAATACAGTCTAAAAAGGTGCAAACCACAGAAGAATGGCTAAGAAACTACAGTTTAGAATCCTTGCAATTAACATTAGAGCATCTGATAAATGAAGGCAATATTATTTTGTAAGTGCAACGCCGCCCTTTCTTTAGTTGGTCATAATTTGTGGCATCTCTGATGCTAATTATGCGTAGTGTTCTAGGAATTCAAGAAATGATGTTGAAGAGATAGAGTTTACAGAAGAGACGGTGAGCAATTTTGAGTCCAGACTTTCTGAGTAAGTATCCATCTTGTTTATGGTTTTGATGTGTAACTGATTCTATATCCCCATTCCCGTTCATGATTACAGGTACTGCCGTAAATCTTACTTTGTTATCTCTGGGAACTTCAGAGTATCTCAGCATTAAATCCTTTTTGCTGACATTTAGGGTAGGTAATAATTATTTGTGGATACAGCTGAGGGGTTTTTTTTAATGAAGATGCCTATCAACCAGGTTTTGAACAGTTTCTGTTCTGCTGAGATTTAGGGTAGGTGATAATTATATGTCAATACAGCTGAGTTTTTAATTTTATTTTTTTTAATGAAGATGCCTATCAACCAGTTTTGAAGCAGACAGCTCATTTTAGAAAGGCAGCTAGTGAATGCTTGGGTTTTCACAGGTAATGCTGTGTATTTGTGGGTTCTGTTTACTGTAACTTGGATTAGTTTCAAGTCATGGATCTAACCATGACGTGGAAGTTAAAAGTTTTCTAAGTGAATTTTAAATGCATGAAATCAAGGAAACTGAAATTGAGGAAAACGTTTAATTAACAGGTTCAGTAAGCTGTAGAGTAATTGTAATGTTTTTGCTGGTTTTAACAATACTTGTTAGACTCTTCTGAGGAGTGCCACTACTTCAGCATACCTCACTGTGTCAGTCACAAAGATCCAGAATCTTCAGAAGGGCCACCTTCAGTACTTGGGCCTTGCGCCATCTGAGCAAACTGTCTGCAAACCTGGTTTAAAACAGAAGTAGCTTTTGTGTTTTGGAAAAGCAAAAAGCTTTTCCCCCTTTACAATGTTGATTTTAACTTTCTGATCACCAAATTGTAAAAACTATGCACATGATATTAAAAATAAGTTAAACAATTTTAGAGGACAGCGAGCACTTTGTTTTACCTCAGGTTATACCTATTTTGAAATCCAGTTGTTGAAAGTTGTTCTGCAGTTAGTCCAGCACTTCAGTGAGTGTGCTGCCTTTTATTCACAAGATTATATTACATGAGTATCTTAAATAGTAGTGTAGTTTGTATTAAATACACCTCCTGACAATAACCTATATGTGATGAACTAAACTCAGCTTTGCCTGAACTTCTGTTGTTCACACATACACATGGGGTGTCTCTGAACAGAAAGAGAAACTGATGAGGAAACGTTTCAGTGATCCAGTTTTTCAGACAGCTACATATTTAATCAGTCAAACAGCTTTAGGGGGAGAAGTATTTAAATGTTAGCCCTGCAACCACCGGTTGTATGAGAACACAGAAAACGGTATTTTTAAATAGTGTTTCTTGCAGATTTTGCATCTGTGAGAAAAAGGATGTGATGAAGACAAATGGTTAATTCTTACATTGATACACAATGCAAGAGAATGCCTTTGCTAAATGTGTGCTATGCCTTTTGTCAGAGTGATTGAACTTTATCAGCAGCGAATTCAGTGGCTGTTGCAGGACAGCAGAAAGGTAACTTTAACTTTGCAGTATATTTTTAAATGGAACTCTATATGGCATTAAAGAATAAATTAACTTTTGAATACTAGTGAAAAGTGGCTTCCAGAAAGCTTACGTATTTTCGTTATTTACTGTGAGTTACACATCATCTGCAGTGATGCTTATCTTGACAATGGATTGGTTTTCTCGATCTTTCACTGGTGTGTGGGTTTCTGCTTTCTAGATCTAGTCTTTTTCTTTTTCTTAGCAGTCTTAATCATCAGGACCTCTCAGCAGGATTTAAACGGGAGCAGACAATGCTGAGCTTAACTTTTGACTGGAGTGGAGCTGTCTTGTAGTCCATTGTGCCCTCTTTTGCACAGCTGGTTAATAATTTACTGTGATTCCTGCTCAGCAACAGGAAAGGGACATAACACCCCCTCAAAGGGCATAGAGAAAGAAGCAGTGTTCCAAAATATAGCTTCCACAAAGTTGCTCGTTTTAACCTGAAGGAGGTGCTGTAGACAAAGTTATTTTTTTATCCTCTCAAATAACGGATAGGTTGTCTTGGAAGGAGGAGTATGATTCACTGGTAAAGATAAACTGGGAGCCAGTAGGTTTCTTCCCTCCTTCCCTCCTTTTTCCCCTTTTAGTTTGTCAGTGTCATCTTTATGTTAAAAAGCCTGAAGTGAAAATAAATACCTAATACTTGATTTTTAAAATGTATTGTACAGAATAAACAGTAACATTTTTAAACCTTAGAGAAGCATAGTATTTACCATGACTTTTCTCCTTTAAGGTGTTTGGCCTTATTAAAGGAACCAAAGTTGGACTTGTGGTTGATGTGTCTCATATAAGTTACGGTCCTAGACTACTGGATTTTCAGAAGGACCTTTTGGCAAGTAATAATAAAGTGAACTTTGGCAATTACAACATACTAATCAAGCTTTTGTATAACTACAAGCCAAGAACTAAGTAGAGAAAAATCTGCTTAAATTCATAATATACAATAAAAGTTTTCTGTTGTAGAAAACTATGGTTTAGATATCTTTGAAAGTGTAGTCTTTGGTAACGTCTAGATCCAAACAAACTCCAGTGTGTGCTATAATAATAAAACTTTCCTTATTAATATTTGGAAGTTTCTCAATTCTTGTACCAGCATTCTCTATGGAATACACTTGCCTGACAGAAACAGCTGTAAGAGCTAGAATCAAGTTGTACATAGAGCTATTTATAGTGACTATAGTTTACTTATGCCTTTATGTTTTGTCAAAACAAGGCACACTTCACAATTTGTCAGAACCTTGGTGAGTTAATCACTTCCTGAAGTCCCAAAATAAACTTGGCCTTTATTGTGCTCTTTAATTTTATAAAACTTTTTTAGTAAGGAGGGAAGATATAATGTAGCTGGTTTACTATCTAACCTTGAAACTTTGTAAAATTTAACTTTCTGCATTCAGAAATTATGTAAAATCAATTTATATTATCTGCAGTTTTCATTTGTGTGTTTTAAATAAAACTCCTTCAAGAAAACTCAATTTCCACATATTCTACTTAGCCTTAATACTTGAATTATTATTTTGCCCTATCCATGAATATGTATTAAACATTTTTTAGTAATTGGTTGGTGGGTGAATATGCCCATTTTAGATCAGTATGTTGTTTCATGTGCTCATCAACTGAAGAGAAAAACTGATACCAGTACAACAAATATTCCCTGCCTCCTGTCCCACTAACAAATTGCCTGGATTATCGTAGGTTTGCAGGTTTTGTCTCTGTGCTCCTTATCAAATATTTCAATCTGTATGACTTTTTTGGAAGCTTTTCTCTGTGGTAGCTGAAAATATTGCTGTCAACTATTTTTAGGGAATTACTGTTTTCATTGTTTTACATAATAACCCTACTAGAAGCAGCATGGATAGTAATACATTAACAATTTTTTATTTATTAGTGCTTAATAGATGAACAGCTATGTTATAAGAAGCAATTGTACTGCCTGTCATTCAGTACAGAAATTTCACCTCTGTGGGAGAGTCCAAAAAACATCAATGTTCGTGTGTAAGTAAGTTCACTTCTCTGAAAAATAAAGGCATTTCAAAGAAGGTTTCAATGTAATTAGAGTGATCTCTTGTAGTGGTTTTCATCTTGTGCCTGCAGTGATTTGTAAGATGGGGGAAAAAAAAACAGTGAATTTTAAGTGCAGTCAATGATTTCAAGCTGGTTGTTCATGCATAAAATATCTTAGCACCTCCTGTGGCTTGTAGTAATCTTCATGATCTTATTTAGCACCTGCACGTTAAGTGTACATATTCCTTTCTTTTCCCTCCCTAGGCTACATGAAGCAAGACAGTGGATACAACAGCTGGAGCCTGGTCAAGGCTGCAATTTGCTGAAAGCCTTAAAGCACATCCTTATGATGAAAGAACTAAATTCTCTGGTTCTTATTGTAGGAAGCTGGTAATTTATTTTTTTTATCTGTCCTAACAACCAGCTTTAACCTGGATACAGAATTGGTACAAAAATTTGAACTTGATACAAAAATAAATGGAAGATTTAAGATCCAGGTTTTATGTGGTTTTAGTTCACGATACCAAATTCCTTTATTTCTTCTCTTTTTTACTATTTATAAACTTCTTTTCTGATATGAAGCTATGTTTTCCTTTGCAGAATCCATTGAGAGTTTTCTAGCTCGAAGGTTACATCAATAAAAATCCTTCAGCATTCATTAAAGATGTCAGTGAAAGGGTCCATGCCCCTGGGAAGATTAGATGATGAGCTAGATTTTGCTGTAAATAGCATTAAGCACTCAAAGATCGTCTTCTCTCTGCCATCTTGGTGCTGATGGAAAATTTAAAATGTCTGATTAGATTAGCTATATTATGGACTTAAATTCTGTGGTTCTACTGTCATAATTTGAAAACTTGCAGTACTGGAGTCAGGATTACAAGACTGCAGTAAGGATTCTAGGAGTGTTATGGTATTCCTAATTTATTCAGTGTATTTTAAATGTGCAAAAAGGCATGGTATAAGCTTGGCAAGCTTGATACATAGAGTGATTGAGATTATATGTCAGCTAATTTACTGAACACAGTGTTCAGTTAAAAGGTTCCAGGTTTTGTTTAGGTTTGCTTTGAACAGAAAGGAAAAGCTTTTAGTATGTGCAAGTGAAAACTTCTTTAATTTCTGTCCCTGGCAGAAGTGTAGCTGGAAGGAAAGGTTTTTACTAGCTGCGAAGAACCCTCAAAACTCAGGGAATGAAAGCTGTGTGGGTCACTGAGTTCTAAACAAAGCAAAGTTTTACTTTCTCTGGTGCCTTTGGAAGACAATGGGCATCTTTACATACAGTTGAAGATCCACGTTGAAAACTTTTCTATTGCAGTTTGTCACAGGGCAAAATCACAATTCCTGATTTTTACCTTCCAGGGCTAGCAGGGAATAATTCAGAACATTTCATCCATAAGCTGTTATGAACTGGAATAGAATCTTGGTGCTTTTATTATTATTCAGGTTTTCAGAATGGAACCAAATGCCAGTAGTGGTACCTCAGTAATTGTTGAAAGAGGGAGAGGAAGTCAAGTTATGCTAAAGAACTGGATTACATTCCTGTGATATTTTTTATTTCTTTCCCACTTATTTTTCTTCCCTGTCTTCTTCAGTATGGCCTTTTCCCCCCATTTGATTAGTGCCATTGTTAATACTATTTTTCCCCTTATTTATTTATATCAGCCCTGATCAGTCTTTGGAAATACTGTCTGTCTATGCTCAGCAGTGTATGCTGGGGAGAAAACTGCAGACTCATGCTGTTACATATGATTGCAGCAATCCTGCTTCTCTTGTAAGTAATCGTGTTAATACGTACTTCCTTAAGTGTCCTGTCATTTGTTTCCTATTCAGGTGCAATGTCTTCTCATAAACTTGGGAAGCTAACCTGCTCATTCAAGAGTTCTTGATCTAGAGTTTTATGTTCTTTAGATTTGCACACGTGAAAAAATTTGTTTGGAGCATTCATCTTGGTTCATACCAAAGCCAGAAGTGGCAACCAAGTGGCATTGACAGGCTTGGCAGCTGAAGGGAAACAGTTATTTCCAGATAATCATCCTGTGTGTTTACAGTGAAGACTTTGGGACTAAGAGCTCTTTTACAGGTGAAAGCAGAAAAATAGAGGACTTCAGGTAGGCAATGCTGCAGTAAGGACAAGTACATAGAGAGAGGGATCATAGGAGAAAGGCAGGGACTTGAGAATGAGATCATATGAGTATAGCAGTCTCTGGGATAGGAATATTTTTGTATAGAATTGCATCAGTGCAAGACCTAGCAGCCCTGCTCAAATTACAGTGTTGATCATGAGCAATGGTTTGGATGTTAGCAGTGACTGCATGAAGGAAGAGGAGGACAGAAGGATAAGCAGTTACTTTTGGTTGCTTCTGCATAGAAACTTGGGTTTAGGTGTTGATTGCTTGTTTAAGCTTAACCCTAAGGCATTTAGTGACTTAAGTGGCAGGGAGGACACAGTTGAAATCCCGGTTTGAAGAGAAGATTGGATGCAGTAAGGGTATTGCAGTTGTGGAGAAAAGCATTGCAGTGGTAAATGGTAGGAGAGAAGGAGATGGTAGAGGTGAAAAAAGCAGCAAAGGTTAAGAAGTAATTGTGGGCAGGGGAAGAGGAGCCTAATCTTTATGCTTGTAGACTTGCGTGATATGCCTTTGATCTGACTTGCACCAGCCTGCCTTCAAAGGAACAGAAAGCAACTGGCACTTTTAACACAAGGTGAATAAACTTGAATATCCTGGTTGCCTGTTTTGTAAATTTCTGTACTGAGTTAGCTTTTCAGCCATACTAAAATAAGGCTGGTAAGAAAACAATGGAAACATAATTCCTTTGATTTTCTTACTACATGTGCCTCAAAGATTCTTTCTCTATCTCTAACTGAGAATTGAATACCAACAACCCATGCTATCAAAAGAGACTACCAAATCAAAATAACTATTTTTCTTCCTATTTATATATGTAGGCAGTTCTAAAGCACCTAGCAGAAGCTGTAAGAGGCCGTTATCATTGCTACTCTTCAAAGGGAGAGGTAGGTGACAGGTAGAGAGACAAAGCATTGTTCTCTCTTTTTGATGATTCTTCATTTTGAGAAGGTAAACTAATTATCATCTGAGTAGAAGTTTATAGCAAGGCCTGGTGCTGAAAGTCTCTGTCATAGAAGTGCTGAGGATGTGGTCAATAAACCTGTGGTTAATTCTTCCTGCAACTAAAAATGCTTTCCTAAAAGCACAGTAAATTTTGCAGATATTGTTCACTGACTTAAAGCCAATGAATAGGATGAAAGCAGTGGCTTCTTGTAGACTGATTCAAAATAATAAAATAATGTTTTGTTTATAAAATGATGAATAACTTATATGCAGTGCATTAGATATATTTCCACTCAATTCTGCTATGCCAGGCAATCTTGTATAGACATGTGCACATCAAAGGGAGAAAGCTGTGTTTGGTTGGTGTTTGGATATTAGTTAACTTATTTTTCCCCCCCTTTGTTTTTTTTTATGTACAGAATTTTGATAGCAGTGATTTTCATCTGCTACTTCAGGAATCCCAGAAGGCTAAGGACCTACTCAAGAGCATCAAACAGACTTTTCAAAGAAGAATTGGTGGCTCACTACTTAGTAGAATAGCAGATGTATGTATCTTTTTATTTTCAGACGTACTTTGAAGTATCAGGGTTAGAAATTTTTTAGTGTTCACAATATGAAAAACACTTATATGATTAATCAGGTAATTTGATAAGTGAACTTTGAATATTATGTATTGGCCATCCATTTTAAGAGCAAATTAAGGCCAAAACCAGTAAAGGAGACATTTTGCTAGATGTTCTCCAAAATGCAGCAAGCTTTTAAACTAACCAAAATGCAATGAAAAGAATATTGTACCATGATCATAACAGAAATCTAACAGAATCGCTAGCCTAACTGTATGCATGTTCACTTAAATGAAGTTCCAACAGTGCTTTACATTGGTAAAAAGATACTTATTCCTACCTGATTAAACTTAAATCAGTTGCAAAATCATAAGGTCTTGTCTAGATCTACTACTAGTGTTGAAGTTAGGAAGCTACAGGCTGTCTGTTACACATCTGTCTCTATGGTGGTCCTATCTTATGAGGATTTGGCACCATTTGTTCTGTGACAATTGTCTTGGTAAGTTTCTATTTTTTGTGCCTTTTTACCCTTTTTTAAAATAAAGGAATACTAGTGCCCTGTAGGAGTTTTTGTTGACTTGTTTCCATTGGCATGAATGAAGGTAGAATGTGGGTCATTTGACTCTGTGCTCAGTGCAGGTAGAAAATGGAGCAGTTGAGACTTGATCTGTCTGTAATGAAGATCCTTTTCCTCCTTACTTCTCTTAGAGAAATGACAGGCTGTTTTCATGCCAATATATATAACTATGATGTTTTAATTTCCCTGTGAGTTTTTGCATCATGGCAAGCACAGTGAAGTTAATGGAATATTGTTCCCCAAACCCCATTTATAGGAGAACCAATGGTAATTATTTTCAAAATGTTTTGCTTGTTGAAATCCCAGCACTTTGGTGAACATAAATAAAACTAATATTCCATCCTGGAGATTTAGGATTGAGGGTACAAAAAAAATTATGCTAAAACTTGCAAGAGTTTTTCTTAAAATCCATTTCAGGTTTCCACAGAATTTGCAAATACAGCACCTTCCAACTTCTTACCAAAACCTCCAAAGCATGAAGGACCGCTAGTTATTCAAACACCATGCGTCCTAGCCAAAACCTCAACAGACTGGTTAAAGACAAATGGATTGAAAGGTAGCACAGAAAGAAAAGCTTAACAGGTATGAAGCATGAATTAAAGACAGAGCATGTGTTTTATTTCATTTCTTTGTTCCTTGCTATAGCTAAAAAGTTAAACCTTTATCAAGTTTTGGCACCCAATGCATTCTCTCCTGTGGAAGAATTTGTACCTATTCTTAAAAAAACAGTATCCTCAACTCTGCATGAGGTAAGTGATGGGGACCCTTTCTTTTTCTTTTTTTTTCTTTTTTTTTTCTTTCTATTGCTACATTTTTCTAATTAAAATCAGTACTTTAAAAGTTAGTGAAATTCTACAGACTTTAACTGAAATTTGAGTTGTAGATTCAAATCAAATACTGACACCATTCTTAAGAGTGATTCAGGGAGGAATTCCATGTTAGTGTAGCTTATATATGCTTCTGTAAACATAGCACTGTATTATTTATCCTTCCAGAAAGCAATGGTGCAGTTTGAATGGTATGATGGAACTGTGAAAAATATCCATGTTGACCTGCCAGCATTATACAACTATCAGGTGAGTTGTCTATAGTGATATGGCCTTGTCAGGGCCAAATCTACTAAGTTCTTCATGATTGCCAAATGGTAATATTCTGCAATGGTCACATCAGAAGTAATTCACTCTGAAGTTACACTTTTACTAAGAGTAGCGTTTTAGCCTTGATGGTGTTCCTACACACTTTTGCCATGCATTTAGACAGAATATGGTTTTGCTAATGTGAATGTCAAGGGTAAGTGATTTTTGTCCTGAAATGTTTTCAGCATAGCCAACCTTTTTTTACAAGTCTGAAAGCAGAAATTATTTCTACTTGCTTTATAGATGGTTGTCATACTTTTCCTTTACTCTAAAGTGTCAGTAGAAGCTGGCTATTTGTATTTCATGTTTTAGGATATGCTCAACTGATCTTTATACTTAATGTGAATTCTGAAAATTGTGCTAGCATAGTGCTGCAAACCACGTTCTCCTAAATTATTCTAGTTTATCTCCTTCACCTACAGCTTGCACGGAGGCTCGTGGGTTTTTTCTCTTTCTTCTGCCAAAGTGAGTGTGATAAGAGCAAACTACACTCTTCAGGCTTAGGTGGGCATGTGTGGACAGTGGATGCTGCAGCTTTGGTTTTGCAGCTCAATATGTGAGGTGAAATACTGTGGAAGGGTTTGAGTCCTGGGAAAAAATAAGAGGATTGTGTCATTGTGCTACATAGGATGATGAGCAGAGACACCCAGTGCTTTTGGATCTAGAGCTCAACATTCTACATTAAGAGCAAGTCAAGAACTGTTCTCATCCTGAGGCAAAAAGTAGCAATCACAGAATGGAAGCTTTTAAGTCTTATTTGCTATTAGATAGTAGGAAATTAGTGGGAAAGTATTTTCATGAAAGGGTTCAAGAAGGTTGAACACACTCTGTTATGTAGGCTCAGAAGGCTGGCTAGAGTTCAGAAAAAAAGTACATTTGTCCAATGCTACAGACTGACCCACCTAATTTGAAAAATCTGTAATACTTATACAATCCCTACTCCTTGCCTTCCAGTCTGTAACTATATGTATAAAGGCTGTTTCTCAATAGTCTTTCAGGCCTTGAGAGATCCCAGTAATTTCCTTAGGAAGCAATGTGGAGTTTGCCTTGGAAGATTGAAGGGGTCAGTACAAATGCTTTGACAGTGCTAAAAGTAGAAAAACCATCCAGCTATGTACTCTGGCCCACACTTGAGACAGAGGCATAGATGTTGGTGATAAATACAGCAGATGGAAGGTAGGCCAGGTAACTCTGTATTTTGGATGGCATGCCTGGTGCCCTGAATTGTAATTGAGTGGCAGAACAAGACGATATCTCAGTGGCTGAGTCTCTGGTAATATACATGAATTTTTCTTTGGGTAACTTTTTAGTAAGTAAATTAGTTTTGCACTGTACAGGTGGCAATGGCTTTGGCGTCTGTCTAAAGGGAAGCTTTAAAAGAGAGCTTACAAACAATATTGTAGATGACACACTGATTAATTCAAGAACAGTAAAATACCTTAACAATAACAGATTTGCATTAAGTATTGATTGCATTGTCTCAAGTCAGAGCAGCTTTTTATTCCAAGACATATTCATTTGTGTTAAGCACAACAGGCTGGCCATTCAATATAAGGAATAGATAACATCAGTGTCTAAGACAACACTCTATATATCTTCTTGCCTTTCCTTCTATCTCCGTTGAGCTACATTGCACTCTGCTCTCTGTCATCCCTTACATTAACCTTTTGAACTGGCTGCACAAACTTGCCATGCTGCTTTGCGTTTGCCTTCAGCCTCATAGATGCCAGACTTTCTTCAAAAGGATAGCAAGACTGCTATAGAGTTTTCTCCTCAAGCTTAAAGATGAATTAAGAACATGATGAGGTCAGAGATGTTAGGATTTTTGGATGTTTGCCATGGTGATACTACTATAAAGATAACCTTGAAACTACTGGCACACCAGGAGAACATTCACACTGTATGGGATATTGAGGATCTTTGAGAACTTCCTTCACTCTTTTAAGTGTGGAAGAAGTAGCGATACATGTATGTGTGTGTGTGTGTATATATATATATGTATATCAGTACTTTTTCTTGAGGATTTCCTCCTTGGTCAAAAGGACATATAATATATATAACGTATAAATAATATATACATATAATGCATACATATGCTTGCAAAGGTCACGTTCTGTAGAGTTTGTACAAATTGCCTTAATGTCCTCAAACTGATACTGTGTTAAAGACTGATTGCTGTTTGAAAATACTGTCTTTATTTTAAATGATGTGTTTTGTTATGAACACTGGCTAAAAATGCTATTGAAGAAATGGTAAGCTTGCAAAAACTGTATTTTTGAAGTTTTTTTCTTTCTTTTTTTTTAATATGCCTGACTGCTATTTTGGAACACACTAGCAAAGGGAACAGATGAGAGTTTAGACTTTAGTCCCTTTCTTCCTTTTTTATCATTGTATATTTTTCTCATGGACTATATTCTCTTATCTTTACCAAGAGTGAAATGCTGCTGTCAAAATGAATGAAAATGATTAATTTTTTTTATTACTATGCTGTCATGTTACAGCCAAATGTGTTAAGAATTTGGCAATAAAAGACTTACTTGAACTTTTTATTTTTAACATAAATTGTCTGTATTTTATCTGTAGAAACTCCTTGCTGAAATGGTAAGAATCTACGAGAAACGAATTGACTGGCTGTCTGTTGCTAGCAGAAGAATATGGGGAAGTGTTTGTGAAAGGAGGTATTGTACTTTGACAGCCCTTTTTTGTGTACTGGTGATGGTTCTAGTTTGCCAGCCTTTGCCTTGTGTGTAAGGCAGCACCAAGGAATACAGGACAGAAGATAGTCAGGTGTAGAGACAACAGTTGCACACCAGTGTAAGCAATCCCCTTTCAAAAACAGATATTGATATTCAGCTTTTTTAATGATCCAGTGAATTTAATGAATCCAGTGATCATTGGTCAACACAAAACTGCAATTTCCATGAGACAGGATGAGACTTTCAAATTGGAGTTATCTAGCAAGTCAGCCTTTGGGGAATGTTCTATCTTAAATCACACATAAACAGAACCTGATGTTACTGGCCAAAGGTAGTGTTTACAGTCGGTTTTCCAAACCCATGCTATTAGTATTTGCACCTAGAGTTTTTCTGCACAGCTTCTCATGGGTTCTTATGAGAAGATGAGACTTGACCTACCAACTACCTTCTGCCACCTTGAAGTGCATTCTAGTGCCAGGTTACAAATGTCAGTGTAGATACAGTAAAAAACCTAAGATTCTTTTCATAACCACTGCTCCCAAGATATCCCCTGTCCATTAATTGAAACCATCCTGCACTGTCTCTACAAGCAAGATTTAATACGGACTGTACTGAAGAAGGTCATTGTTAACACTTTTTCTCAAAGCAGGTAATGTGCCAGATAACATCAGTCAGTCCATACCTGAGCAACCAGTCTGTCCCTGACTTGCTGGGGAAAAACTTACCATTTACCTTTGGAGTAATACTACATGTGTTCCTGGAATGATGGCTGGGGAAAGGACAATGAACTATCCAGCCGCTCTTCTCATTGGATAACATCCACACGTTTTAGGCGCGTTTTGGATATTCAAGTCCAGAGAAGAGGACCTTTTCAGGGTTCAACAGCCATTATGGCACTGTGTGTGTGGCAATACCCTGATTATTGCATAGCTTAAGAAAGAGAATTTTCTGTTATTGTTACTATATTTTCTTAAAATCTCACCTTATGTTTTGTAGATTTTTTGAAAATACAGATTCAGTGTTTATACATTTTGATACATAGCTAGAAGATACTTTCCCTGAAAGTTACAGTGGCGATAAGAATATGTAATTAAATAGGATTTTTTCTTTTTTATTTTTAATGAATAACATATTTCTTATATAGGGTGGTTATACTTGTTGATGTATCAGTGACAAACTCTATGTACATCATCCATATCCAACATGCTTTGCGACTTCTACTTGAGGAACAAATGTCAGATAAGGATTACTTCAATATTATAGCGTAAGCAACTACTTACAATTTTTGTTTTAAATAATTGTAATGCATTGCAATGAAAGAAGTATGCTGAGAGCTTGTAGTTATTAATGGACATATTTTAGATTTTTTAATTGTATTTGACATTTTCTGACGAAGTAATTGCAAGAGTAGCGCTCATTTGTTGTTATTGGATAAGTGCATGGATCAGATGTACGGAGACCAGATTAGTAATTAAATTAGTAATTAAAAATCACTGTTTTGGGTGAGGCTTACTGGAACTGCATCGTACCTGTAACAAATTCTCATCCTGCTATGTTGTTCATAATAGTATTAATTCACGTGTCAGAAACTTACTGGAAGAGGATTTTGGTGTCTCAGGTACTGTAACTGAGAACACCTGTTAAATTTTACAGTAATTCCAATACTTTTTAAATAAGTAATAGTATTAAAATTCTGTACTCAAGACTGGTAGTCAGAAACTTATGGCACAGCATTGAACAGCAGCTGGGCAGGGCTCTGACTGTCAGGTAAAAGCAAGAGACAGCAGCTCATGGGGGTCCAAACCTGGTGGGAGAACAGAGCCCTTACCTCACAAGAAAGATACAGGCAGCATCTGAAGGTTGGGGCTTTTTTGTGGCAATCCTTCCGCTGAGCTTTTATCAGCTCGCTTGGGATCTTGTTCAGGAAAGAAAAATGTTGTTTGACCCACTGCCTTGAAAATCTGACAATCCCTGAGTGATGGATAAGTGTGAATAGTTAAATGATTTGAAATAGAAAATAGTTAGCATCATGCAATTTTACATCTGTAATACCCCAAATGAGATTTTTTTGTTTTCAGTGAATTTATTCTGTCTTTTTGCTTGTTCTAAAGCATTATCTGAAAATAAATTGCTGTTGTCTTTCCATGAAAGATTTGGGAGTGATGTTGTGCCTTGGCAGCTGGAACTGGTTCCTCCCCAACCAGAAAACTTACAAAATGCTTTGAGGTAGGATCAAATAACTTGCCTGTACATCTGAATTCAGTGGTCATAGGTACCATGAAAGAGATAAAACAGAGAAACAGATTTAAACAGCATTGCAAACAATTAAGAAAATTGGTAAGTTTACCATATTACAAAAATAGGTTGCCATGAACTGTTCTACAATGATTTTTCATGATGGTTTGTTGTGAAAAGAGCATTATACTGTTTAATGTCTTGGTGACTTTGTATTTCATGTGTATATAGAATACATATGTACACAGGTACAGAAGTGTCTGTTTAAGAAATGTAGAGGTTACGTAAAGAATTGAAAACTGCTTCGAATTCAAGTGGGATCTGAACACTAAACTGTTTTTTCCCCACGTAACACTGGAAACAAATCCCAAGTTTCTGTTTGTGGAGTTATACGCTCAGTGGTTTCATTATATCTCTGTGGCTTCACTTTTATTCCTGTAAGTTCTATATTATAATTTTCCCACATAAAACTAAGCGAGAATTCTTTCATCTCTATACTCTGAATCTTACCTTTAAAAAACTAGTTCGCCATGATGGCAGTACAGAAACTAGAACCAGTAATTTGGGTCAGTATATAATGTACTTTTGCTCTGTCATTGTCAAAAATTTTAGACTCCAGTGCAATGTTATTTAAGATTCTTATTTGTCTTTATTGCTTTAAGCAGAAACAAAAGCTTTTGCTGCTTCATTCTTTGAACTGTAAACATCTTTTTAGGTGGGTGTTGAGCTTGCAGTGCAAAGGGAGTAGAAATTTTATGAGTGCACTCAGGAGAGCTGTGGAAGTAGACTTCAAAGACAAAGATAAACACAAATCGCAAGGACTTTACCTGCTGACTACTGGAATACCTGATCAGGAAACAGTAAGTGTCATCACAGGTTTTGCAACTCTTCTGTAAGGTGTCTGTTTTGTTTTTTTTTTTTTCTACAGCTTGTTGACAGAATACTTCTTTACATATCTAAGCCAGCACAACTATCAGGATCTCAAACTTCCATTTCTGCAATTGCTGTCTGTGTGTTGGAAGTAGCAATTATTAATATGTGTGAGTCATAGAAAATTCAGGAGGTGTTTTTTTAGGATTCCTTTCCCACTCCAGCTCTGGCCATCATTTCACTACAGATTTCTGAGTTTGAACAAACCAACTCTGTTTTTTCATATGATATCATTCCTTATAACTCATGGGAACAAAGCCACGAATAATTTTACAGTGGAATTCCACAGTACACTACGTAGAGACAGCTCCTGTTTTTAATAACAGGAATCCACTGCTTTGATGTACGTTTGTAGTGCATGTGCTCTGTGGCTGTTAAGCCACGTGCACAGCCTAGAGCTCCTGAACATGTGGTAATCCAACTGGAGTAACCATGCATGTACAATGGGGTGTCTCTTGCTTTTGTTACTAAACTCCTGGAAATTCTGGGCAAACATAAGAAATCATTAAAAGCCCATGTGGATAACAAGAAAAGGAAAAAAAAGCCAAATGCATCCCTGACCTGTGTCTTTGATTCCCATAGCCACTCCATCTCACTTCTTGGCTGCAGTAATGCTGCTGCCATTGTCACTAGTAATAGCGACAGGTTTTGTGTATATGCCTGATTTGAGGAGGCATTCAGCTACTCAGCGTATGTTCCTGTACTGAACTGCTCAGGTTGGGAGTATTTGTGCACCAGTTCAGGAACCAGTGGAGTAAATGGAAGCCCATCTAAGGTAGAGGGTCACTACTGACTTTTTCTTTAATTTTTTTCTTCCTT
The DNA here is from genome assembly GCA_013400195.1 of Aramus guarauna. Classification (NCBI taxonomy): domain Eukaryota; kingdom Metazoa; phylum Chordata; class Aves; order Gruiformes; family Aramidae; genus Aramus; species Aramus guarauna. Next base: position 838,004 of record VXBL01001703.1, read on the forward strand.
TTTTTTTTTTTTTTTCTTTCCTTCTCTGTCTTACAGCACACAGTCAGTGCTTATGTGGGTGAGGTTTGTAAAGGTTTTGATTTGCAGCTTCATGTCTGTCTGTTCAGTGTAATGGAGGACGCAGACTCCAGTGGGATTATTCCAGCTCGCTACTCTAACCCAACTGAAACTGCCATGGCTTTTAAAGAAATAGTACGGGCAGCCAATGGGAGATTTCATTGGTTTGGGGAAGCAGGTATGTGAAAGGAAAGTCAGCACATACTACTTTTTCATTAATTAAATAGTATTTATTAATGCTTATTTTTACCCCAAATCAAGTAGTTTACTTTTTAGGATGTGATAATGCTATACTAGCACTGAGATAAAAACAGAGGTCTGAGTTTAAGTCTTTCACTTGTATTGCAGAATATGATAATGCAGCCTTAATGCAGGAAACTATTTTTTTTCCTATTTGAATTCACTGTTTTCTGCTAGATATTTTAAAGATGCACGTTTAAAATATAGTTACTAATGTGGTACATGCAGACTGCCTGGCATACAGGAAGCAAAGGTTTTTTGATTTTTTTTCATTGATATTTGGCATGCTCTCAAATTGTTGCACACTTTAAAAAGAGATGTATTTTGTATGCTTAAAAAACCCATGCTGATTAGCATATATTTGATTACCAGGTATTTTTGAAAGTGATGATATCACTGTTATTGTGTCTGAAATGGAAAAAGCAAACAACTACTCCCAAAAGGTATGAATTAAATGTCTCTCTTTAAGTTACATTTTTCTTCAGAAAAAAATTCAACAGTGTTTAGCTGACAGCACAGAAGGTTGGGCAAAATGAAAATCCTTGTAAGATGGGCAGGAACACTCTAGAGTATGAGAATAGTCGCCATAAATATGGTCTAAAAGGCAGTTGTACAACAGCACTGCAGTGATTGGTGTTGGAGGGGCCATGATTCCTTATGAAATACAAGGAGTTTACAGTTGAAGTGATTTGTTGCAAATCCTGTAATGAATTCTTCTCCAGTAGAGTTAATTGTTTGTTATATATATAATATAACAAATACATAATATTATGTTCCTGTAAGTTGTGGTGGAGGGAGGGGTTGTCATTGACACAATACATTTGTTCGATTCTAAAATAGTTGTTTTCTGAAATTTACTAACAGTGTAGAATTAGACTATATTTCTCCATATCACGTGCACATGACTTTTTCCAAAGATATCTAACAAAGTGACTGGGGCAATATAGCCAGTCTGGCACTACAGTTTTTGCTTCTTACAAAAGTGTGATTAGAAAGATATAAGCAGTGAGATATTTCTCCAGAGGTCTGAGCATCCTGTTGCATGCAAGTCTGAGTCACAAAAGTATTTTTAAAACAAAGAGTCAGTGGATATTCAATGGGATCATAAAATATTTTGTTGTTATTTAATAGTTGCGTATACTTGGTTCATCATCTTCCAATTTGTTTTGGTCTTGGTATGCATACTGTTGCCTTTTCCTTTGGAATGTTTTCTCAGAGCAGAGAAGGTTTCCCTCCTATGTGTTTGAGCAAGCACAGCACAAAGGGGTCTCTGTTCAGTTAGAGGTGTTAAGTGTTACCAGATTAATAAATTTGGTATGAATTTTATTTATTATTGAAGTAATAATACAGAAGGCCTGTCTTTGAAATGCTGTTTTTTTAAATTTCATGTATATGAATTACTAAACAATGTGAACTTCCATTTCAGTGTGCATTGCTAGTGGAATCCTTGAAGCAACGTTCAGTGAATCACTCTGTTAATCCATTTATACCAGAAGAAGACTCAAATGTGCTTACGAAGAAAGAGAAAAGGCAGCCACAGAAGTTGCCGTCTCCTAAACCCACAGCTCTGAGTCTGGCTAGAATGGTTTGAAATGGTCCCATTTTTTAAGATGCTGTGTGTTTTAATTAGAGAGCCTACCCAACTATCAGATGCTGCTCTTTGAGAGAGAAGTACTCAGGCTGAAAATTTGAAGGAAGTAAAACAGCGCTGTGATAGTATTCTGAATTTACGTTTTAATTTGCATTCAAAATGCTACATAAACAAAAATGTCTATCTTACTAATTCCTACTAAGTAATTAATTATAATAGAACCACGTTGTAGTGTCTGAAATGATCTAAATCATCCTTCCTCTAACCTTAAAAATTTAATATTTAGTGAAAGCAAAGGCAAAGCAGAAAAGTGCTTTACCAAGTTATGTCTATTTTACAAGGCCTTCTAGTAATTACTGAATTTTATGATATCCTGCTCATTTACAGATGAGACAGCTGCAGCTGAGTAGTATGTTTGTGGCCACACAGAGAGCCAGCATAAAACAAGAAACAGGATTCAGGATTTGTTTCTTACCCACTGTGCTTATTTCCATGGAGTTACACTACTGAGTCCTTTGGGATTTTGCTAATGTTTTCCTTGTTAATTTTGACTGCATCTGTTTTGAGTGGCTGTGCAAATCAGTAATACACATAAAAGGCCAGTGCCAGTGCTTACCACTTTGGTGTATCAATGACTAGATACAGAACTGCCTGTTGCAAAGGATGTCCTTAACTTTTGACCTGGAATTTTCAGGTCTCATATTTGAAAAAGGAATGGCATTCTTAAGTGTAGGTGTGTTCATGTTGCAAAGTTCTTTGTAGGTAAGCTCAAACAGGTCTTCTACGCTATTTTATCCAAACCAGTATATTCTCAACACCTCTTCACAAATGCAGGAAAAAAAGTAGTCACTTAGAGATATGACTACGTAGCATAGTTTTACAGGGCTTAAACTCGTAGAAAACCAATACAGGTTTGTCTGTAGGTGTTTGGTGATATTTCTTAGTAGAGCTGTATGTTAAATTTTATGTCAGTTACTTGAAGGGTCTGTGTTACAGCAAAAGTCTGATCCTACAGTAGGGTTAAACAAGTGTTCATGTTGTTTAGCAGACTGCTCAGCCCCTAGAGAGTTGAGCCATACCTAAAAATAGCAGTTGTCAGCACTAGGTTTCCAATATTCAATAAAACTCTGAGGAAAACATTATATTCTGTAAAACAGTGCTGTTACCATACTAGACTGCTCCTTCAAGTAAATTGTCCAAACTGCCAGTAGATGTTAGTTTTTAGTTTTATGGCAGCAGATGAAATTGGCAAGATAATTAAAACAGAGCAATTAGAATTCCTTAACCTAGCAAAAAATTGCAAATTAACAAGTCGTCATGGCAATCTGCTGACTTGTCAGAAGAGCCAGAATAAAACAGGAGTTAGAGAATAATAAAGGATAGTTTGCTTTGAATAATGCAGTTATGATCCAACTGGAATACTTTTTAATTTTTTTTTTAATTTTATGCACTCATAGCGTACTAAAGAGAACCATGGTGCAGAGAGAAACACTTCCATAGGAGTATTGGCATGGCGTCCCACTAGTGCCAAAGCAGAAATTCCACCAGGTCTGTATGGATTAAGGGCTTCTTGTCTTCAGTTTCTTTGGGTTTTGCTTAAAAGACAGTATTAAATTAGAGATTTAATTTTTTAGAAACACTTGCAATTTTAATCTTTAATCAGTCTGACAGGAAACATTGCAGTTGTTTGGAAATTACTTTGGTATGAGCTTTAGCTGTAATGTATCTAGCTTTCTTTTAGGCTGTGAGAGGAAGGAACACTGTACAGGTGTATAACTATTTCTGGGTCATATGACTAAATACCCCTCCTATATCAGGGAATGTCAAATGTGTGTGGTGGAAAGTAGAGCCCTGCTTTGTTCCATGCCTGAAGTCATAGTTAGAACCTTGCTTCTCTTGGTTTTCAGTTCATACTTCATTGTTTTTCAAAGGTTCGACAATTCAGAGATTTATTATATTATTAGTTCAATATATATTTCTGCTAATACAATTAGATCCCATTGTAATTATTATGCTGTTCCATTTGATTTATTTATGAGACAGTAATGAAAGAAAATTACAACACAAATGTCAGGTTATCTGGTGCTGACTCTTGCAACTGCTCCTGATATATGAAACAGCTCTTAAATTGATTCCAGTCACTGTTGGTCCCTTAAAGTCCAGTTCCTTACTCCTCCATTTTTGTAATTTTCCTGTGTTTTTTTTCTTTGCACGTCTGCTAACATCTGCATATTTATTTATTTTTTCATTAAATTTGAGTCTTGAAATCTATTGTTTTATTGAAATTAGGTTGTTGATGTGTAGCAGTGTTTACAAATCTGGATTAATATTTGCATATGAGGTGCTCTGTACAATGTTAATTGGCTTTTCTAATAGATATTATGCTAATTCTAAACCCCTAATCTTCCCAAATTATGCCCTGTGACATTCTTCCTGATGGTAATTTATAAATTTGTAAAGGTTTTGGTTCCATTTCCATGAAAGTAGCATAAGTAGTTCTATAATACGGCTTTTTCTTAACCAGCATCTAAGAAAATTTAAGTATTTATAATTGTGGTAATAGGAAATTATTAACTGAAGAACAGGGCTGCGTGGAAGTGTTTTATCTAGCTGAAGTCAGTCAACATCTTCTTTATTTATTTCTTTTTAATTGTAGCACAAACACTAAAAGAACGGCCTCAGACTGAGAATAAAAGGAAGCATAAACCAAGGAAGCAGCCAGAGTTTTCTGTGTCAGTGTTTTATACTGATAAAGGAAGAAACGTAGGTATGTGTTATCAGGGTGAAGCCTTTTTATTACCAGCATTAATATTATAAAACTGTTAGAATGTTAAGTCACTGATAATCAGTGTGCTATAAATAGTGAGTGGAAGTGAGTTTCACTTATCAAATAGTGGTGGGGTTTTTTGGTTTGGGGGTTTTTTTGAGGGGGCGGGGATGGCTCTCTTACTCTTTTTTTGCGGTGGTTTTTTTTAAAGCCCTTTGGGATCTTTTTAGTCAAAGATGCTCTAAGGAAAAAATGTGATCATCATGGTTTAGACGATTACAGAAGATTTAGTTTGGAATTTTTTGAAGGTGACAATTTTTTAAAAATGTTTTTTTTTAAAGTACTTTTAGAAATTTGACATTTTTTTTCAAATGTGGAATTGTGTATGAAATGCTATCTGTGGAGGTTTTTTTGTTTTATGGGTTTGGTTTTTTTTAATCGACAGTCATATGTGATTCAAAAGGGCTATGATGTAAACCTAGTATTCCCAATACTACTTCGTTCATTTTCTTAACTAGGTACAGTATACCGAAAGTATCCAAAGATAATGAGCATAAGAAAGTCTGTTCCCTCTGTTACATTGCCAAAAAAAGAGGATATCTGTTCAAGCAAAGAGGTATTTTGCTCCTTACTAATAAATTGCCATTTTAGAATTATCCATGTGAATTAATGTGAATGTGTTAATTGTGATTCTGTAGGAAGTATTACTACTTAAACTATTCTACTATTTACTAACAACCAATCACTCCATTTGTTTGTCTTACAAGTGGCTGACCAAGTACAGTATTAAAAAACTCAAACTGGAATTGCCCAGATTGATGTTTGGCCCAGGCTGTACTCATCAAAAGAAAACTGTGGAGTCTCTGCACAAGAAAGTATCGGCAAAATACTGTACTATCTTCCCTAGCGTAGAAATCAATGTAAGCTTTTGCAGATGTCACATACCTACATCATTGAAAGGCTTTGTTTAAGACAATGCATGTTGATCTATGTTTCTCTGATGTTCCCTCGACTATTCCCTGATCTTTCTGAATCACCCTTCTATTAGAAAGCTAGAGGTCTTCTATATTCCACAAAAAATATTTCGTATGTTTGAAGTGCAAACTACATGGGCTCTTTAGAACATATAGCATCTCTGCTGCTCATGCAGTGTGAAAAGTAGTTTTAAAATTTTAAGTAAAGCTTTTAAAAATCACGTGTCAGTTGAAACTAGGAAAATGTTGGATCTTGATTGTTTCAGTCTATGCAATGACTGGAGAGAAGCATAGAAAGTTAAGTCCAGGATTTCATTGCTCTATTGTATCTATAAAACTGTCAGAAATAATGCAACAGATGCACCTTTCCAGTCAAATGATGTAATTCTGTTGCCTAGTCAACTGGCTGAGATGAGAACTAGACTTTCCTAATTTGGGGAAAACAGTTATTTAGTAGCAACAGAGTCGCAAAAATTTTTTTTATGCTATTTCATACATGTAAAGACAGAAAACGTAATCTCCCTGATTTCTAATGCAGACTTTGCACATATAGCAGCTGAGCTCAAATCTCCTGAAGTAAGATGCTCTTGTACAAACTGAATTTTTCCAGGGGGTTGTGAAACATCTGCAGTTTCAATCTAAAGAACTGGAAACGTACACTGAACAACTGGAGAAAGTGTTGCAGCGCTATATAAAAAGAATACAGTGGCTTCTGTCAGGTATTGGTGTGCATCTGTTTTTCTATGAAGCACAACTTATACATAAAATCTTGTCTACTCATTCTAATAGAATAAATCTGAACATAAATCTGGACCTAAAATATGAATAAAGGTCATCCATTTTGCATTTCATTGACACTTTGATAAGTATTTTTATGACAATAAAATAAGAATACAAGAGAATTCAGCATCTGTGTAGCTGATAAACATCTCTCTTGCTGTGAAATAATTAGGGCTGTGATGTAAGTTTTTCCTTTTTGTATGTTGTGTTAATGAACACAAGGCTCCTGGTGTCAGCTTTCTATCAACAGAATATATACAATAACATATACAAGCAAAATTACCTTTTGCGTTTCTTTTGCTAAGAATGTGCCACATCTAGAAGTTCATCATCACTGCTGGTGAAAAGTATTTTGATCCCTCTTGCTCATAAAGATCTTTGTTGGGAAACAGTTTAATTTTTTGCTGGATTGTAAAATAGGAGCTACAAATTGTTTAATGCAAGTTGCTACAGTTGGCTAGTAATTAATGCTTGATAGTGCTAGATTTGAAATGGCAGAAGACTTTTCTATTATTAACCTTTGAACTACCCAGTTTCCACACAGATTAGAATGTATTATGTAGAAATGTGCCCAGAATAACACCTAAAGACTGAAGATTTTACAGTACGCTCACTAAAGTAATAGTCAATAAAATAAGTGTATGTAATGACATTAATTAGTTTTAATGTTCTGGCCCAGGAAGCCGAAGATTGTTTGGTACCATTTTAGAAGCAAATGTCTGTGTTTTGATTGATACATCTGGTTCCATGGACCCATATTTGCCACATTTCACGAAAGAACTTACATCCCTTATCTGGGAACAGCTGAGAAAAAATCAAGTCAGGTATGATAAACTACTGATAAAGACTGAAATCTGCACTGCTTATTATTATGTAATAAGATTACTTAATAATTACAAATAATATGAAACACAAGTGATTATTTTGTTAGTGTGACACAAACTGCTTTTTCTGTTCTTTTTAGCCGACTTTTAATTCTGAGTTCTCTAAGATTTAAGCCTCACTTGCTGTAGGCTAATGCTGTTTATCCTTTTGGGCTCAGCATTCCCATAGACTTTCCGTTCGTGCAGAGTCAGATATGCTTTCTGAGTCTTCCAAAGCTGAAGACCTTAATCCAATACAAGGCTCTTGGTTTTGGTTTGTTTGGGGTTTTTTATTGTGTTTGTGGGTGTGTGTTTGTTTTGTTTATGTGTTAAAATTTGTTTCTTTATTTTCCCTTTTCTCTTCAGGTTTAACCTGCTGAGATTTGCAGAAAATACAGAGAGCTGGAAGGAGCACCTTGTAGAGGCAACTGATGAAAATTGTCATGATGCTGTGCAGTGGGTGTCCAAATTCCACGCTCACGGTAATACGTGCATCCTTACGGCTCTGCAGGTTAGTAAATAGTGTACCATGTTTTGGAGAAGACATCATGTCTCGTGGTGATAAAACTCTTCCGTCTGACTGATCATATTTTAGGAAGATTATTTGGTCACAGTATACAGTACTGTTATATGTAAAACACTGAACAGATCTGGAACCAAGCCACTGTTCCTGTCCCCAGGGCTCATACTGAGTTTAAGAAAAATGTGAAATATCAATAGTTGCATTAATATTTGTGTTCAAAGCATAGTGGAGAGAGAAAATAGCCAGTTGCTTAAAAATGATGCTTATATACAACTGTGGCTGTGATCATATTTGCTCTGAGCCAAACAGGGATTTTGAAGCATTAGTGTTTGTTGGAATCACATGGGCATTGAGTACAATTCTTAAACTTTAGTAACGTGTGAAGAAACTTTTCTCCTATAAAAAGTCTCAGTTTAGACATTAACTAGTAATAATAATTTGAAACAGAGACTGAAAGAACCTGCAATTTCATGAGATTTAAAATTTGAATCAAAAAGGAAATGTTGCCTTGAATGAATGATTCTTCTTCCAGACACCCTTGCAGAATCTCCTTATAAGCTTTATGGAATTCATCATGAAAATGTCCACTGGGTCAATTACCGTAGCAAGTTTTCACAGCATAAAAAGGCCAAATCCTAGTGAGCCTGATTTTCAGACATTAAGGATTTTTAACTCTCTCAAAATGTGATGTAAAAATCTTCTGTCAGCAGTTCTCCAAAACCAGTTAAGTTGCTTATTTCAATGAGTTAGTTTTTGGTGATGCCCTGCTTATCTTGCCTTATGCTACAAATTATCTTGTTAAATTATTTTTCAAATTTATATACTTGCTCTCTTTCATACTTAGTGAAAAGGAAAAGACAATGCTGTGGTAAATATAAAGCTATCTTAAGGATGAAAATACTATTCTAGTGATTTAAGTATAACTCTTCATATAAATGTACTAATTGTTTAAGCTTATTTTCTGCTTTTCCAGAAGGCTCTCAGTTTCCAAGGTATAGAGGCACTGTATGTATTGACTGATGGAAAACCAGACACCAGTTGCTCTCTGATTTTGAAAGAAATTGAAAGGTTGAGAAAGAAACAAGATATTAAAATCCACACCATTTCTTTTAGCTGCGCAGACAGGTATATGATACTTTGCAAGAAGAACAAAACAATCTTTAAAATTGTTAGTTTGCTTGTGAAAAGGCTGTGTAGTCAAAATAGGCCATGTGTAATATTACCTACCAGCCCTCCTGTCCCAATGACTGTCATGAGGTTAACAACTTTAGGATAATGCCGTTGGGTTATCCGGCTGCTGTGAGAAATTTTTGACCCTCTCATAGCACAAACTGACAAGCAGTGTTGTTTCTGTTAGGTCCTATGTTGCATCCTGCCGAACCGTGAGGTGGATGCTGCCACAGCAGTGGAATAAAGATGTAAAGAGAGATTAAAAAGTAAAAGAAATAAAAGGTTTAGGAAGGTGAACATGCAACAGAAAATATGGTCATAGGAAAGGCAAAAGATTTCAAAGCAGGAGTGAGGATTGATGAGGAAAGACCAGCAGGATCTCAAGGAAGTCTGAGAGATGATAGTCATGAGAAAACAGGGCACACGTGATGCTTGGACCGTCCTGAGAGCTTCAGTGTGTTTTCAGGGCTCTGGATGCTTCAGGAGTCGTCTGTGGGCATGCCTGTCAGGTGTACACTGGAGAATGTTGTGGTGCTACAACCACAGTTATACCTGATAAAATGTTGAGAGCATGTGTGAACTGGAGTTTCTAGATTAGTGTCCTGCTAAAGGAGTATAGTTTGCACACAACAGAGCTACTGTGACAGCCAAACCACCATGTGGCAGACAAAAATAATTGGGGGATTTGCTTCAAAACTCCTGTTACTGCTCCGAATTTAATTGCCCAGGTCCTATACTGCTATGGTATCTAATAAACCTTAAAACTAAATCCCTCAAAAGATGACAGTTAGTTTGGGTGTCATTTTTCAAGCCATTAAGAGGTGAAGTTGTAGACTTCCTTATACATAGTCTGTGGTTTTTGTGGTTATGGAAGTGAGTTTTGACAGGAAGAGAAAGTTACTTTGTAAGCTTTTATATAACTTGCTTTCTGGTAAAAACTTTGTCTTATTGGTCCTAAGTTGAAAAAGCCAACTTTATATATGAAAAATCTTTTAATTATAAATATTTTGAGTTAATTTATTTGCATATCATTTGGTTAACTGGTCCAGAGCCAATAACTGTCTGTTAAGGAAATCTGCAAATAAGGGAGAAAGATGTCTGACTATGAGTTATTCTGAAACAAAATCTGCTACTTCCTTTCAATCTCCTAGTTAGTTGTGGAGATTTTAGTGTCCAGAATAGAATCAATCCTTGCAGCTTATTTGAAAAATAGTCATACATCCATTAATTTCACTTTGCAGTGCTAGTGCTTGGGAGACAGGACACTCAAATGGTGTATAAATGGCAGTAAAAGTGTATTATTTAGCATTCTTGCAATAAGAATACAGTAACAACTGTACCAGTTATCCTAATGGTTCTTGTTGGCCAATGGCAAGTAGTAGAGGCTTAGACAAGAGAATAAAATATGGGGCATGCACAAAATGTTCCTTCCTTTTATGGAGCATCCCAGCTTTTGGTTTTCTTTCTCTGTGTAAAATATTACTGCCCTTTACCTGCCAGCCTGGCTTCTGGATTTCTTAGGTTTTTTGGTTTTTTGGTTCTGTTGCTACACTGAACATCTTGTCTAAACATAGCCTGTCTTTGGAGGTTATGACAGCTAAGCAGCGTGTATTCTACATTAGCAATTGACGGCTAGAAATGATACAGAAGTTTATAATCATGTCCCCAAACTATTTATTTTGCTGTCATATTCTTTGAGGAATTCTTAGAAATTCTTCTTCTATTGTTGTTGCTTTTGGAGAAATAATTTTTATAAGTAACTTACTACTTTCTTGTTAACAGAGAAGCTAATGAATTTCTGAAGAAGCTTGCTTCCCAAACAGGAGGGCGCTACCATTGCAGTTTAGGAGTTGTGGACGGACAATTAGCAGCACACAGAATGTTGACAGAGGGACTTGATGATGATGACGTATGTTAAATAGATTGCGTTTTTTGGGTTTCGTTCTGTTTCGTTTCAACTTAGTTCTTCATCAGTCACCAAACTTCATGTAAAAAAAGAAAAATCATGAGAAAAATTAATACAAGACTCCTACGATACTTCACAGTGAAACAGACATGAGAAATCTTAATATCTGGCTTTGCTTCTCTGCTAGCTGCCTTGGTCAGGTGACCAAACTTATGAAAGAAATACACAATGCGATGTAGTTTTTGAAGGAGAAGCAAAAAAAATCTTGTATCTGGACACTGGATTTTAAGCTAACTTTAGCTTTTACTATGCCTTCTTACCATTACCCTTGTATTTATGTAACTGTAAAATGCTTATGCAGTGTTTAGCACATCAAAGGTCCATTAGGAGACCTCAGGGATTGCCACAGCAGAAAAATATGTTGGCGACCAGAACCATAATCAATCCAGAGTTGCTCTGCTTTCCCCTTGTAAGACCAGGACTTTCTCAGCAAGTAGATAGGAGTAGGGAGATTTAGAGCTAAGGCTCATTTAATTTAGTTGGTAGAAATTGAAAATAATGAATAGGTGCAAGTTAAAGTAGAATATTTTAATTCTGTTTTCAGGATCCAGTTTTCCCTTACTTTGAAGGAGATGATTTAAAGAAACTTACTCAAGAAGTAGCAAAAGCTAGAAGTTTCTTAAAGCAGGCAAAATCTTTGAGGTGAGTATCTAGAATCTTTCAATAATTGCTTTTTGGTTTTATGAAAGGAAGTCAAGAATATCTGACTTCCAGTGTCTGCTATTTAAAAAAAGAATGGCTGTTTCTTTCCTTGTCCTGTCAATTTTAGTGTTTTTTTGAGGAGTGGAAAATGACATGGAAGCAAGCTGTCTGCTTCAGAGGGATTTAGGTTTAAGGTCTTAGACAATTAGCTACCATCATAGTAAAGGTTCTGAGCAGATTCTAACAGTGTGTTAAACTTCAGGGCTGTTGTTTGCTCTCAGTTATTGTCACTGCAGTTCTTATTTCAAAGAGAAATTACATTAAGTTGTTTCTCTCCTTGCTGAGTTCTGTCATCTGCCAAATCAATGTATTTCTCTTTATATACGTTATTAAAAGAGAAAATTGACTCTTGTTAATGTGATGCAATGTTCTTTTTAGTACCTTTAGTATGACTTCTTACTCAGAAATGTAAATTGCTTTTATTTTCCAAAAATCTATATGGGCTCCTTCTTTCCTATCTCATCCTGACTTCTCTAACTGCATTGCCATCCATTCTCTGTCTGCTAGAATTGTGTTCTCTGCATGGAATTAAGTGAGATGTTTCATATGTTCTCAAACAATCCTATCTCAACCCATTTACTTCTCAAAGTACCATCAATCTCCCTTTCTTTTTGCCTCTAAAGCCCTGTAAAGTTTCTGTTAGCCTTTTTCTGGGACAATTCCCTAAGCCTTCCCCGTCACTCCTCTTACATTTCCTGATTTACTGAAGGATCTGATAAAATCATTCTTCTCTCAAAGATCTCTTCTCTCAATCTCAGTCTTTTTCTGCTTTCCTAAATAATTTGACTCTTAATCTTTTTCCTTTCCCAATTAAGTCTCCCATCAGAATTTGTCCTGTGTCATCCCTTCCTTCCTTCTTTACTGTAATTTTCAGCTTCCTTCTCTCTCCATAGAATAAGAATGTTCTGCCAGCACGCTTCGGGTTTGTCTCCCTTTCTTTTCTCTTCTTCATCTTCTCTTCAGTATCCTCCCTCAACGTGAAGTTTCTTTTTCCCTTTTCCATTAACGGTTCTGTAACAGGTAACAGTACAATGTGACCCCAGGCAGAGGTATCCCAGCAGACTCCAAAGGAGCCAAGTCATTTCCTGGAAGCAGCATGGCCCTGTTGGCACTGCATGCCATCTGTATCTCCATAGACTGAATTGTCTCAGGTGGCACACCGTTCCCTGCTGCTTCTGGTATCGTGCAGAGCTAGCTTTGATACCTGCCTAGAACTGGAATGAAGGAGAGTTAAATTGTATTGATCCTTATGTTTTTTTCATTATCACGCTTCCTAACTGCCAATCCAGAACCAGAAAGTGCCATTTCAATAGTAATAGCGGGCAAAAGTACTTGCAAAGAGCTTTAAAATGCATTATACCACCTCGATGAAAAGATTTTTTTGTCACACAAGGACATGGCTAAACAAAGATACAGAGGTACTGTATGTCTCTCTGAAAAGCTGCTGTAATTCTTTGGGTTTTGTTTTTCTTTCAAACAGGTTATTACTTCAAAAATGGAATATAAACCGAAAGGACAAGTCTGGCCTTTAAAACAGTGCTCAGGTAAATAGTCACCACAAATAGATCAGTTTATATGTAGTTCATATATTTCAGTACAAGGATAATGTTTCATAAGCTTACTGTAAAATTTACAGCAGTGGCTCTTTCCAAAGTTGAAAACGTTTTTAATTATTTTAGTTCTTAGCTTAGCTCTAATACACACAAAGAACAATTCAGAGGGAACTGTGTTTGGGGTGAAAGGAGCAAGGCAGATGTGTATTTGTAGTTATTAATGGTTTAGCTCTTTCTAAGAGCAAACAGCTAAGCACATCAGAGGGTGAGGACCAGATGTAATGGCTGTGATAACAGTTGCTACATAGGCTGTGTGATTTATCAGTCAAATGAGTAAGGCTGACTGAAAAAAGACCTCACTAATAGTCAAGACAGCCACAGCAAACACTGGACTATTGTTACAAAGTTGTGGGAGAGGCAGCTGGACAAACTAAACCTCTCACAGAGCCAACCTACTGCTTTTAAAATGGCAAAGTACAAATTATAGGAAAAGAGAAAATGCTATGTAGAAGTACTTTCTCAGGCTTAAACAAGACAGAAGCATTTGTCACAGAGCTGTTTAAGGGGGAAAGAGTAGACCTGCACACAACTACAGAGAGTTGCACTAGAGAATTTATGCCTGCCAAGATACTCATCAAGGAATTGGGCATGGCAGATATATAGTGAGACTGGTTTTTAAATCCTTATTTCTATAGCTGTAGTTTGCATTTTGGTTTACAAACATTGCCAAGTCATTCAAAGAGAAGAAGAAAAAAAAAAAAATCCAGTTAGACCCACAGGATAAGAATGCTTGCTTCATGGAGCAGGGAACCTGGAGCCTGGTCAAGTACGTGCAGAATTCAGCCTTTAAGGGTGGATCACTACAGAGAGATGCTTGGAGAGGAAGCAGATGCATAAGCATCCTGTAGTAGCAAGAAAGTTGTTACAGGCATGTAGAGACAGAGGCCAGTGATCCACAACCCTCTCTGTCTTTCAGCCTTCCAAGGTGAACGGTATTGCTTGTAAAGTGTATAGGAAGACATTCCTGTTAAGGTACTTGAGGAAGTACATAGCATTTAGCGTGATTAAACATGTAAGTAAGGCAAATTGGAAGTTAATCAACTTAATTTATGTTATTCTTCCCTTACCATTTTGTCAAGGGTGATGGTGAGCCTATGCAGTTTATATGGTTAGCGGTTGGACTTGATGATCTTAAAGGTCTTTTCCAACCTAGATGATTCTATGATTCTATGATATGGTTTGAATTGTATTTAAAAAATTATTCGTGTGCTTGACTTGTCGGATTAACTCTTAGACAAAGAAAAGACGTTGAAGAGGCTTGGAGTCGTACCACTAGCCTGCTTCTTTTCAGAGTGTGCCTAAAGCTTCCAGCTTCAAGCAGAAAAAGGGAAGATGTGTTCTTCGTTGTCTCTCAGCTTCTGGCAAGAGAAGAAGTTACAGATGATAAATGCTGTTGACTTACTCCACTTGCAGACTGTGCAAGCCCTGAACTCTCCAAAGTTTAAACATAAGTAGAGGATATTTTTCAGTATAGCTAATACAAATTTTAAAAGTGTATGTATTTCTAATGTAATTAGCGGTTACACAGGGTCACAACTTTTGTTCCTCTTCTATTCTACTGCATCATGCTAATAAGTGCTTCAGTCAGTGGTATGTCCAAGATGTCTTTTTTGGCAGTTGGTATGAGACTTCTTTGCTGGTGCTTGTTATCCCTGACAGAGGGGACAGATGGCTGTGATACTAGAAAAAGAATTCTTTATGCCAGTTTGCATAGGAAATCCAGGAAATAACCTCAGTGCCGAAAACAAAGCTTGGAGTGAGTGTTTTTGCCAAAAGAAGTTTACTAATGATTATTTCAACTCTTTGCTTTTTACGTTGGCAGTAGAGAAAGATTTAGAGTTGATGATTCAGAAGTCATCAGACATGCAAACAAGTAATATCTTGTTGCTGATTAAAGCCTGGTTACATTTGTATAACCAGACACTGCCAATCTTCTAAGCAATTCTGTTAAGTTTGTACATGTTTCCTGTCCTAGAAAGATTAAAAATATGTTTGCCAATACCATATAAAAATATCCAGTTTAAGCTAACTGCAGTAATGAGGCATATATTTTTCCAGTTGATTTGTGAAATAAACTTTTTTTAACTGAGAAACTCTGCAATAACAGCTCATTGGCATTTTGTAGATGATGGCTGTTGTCTTTCAGAGGCTTAGGAATACATACCAGGTGTTTATGTAATGTTTAATAAAAATGGATTCAGACTGCAAAATTCAGATACTTGGCCTGAGTTTATTCAGCAGCCATTTGCATCTCCTGAGTGCCAGCTGATGGGAATGACTGGATATGCTTTGATATGGGAGATACTATCTTTTCCATCCCTCCATCTGTTTTGTCTCCATAAAGAATTAAAAATTACTTCTATCATTAAAGTTTTTTTTAGTGTTGTACGCTCTGCACCAGCTGACTCCTGCATTATATGTTAGTACCAGCCTACTGTGGAATACTGCAGCTAAAATGATGCGTTGTGCTACAGATCACTTTCTGTGATTTTAGTAGTGTATGTGTGAAACTGCTGAGATGCTTTGCTATGAAAATGTTAATTATAATTTAATAGGATTAATACATTTCTATTTGGGGTATATAAATATTAGATGATCACTGATAAAATGAGTGGGTTTGTACTAATAGAAATGTTAAAACGGTAAATCCAGGTGGAAAGGACAAGGCTTCTGAATTTTCAGAGAGGATTATTATTTATTCCTCAGAGAATTTAAGAAGTGTCACAATACTGTGGCATAGATTCTGATATTCTTAGAAAGGTCCTTTAAAAGAACCTTAAAAGGAAATATACTTGTGCAGGTATGTTAAATGATATCAGAGACTTTTTGTGAAATAAGATTGCAATGCACGTGGCTGATTTTGCATATGTGGATAAGCACCAGATTATTTCAGTGTGTTGTGTTAGATTGCAATCTATCACACCTCTCAGCTCTTTTTTCCCTCTGTAGTATTTGGTGTTCAGACATTTTACTCATTCAAAACAATTCTGTTTACACAGTGTCTCTACAGACTGATCATCAATGTATCTGTGTGATCCTAAGTTCATGGTAACCTACAGTAATACTCATCACTCAGCTGTTTGTTCTGGTTTTGACTGGTCACTTGTTTCTGTGGGCAGAGGATAGCAAGTTTCTCTGGTTCTCTTGAGCATACTCCCAGACGTAAAGTAGGTGTTAGGAATTCAGGAGTCTTCTCTTTGCTAGTGGTGTGAGATAAGGGGTTTTAAGTCTCCTGTTAAGAAAAATGCAACTGAAAAGTAAGGAACAAATATTGATGTTAGAATTTGTGTAACCACAGAAGCTATAAAATAGTCTGGTGTTACAGTATTTAGCCGTGGCGTCCTGTCCAACTTCACTTGTTTTGTAAGAGTTTTCAGGCTGTGCAGCCTCTCAGTGCTTGTTCTCTCGTGGTCTGGCCAGTCCTGCTATCCACTCAGAGCAGCTCCCTCCTTTAGAATGTAGTTTCTCTCTCCTGCCTGTTACCTACCTGGAAACTCTCGTCCTACCTGCTCCCATCAATCTGAGGGCTACTTAGTCAGGAAAGCATTTTAAGGAGATGGTTCAGCTGTGATGACTTGATTAATTGAGTGTTCTGTTAATGACCTTTCAAAGTTGACCTGTCATGTATATGTCATTTGCTTTCCTGGTTTTTACACTTCCTGGAATGCAATTCACTGTATTGAAGACATAATAAAAGAGGAGTTTTATAATTGACAAAGATGTATATTTTTCTGCCAGCTTGTTTGTAAGTCATGTCATTGCTGTGACTCACTGAATATGTTGATTTGCATGCAAGGAATTAAGGGCAAATGGCTGAACCAGTTGCTACCTTGACGTATGTGTTCTACCCCCTATCAGAAGTGTGCTGTTTTCCCAGCTTTTTTTTCCATGCTGCTTCTAAGGAAGATGATGGCAATAAGGGTGTTTTATTCTGTGTCCTTTAGAATTCTGTTCAGTAAGAACTTCTCTGTGCTTTATAAGCATGTTATCTACTATTCGTGTGTATCTAGATTTGTAACTACAAAGTTCCAAGACTTTAGGCACCCAAATGTGTTAATACAATTAAGTCATGAGAATTTTCATTGAATCATTTTAATGCATCTCAGCCAGTTAGATGTACATAGGATACTCTTCATTCCATTGAATTTCAGTCTGCTGTGAAACAGTCTCAAACAGGTGCTTGTTAGATGTTTGCTTTCTGAATAGTTTAAAAACGAAAAAAAAAAAGGAGGGAAAAATCCAATTCCAGAAACCTGCCAGCAATGGAAAACACCCTATTCCTTCCCTGTCTCTGTTACAATAAAGAGAATCTAGGGTTTAGCTAACTATATTGAATGCACTGGTAGAACTACCATATGAGGAGATAGATAATATCTGACTCGTATCATGTGAGACTTCATCAGTTAGAAACTTAAATTCTACCCAGAATTCGATAGGTAGATTAGGCTAACTTTGTAAACCAGAAGTTTACGTGCTTTCAGTGATACAGGATGCCTCTGTCATCGTGGCCACGTTTAATGTGGCACCAAGGCTTGGTCTGAATAGAGAAATAACTAGCATATAACGAACTCTATCTCTTTTTAGAGGATTTTTCCTTTTTCCTTTCCTACTTGGAAAGTTCTACAGTTTCCATTATAATTTCTGGCTTGATAAAAACAATAGAGGTGAATAGAAGTTTGTAAATGAAACGTGGTAGAAGTTATGACAAGATTTTAAATAGTATCTGATGGCATAGTGCAAAACAGATCCTCTTCTTCATCTTAAACCATCTCCTATGCCCTTGTAATGCCTCCAATGTTTTTTGGGTATGAAAACAAACCATGTAGTAGTAATGAGGATCTGTACTTCTCTCTTCCAGTACAATAACTGTTAGAAAACCTTTGAATTAAAAGGAAACTTATTAGGATTGGTCTTCAATAATCTTTTTAAAACAATCTCCTGTGGTTTTTTGTTTTCTCTGTGATTCCTATATGTAAGAAGCCAAGCTGTCATCCCTGCTCATCATATAGAAAAACATGCCTTTATTCAGTATAAGTTAGTGCAGTATTTTTATTTATGATGCATTTGTACTCCTTCCCTTCAAATATCGCATAAACTCTCTCCTTTTCTAACAAGACCTAAGAGCTGATAAAGGGCATGTTCATTTTTTTCCCTGTAATTCCACCCTGCCTTGGCAATGCAGTCTCACAGTTATAATTTCATTTGACCTGTAAATCAACTTGGTTAGCATAGGAGACAACCACGAATGCAAAGTAAATGAGTACAATGTAATTTGAAAAGCATTTTATGACACATTCCGTGCTGTGTTTTGAAGTATTTATGCATGCTCTATTCCTTCCATAAGGAAACGGTGAAATATGCAGAGTCGTAACACAAAAAAAAATACACAGACACAGGAAAATGGAAGGAATAGAGTGAGAATGTTTATGTATGGTAATGAAGAACTGAGGGATTTAAGAAGAATCTGATCTCTTAGCTTTGCAGCTAGCTGTCTGAAGAATATAGTAGAAAACCTTGATTTTTCAGACTTTTTTTAGGAGGAAAACCATGTTTCAAGTATTACATAGCATTGGGTTTAGGAACACTGTATCTGATAGTATTAAAAAGAAGCCATTAACAGATGACAGGGCATGAGAAAAACAGAAAAAGCATAGTATCTCTACTAAATGTATATTTGTAACTTTCTTCTGTTTTTATATTTTACAGAAAAGTATAATTACATTGCTATACACAAAAAATATCTTTATGAAAGACAAGCTACTGAAGTGCAGAGCGATGAATGCTTAGTATCTTTGCCGAAGGCAAAATCAGAGGGAGCTTACTGCTCAAAAGATCTTAACTTAGTCCTAGCATGCAGTTGTTCTTTTGCTGTGTTAGGCATCGAAAATATGCCTTTTGTCGAATCACAGGAATAAGGATCTGCATCTTCTTTTCCCTTCCGGCACGGACTTACAGCGTGGCCTCAGTAAGTTGCTTTGCCTCTGGATCTTACTTTTCTAACTTAGCGAGGAATGTGAAGAACGTGTATTATCGTAAAGTATTTAATGTTGCATTTGAATGATGCATACTTTGGGTGTTAAATTACATCTGTTGTTGCATTAATATTGTGTTGGGTAACTTTTTTAAGGATGACTTCATTCCTTAGAAATATTTGATATGTACCAATGTTTAGGATTTGATTATATGAAAAATAAATATTCTTAAGTTTCCTTTCCCAAAACCAGATCCCATGATTTCTCTTTCTGAAGCAAAAATTCTAAGCACAGCAAGGTATGATATTTAGAGGAGAGTTCCATTCTTTTCCTCTTTTCCATTAACATTGCAAGACCTTCTGATTTAAATGCTTTTTAACATTTTCTGTCATCTCCCTTAAAACATGAATACTTCACTTCTCTGAGCACTCTGTTGGTTCAGACTCAGTCCTTGTTATGAGGATGACCTTTTTTTTTTTTTTTTTTGTAGTCACAAAGAGCTAAGTGCCTTTAGTCAGATACTTGACTTCCACTCTACAGCAGATCTGTCCAGACTTCTTTGGGGCTGCAGAGAGGATGAGCGATTTGGTACACTGTCCCAACAAGTCTCGCCACTCTGAATTCATATGATTGTGAACAAGTGTAGAAGGAGGTGTTCAAACACATGATGAACCTGGACAACTCTACTAATTTAGGGCTTAGATACAGACTTTTTAATATGTCAAATGAAGAGAGGATATTTAAATGCTGCAGTTATTTCAGCAAAACCCTCTCCTTGAGATGGTTTTAAGAGACAGCTTAGTCTCTTGAGCTTTTCTGCTGTTCTTCTGCCCTCAGGCACTGCAGAACATCCCATCCTGCCTATGACTCAGGCCAAACATCCGGCTGTCACTTTAACTCAGACCTCTGTCTAGCTCTTCATGCTTTGGTTACATCTCTGTTAAAGGCTCCTCTCTGCCTAGTATCTTCCACACAATTTAAAGCCCCCATTCAGGTTCCTGTTACCTCACAGCTGGCACATTGCTCCTGTTCTGTGGCCTGAAAGCACAGACCTGTGAAGTGAGTGGGACCTGCTGAGTGAAAGGCACAAAGCCCCAGTCTCCACGCATCTACCTCCTAGGCCACGATTTACTTACCTCCCAGTGGTCCAGTACCCAGCACTGGTGCCCACAGGACTAGCACGGGGACAAGAGTCTTCCTCTGTATACTAGAGACATGTAGGGTCTTGTCTGTCTTAAGCTCCAAGTCCTACTCACTCAGTCCAAATTTCTCTGTGGATCTATCAGCATGTGATTTGAAATCAGTTTGTGTAAGCTTACTAAGTTCCTCTGAAACAGTGCAATTACATTTCGACATTGCTTTACAGTCTGGATGTGAGTAATATTTTGATAAGTCAACATGACATTTCAGAAATGTGGACCTTCTCTGTGTAAACAAACAGGCAAACTCTCTGACACTATCCTGTTGTATTTTATGCGGTCATAAAGTTCTGGGTGTTTTGTTCATTTCTGTGTGCCTATGCGAACTGGGAATGGCTATAGGAGAAAAAGTAGAAAAGGGCAGTATGGAGTTGTGATTCAAAGCCAAAAGTAAGCTTAAACCTTAATGCAGCAGCTTTTCTCACTGTAACTTCAGTTTCTGTTTCTTTCAAAAAAAGACTCAGCAGAATGCAGTGGATAAAATATGGCCACCCCTCTTCTTCACTGAAGATACGAGAATAAATGTAACAGGCGAGGTACAAAATACCAGTTCTGGAAGCTCTTCACAGGTGTCTCCTCCTGGCTAAGGTGGAACTCAAGGCCACGTTAAAATACTCTCTGTTGGTTTTCACTGAGCAGTGAGGGATTGATATGCTGGGAATAAGTTGATCAGCTGCTTTGACTTGTGGTTGGTACCAAATGGACTACTAAAGAAACTCAAAAATTGTATTAATTTCGTATTCTTGGGGGTTTTACTCTGAGCTGGGTTTGTCACTCAGCTGGCAATCTGAGAAGTGCGGATTAGCTCTAATGCAGACTACAGGGACTTAAATACATATACGTTATGTTAAAATATATTTGCCTAGGTGTCAGTTCGAGTTCGTGTCAGTACATGAACATTAAATTACATTTAAATTGCTAAGTCACCTATGAACTTGAGATATTTCTAACATGCCAACATCTAAAATTGTAGTCATTTATATTTAGATTTGGGAGTGTTTCTTTAGCATCTTAACTACTGCTTTGAGACCTCGTTTTAGACACACCCATTTAAAAATGTTGGCTTTGATTTCTCATTGTTTAATTTGCAAAAGGATATGTGTTTTAAAAGTGCTTTAAAATCTTAGGACCAGGGAACTTCTATAATTATTAATCATTTAATCCATTATTAATTTTAAATGCATTATTTAATATTAAATTACCTTTTCCTGTTCTGTTGTGTACCAGTTAGCTTGCTGCCTGTACTTCATTCATCTTGGAAGCCAGCGAACAGACCTTGTGCCTACAATTAAGCCTCTTTGCAAATACATAATTGCGTTGGGGATGAAGATAAAAAAGTCAGGATGAAAGTGCTAAGTACCACTGCCGACCAAGATTTTTTCTTTTTTTATCCAAATTTAGATTGAAAACTGTAGGTAGAAGGAGAAAGTGTTTCCATTTACTCTGCTGCTGGATGAGATGTATCCTACCAAAGTTTCACACAAATGAGAGAGGTTCATTTTTAAATGATGTTTTAAGAATTTATTTCCTGTTTTTGAGTAAAGAACCCTTTTCTGTGTACTAGTTAAAACCAGCATGAGATGTTTTTGTAATGTAGTACAATTTATCTACAGAATGATGGTACCAAGAGTACATTTGTGTTGCGTAGTATCTTATCAATACTTTTACCAGGTAGCAGTAAGAGATACCATCCTATTTAGAAGGGTCTGATGTGGAGAAAATACTTCATTTTTTCCTGAAAAGGAACGTACAAATTGTGTACAAATTTAGCCCTGCCCTTTTCTGGCTCCTAGCCCAGCCAGCAGCTACAAAGGAGCAGGAACAGCAAAAGGGCCTGAGCACACGTGAACATCTCTGTCTGTCTGAGAGTACCTGATGCCTTTGTCTTACTAATTGTCCAGCACAGAGAAGTCTCACCATCTTACTTGGACAGGAAGGACTGGGAGAAGGCTGACATCCAGGAATCTACCAAGGGTACTTACTGCTTCTTTAGCTACTTTTGAAAACCTGAAATGTTTGACTCTAACTTTTAATGGGACATAATTTCTGCTTTTCTAATACTTCAAATGACAGTAGGGGAGCTAACAGCAACTCACTGCATACACTGCCCAAGTAACTATGGGCATCATGCAGAATACATTAATAAATCAGAATAGCTCCTCCAAATTTAGAGAAACAAGGAAGTTACTGATTCTGGAAATAAATATTTTCTTACAGGAAATTATTTCCATTCAAAATGTGATAATAATTTTCTAATTTTATGAAGCAGTTTAATATATTAATGCTATTAGTGCTTTTAAAGAGATTTCTAGCAAAATCTTCAAACTTTTTGATATAACCTCCAACTTACTTAGAATATAAGGAGATATTAATGACAAGTATTCAAATATATGCCATTTTTCAAATATGTATTTTTATGGCATGTGTGACAAGCTTGACCTTAGTTTTCCTTACAGTGTATAGAAAGGTGCTTTTTCATAGGAGTCAAGGCAAAAGAATTTTACATGGCTTATAATCATGGTGTAGCATAAGCTAGAGATGCAAATTTAAATTTCCTTGATTGAACAGGGGAAGCATACTTGGTTTAGTTTCATTATATTATTTATAATTTAAATTTTGTTTGGAAATGTGGAATATTTTTTATTTTGAAATGTCAGGATATTTTTCAACATAAGGAGCTTGTGTTTTCCACTGTGTTACGCCATTGGGTTCCTTGAATTTAGTGAGTTAGCACTGGTATTAAAACAGCGTGGAGAATCTTGTACTTATTTCCCTGCATATGAAGTCTGAAAAACAACACATAAAATAAGTTTTTATCATTTTGTTTGTTATCGTTTGCTTAACTAGGCAATGGCAAAAGTAGTCCATAACTTTGTGTACCGTGGGCTGCATTTGCTGTTGCTTTTCTAGTATTTTTTATCGCCCTGGAAGTGATGCAGCTGCCAGTTACCAATGATACCCAGTTTCTGCACAATCTCTGCTGAACCCTGGGGTAAACTGTGCTTAACTGTCTGTGCCCAGCTGGTGGAAGGTGATGTACTCTCATGCGTGGGGATCTTGCTACGAGCACCCACTCCAACCATGAGAAAACCCGTAATAATCTGCAGGAATTGGATCTATATTCCTATATAGGACTGGCAGGCACTCAGTTTGGCTCTAACTTTACAGTGACTTAATTTGACTGATTTCAGATGTGTTCATTCTGGATTTCTATCTGGGGCCATAAAAGCCCAGATGCCAATGTGTAAAGGCCGTGCAAGGAATCAGGACAGTCAGTACTGTCGATGTGGGAAAATTAACTGGGCTAATTTCTCAGTCGTTCTAATTGCAGAATGTGAGTGAATTTCTAAAGAGAAGTGATTATTGTAGAATAAACTAATTTTTAATACATAAAAAAAATATATAGATGGGTAACCCCTGTGGAATTGCTTATCACAGAGTGATATTCAAATCAGTTTTCCCAAGCAGATGAACTCCCAGGGCAGATGGCTTATCCCTTCAGTTCCTTGTCCATTTAGCTGTACATGAATGCCCTGATTTGAACAGTATGGAGAAAAGTTAGTAAGAACTGGGCAGAAAAGTAGGTATATTTAGCGTGTAACCTTCAAACTGTAAAATGGTAACAAATTTTTATCATTACTGAAGAACTGTAACCCAAATGTGAAATAAAGTGGATTTTAAAAGCAGAATCAATCCTTTCTCCTATTCCTTATCTAATTTTTTTCCTGACCAGTAGGCTAACATCTTTTTGGCATTAGTATATCAGAAGTCAGTGAGTTTTCAAGGATACAATGTTTGATATACTAAGCATTCCAAAATGTAATCATCCCTGCTAAGATTAGGTAATTATAATGTCTCTAAAATCCTGTAATTTCTCTTCATTTCTGTGTAACATGAACCTTGTGGGTATGAGGAAAAGACTAAATCTTGGAATATAAAGTTATTCAGGCTCATTACTCATTGTATATATAAATACCATCACCAAAATTACAAATTTATACATTTTAAACACATTAAGATAATAAAAAGTATATAAATAGTATAGTCCTGAAAGGAGCATTGTAATGTGGAATTTACTGAAATCACCTAGATCTCAGAGTATTATGCAGGAATTTTCAAGAGATCTTCTATCTTGCAGTCGTGATGCAAGAAGGATCTACAGAAGAGCTTCACGGCAGCCAACCTTGTGAGAGCAAACTGAAGGAGCGTGCTGGACCACTGGTTAACAGAAGCAGCAAGACAGTGGTGACGGGAGGTGGAGGCTACCTGGGATACAACCTGGGATGTGCTCTCGTCAGGTCAGGAATTGCTGTTGTTCTATTTGATGTCCGGAAACCTAAATGGGAAATTCCAAACGGAGCAGATTTTTTCAAGGTATGTTGGAATCAAGTATTTAACAGCAGTGAATAAAGTTGTAGTACTTTCATGTATATTAGCAAGGCTTCCTCTTAATGACTTTTGATAAAAGCTTTTACTGAAAAGCCTTTAAGGACAGTAAGAAGCCATTGTAGAAGGTTCTCAAATGCATAAGTAACTGATTAAGAGGCAGAAATCAGGAGTCCAGTGTCAGTTCTCTCAGTGTTAGCAGGGGAGTTCTGGAGTCCTGAGTTGGGAGGTGCCATTCAACGCATTCGTAGCTCACCTAGGTGAAGGGGTGAACAATGAAGTGACAGTTTACTGCTCAGGGAAGTGATTTGGAGTAAAAAGGCAAGACAGGACAATAAAAGTTATCCCAAATGTGCAATGGCTGCTGTGCAGAGTATGGCTGAGGAAACGAGGACTTTTCCGTCTGTGAGTAGCACGCAGGTGGATGGGATTGACTGCTCACTGTCCTTTCCAGTACAAGGAAGGGCCATCGGGTGAAATGAGGAGTTGTCAGTTCAACACAAACAAAAAGAGATTGTTTCTTCATGCAGTGGGTAAAAGGCATGTACAAAGCCTTGCCAAAAATCTGCTTCCACTGGAGATTACTAAATAGGTAAAGCTGAAAATGGTCCAGGGGCCGTCGAGGTGATGCCAGGTTTTCTCCTTCTAGCTACATCACCATGTGTGACGGGCAGGAAGGGAAGCAGAGGGGAGGTGTGGAACTGCTCTGCAGGGCTGTGTGGTGGGCAGAATACCGGGCTGAGCTTTAATCTGACCCAGCACGATTGTTCTTGGGTTCAATTTCATTAACAGCTTTTACAGAATATGAGAGAGATGAAGTATTACTGAGGAACCATTCAAAAACCATAAGCTTATTTTGTTAGTGATATAAATCCACATAACTTGATTGAAGTTGGTGGATTGATGGCAATTTACATCTTTTAAAGTAGACTCGAGATCTGACAAACTATCTCCTGAGAACAGGTTTTTTTTTTAGAATTCAATTTAGTCTGTAATATTTATAATTTTTATAGGTGAACTACCTAGAAAATGGAACTACAGAGTCCTAGTAAATAAAGTAATAAGTCACTTCAGAGATCTGAGCCTTGATCAGTGATTGGGAGCTTGTTAATATTGTTTATACTGGTTAGCTATTTTAGCATTCAATTGAAGGTAGGAAGTGTAAGTCAGCCGTATTTATGAAATACTTTGGCAACTTCAGAAGAAAAAAGTTGAGAGTTAAAGACAGATGAGATTACCTCTTAATGTTACCTCCAGCCATTTCTTTTGTGATTATTCTATCAACTTCATTACAGTAAATTAAACAATAGCTAATATTTTGAAATAGCGTAATTCTGAAAAGAAAGGTATTGTACTTTTATTGACATCTATACGTATGTGGAGTGTTGTACATATGGTATTACCTGGTAGGCAAAAATGCAATATAATATTCTTAGCAGGGCATAGCATTTGATAGAAGATATAGCGTGCGTGTATTTAATAGGGTACAGCATTCAGTACTATACAGCATATCATATAATGTGATTATAATACACTATGTATACTAATACAATATTAAATGCATATAGTTTGTGCTCTTTGGTTTTGCCTTTATACAAAACTGTGATTAAATTATTCATACAGTGCACCTAAAATAAAGCTTGGGTGGGCAAAGAGATGTTTGCCCAGATTGCACAAGTCGGATCTCACGGTACTAACAGAAAAGGGGTTCTCTCATTTGGTAACTCCCTGGCAAACAGCTGAACCCTTCCTGCTGTGATTTATCATCCCTGGGGCTTGATTCTCCAGCCCTCCAGCATACGCTGCTCCCGTTCCAGTCAAACGAGTTTTGCCAGGCTGCAGGTCTAAGTGTGAAAATATGCATTATAATTGAAGCCAACAAGAGTCATAGTTGTTTTGCAACAAAACACTGACAAAATTCTGAGTCATGGATTTTTTTTCTCCACATTTATAAGTCTAGTGAAGTATTATGAAAATGACATCAGAATTACTTTAGTTTTTCATTCACAGCCATAGTTAATTCTATAGAGAATGTAATGAGCTCTACCAGTCACAAATCCGTTCTTTTCTCATTTTACAGGGTGATGTGAGGGATTATGATGCAGTGTTCAAAGCATGTGAAGGGGCTGACTGTGTTTTTCACATGGCTGCGTGTGGAATGTCAGGATTAGAACAAGCAAGTACAATTTTTCCTAACCTTTTCTTTCTTTACTCTTGTGAAAGCAAAAATTTGTCTGCATGTAGCAAAGAATGTAATTATGTGATATTTATGTCAGACAGAAGTTAGTTATGAAGGTCAAGTCATCCACACAGGCAGCAGAGGAGGTATTCCTTCAATGATAAATGTCAAAGCATGAAACTAATGTACTACACAAAGTACTCTAGAAAAATGAGATCATAGAATTAAGATCTTGGATAAGATACCCTTTTTCTCTACCTGAAGAAGTGTGACAATACTGCTCTAGAACTAATATTGATGCTTTTTCTGCTTGCAAACTCATAGTCATGAGGAAACAGCAGCAACTCAATATAGTTATGCTAAATAACAGTGATATTCACAGTGGGTGTTATCAAAAAAAGTCATGAAACTACTAATTTATTTCTGGGAACAGGACAGATTGCCAATGGAACAAGAATTTGTGGAAGTTTTCAGGGAGCATAACCCCTGCCTGTAATTCCTGTTTCTATCTCAAGGATTATCTAGGGTGCGACAAAAAATCGAAGCATTATAAGTTCCTTTCAGATGCATTTTATTTCTCATTTTTTAACTTTCTCTGTTCATACACTGAACAAGACAGTGGAAATGAGAACTGCTAGGAATGAGAACTAACACATACATCACACGCAGCCCACAGCTCTTCAGGGTCCAGCAATCATGTTCGGAGTGTGACTTGTGCAATTAATCAGATACTGTGCAAATTCTATTTCTAGCTTCAAAAGAAAGACCAAATTGAATCCATAAATGTTGGAGGCACAAAAATAATAATTGATGGTATGTACCTACATTTTCTTTCCTTGCGTCCGAACCAAACCATGAATTAAACTTCTAATTGGATGTTTCGTTTCCTGTGTTGATTTTGGCAGTAAAATGAGGCTCTTCTCTCCCTCCTTTCAGGGTATGGTGTAAAGCTAGCTGTGCAGGTCCCATTAAATCTGGTAGATTTGCCACTGGTTTGAATTGGGGATAGGTTTTCAACCTGGACTTCATTCCTTGGCAGACCAACTCAAACCCTCCTCCATGTACTCGTTATTTTTCCCTTTACTCTGTGTAATGGAGAAGCGTTATCCTCTTTCCTCATGGAAATACCATGAGAGAGATCATATGGTTTGCTGTTCTGTAAACATTTGGTGATGGGAGCCACAGATGTGCTAAGTATACCTAGCTATTATTTTATCACCTTAATATAGAAAATCATCTGTCCTTTCTGACCATCTGTCTAAATGTGATCCCTTTTTATCATATACTGATGTTTAACCACTCTCTCTGGAAAACATTAGCAGACTTATTTCTGTATATGAAATTCCAGAAAGAACATTTCAAAGTGTATCGTAAACACCAAAGCTACCTTCTCTTTGCTTTTCCCTCAAAAATCAAATGGGGGAAAAAAAAAAAAAAGGCTTTAATTTAATTTTTCAACCCATTTTCATGTTGCCTTTGGGTTATTACTGAAAGAAGAGTGAAATGGTAGGCGAGTACAATTCCAAGTGAGTTAGAGGGAGGAGATTGCCACATATTCCCTCCTTCTTACCCCAACCTCTGAACGCACAGAAACAGTTCATGTCAAATTTCCATAGGTCTCCCAACAAAGCAAGAGTCTGGGAGGCGCACGAACCCATTAATCTACATTTTAATAATATTGTTGTATTTTTTTCAAATATTTACAATACAGTAATTACATTCAGTATTTTCAAAATAAGCCAATGAGCCAAATGGACTGACTGCTCTGTATATTCTAAAAATTCCCGAGTTTGAATATAAATTCACTTTAAACTTTAGAAGCATTGTTAAATCAAGAGGAAATATATGTTGTTCAAGTTTGCAATGACATGTGCAGCAGAGTTTAGAAATAATATCTTAACACCTGGCTGGAATCCATAATTAAGACTTAGTTTTGTAAATAATATTAATTTCATTTGTATTTAAGGTACAAGTGATTATACACTAACTGTGTGTGTTTCCTGCTAACGTGTCATTTGTCACTTACGAGCAGATAGAGACAAATGCAGGTTTGTCACACACCGGAGAGAGCTAGCTTGTTTTCTGATATGACTTATCTGCACGGGCATCCGTGAAACTGCGGTGCAAGAAGCAGCGCTGCTCGCTGCCGAGACGGTCCCTGGACTGGCTGCTCCCTGCAGTGCTGCCCCTACAGAAAAAAGCAGGGAGGTTCAGTACTTTTTGATTGCCAGAAATGGTCCTACTCCTCTCCTTTTTGTTCAGTTTGTAAAATGAACATGTTTTAAGAAATGTTTCTGCAGTAAAGCAGGATTCCACGCACCCCCAAAGAGAATTCCTCCATCCAGCCGATGACTACATCCAGTGTGATATGATAGTTGCAGGTACCTAATCATAAAACGTTTGGTGACCGCAGTAGGTAATATTTACATAGCAGGTATTTGGGATTAAAAATTCCAGCTGAATGAAAGATTATATTAAATGATAAGTTAACATTAAAATGAAAGTATTACTTTTTCTATGAACATGTTTGTTTTCAAAAAGAGAACCTGCCAGTTCATGCATTGTTTCTCACTCTTTATTTTTGTTTTAAAATAATTTATTTTGTATACCACTGTAGTCTGCAGACAGAGAAATGTCCCTAGACTGATATACACCAGCACAGTGAATGTGGTATTCGGAGGAAATCCCATTGAAGAAGGAGATGAAGAAACCGTGCCGTATTTTCCACTGGAAAAGGTACTCTGTTCATGTGGTGGTGTGGCACTTACTGTGCTTGAAAGGGTAGATCATGTGAAGGCTGTTCTGAGAGCAGAAGCTGTTCTACTACAGATCACATCAAATCCCATGAAATACTTTTCCATTAGTAAAAATTGACCCAAGATCAATGAAGAAATCCTGAAATCATTGTGGCTTTGATCTGCACAGATGTGAGATGATAATGTACCTAAAAATGGCTAAGTGGAATATTTTAAGAGGAAGCACTTCCAGGGGACCACCCGCTATGTAAATACTGAATATTGTGGCCCACGTGAGCCTTTACTTTGAAGAATATTGTTGAATATCAAATTCTGCGTCTCTGTGTCCTGGCTCTGGCTAGGATAGAGTTAATGTCCCCAGGAGCCAGGCCAGGTGAGCCCAGCTGGCTGGGGGCTGTTCCATCCCATGTGCCCCATGCTCACCAGAAAAGGGGGCTAGTTGGGGAGGGGTGGGTTTGGTGGGGCTCCGGGACGTGCTGAGGGTCCGGTCGGTCGTTGGGATCGGTAAATTGCTTTCCATGATCACCCCTTGTGTGACTCTGTTATCAGCACTGTTGTTGTTTGTTCCCCTCTCCCTTGCTGTCCCAGTAAACTGTCCTTACCCCAACCCACGAGGCTTTTGCCTTTGTCCGGTCTCCTCCCCACCCTGCCGGGGAGCGGTGAGTGAGCGGCCGCGTGGTGCTCAGCTGGGCCTAAACCACATCACTCTGACACACAGTTTTGCTTTTGGCGTTCCCAAACCTTGCTGTCTTGCTGGAGGCCAGGCGGCAGTTACCGTCACCTTGAGGGCTGCTTGGCAATGCCGGTTCCATTTCCTCCTTCACTTGATAGGAAATATTTTCTAGCTGAAATCTGAAGCTCGATGCATTCTGGCCACTCTTCCCATTTGCTCTTTCCTGCTCCCAGCACTCTGCCCGCAGCTAACGCTGCGCTTTTAGAGTGTGCATCCTGTGTCCAGGAACCCTAAAACGATGTGTTGGGTATGTCTGCTTGTGCACAGCCTGCACAGCACCGCAGACTCCTCAGAAAGCATTTCAGGGATTTGCAATCAGTGTCTGAGCCCTAACGGGGTGTTTTCTCTCGTGGGAACCAGGTACTAGGAAGCAGCAGAGGGAGGTGGGCATGGAGGGACGCGGAGCAGCAGGATTAAGCCACTTGGAGTAGACACGTTGTCCCTGCTGGGATTTTTAGGTAGATTTTTCAATAGAAAGTGTGGCAATACAAAATTCAACAGGTACCTAAATAGCCTCATGTGGGTAAGTGATCGCTAAACCAGCATGTGCTGTGTCCAGATCCTAGTGTTTAAATACACTTGGGTGCAATTTTTAAGGCCAATCGTAAGCGATACAGTTGGAAGAGAATTATTTGTAACTTCCCAAATGGTTTTAGTAAGAAATGGAAACATTTTTAGGAATGTCTGAGTTTTTAATTTAATATTTAATTTACTGTTTTTAAAAACTTCTTCCAATTTAAAATGGATGTTTTTCAAAATAAAATTATCTGACCCACCAGAACATTTGGCTTCATATTAATTTTTTCAGTACATCCAGCACAAAAAGTGAGTTAAGTAGATACTACTGGACTTAAACTTGCTCTGAAGCTAAACTTGTGCAACTAAAATGTAAATCTGATAAATTTCTTTGTCATAAACAAAGTATATGTTTGCTATATCTTGTTATTTCTAGTTTGGTTTTACTCGGCTGATGTCTACAAGCTGGCTAGATTTAAATGTTATCAGACAGAAACCATAAGTTTGCCTTTACAGATGCAATAATGTGATTCAAGTGTTGATTATACTCTGCCTTTCTTTATAGCAATTTAATCATTATTCTAGAACAAAGGCAATCGCAGACCAAATGGTTCTCGCTGCTAACGGAACTTTACTCAAAGGTACATACAAAACATTTATTTTTTCCTATCATTAGTAGTGCTAATTCTAACCATTCTCTGGCTACTCATTTATCGATAAATAGTATACTTTAACTGAAATAAGGATTTATTTTGTTTGTTTCTCCTCCCTTCAGTGGATGATGAATTATTTTATGTGTACACCCAGACAGGTATGAGATTATATGCAAACAATAGACGGGAGAATTCAGAAAATTTAAATTTACTTCTTCAAATCATCGTAACAGTTAACCAGTTTTACAACAGATACAGAATTTGTTCTTTTCTTCCCCGTTCAGTCTATCGCTTTGAGCTTCTCTGACAATGCCAATCGCTAAGGGCTGCCCAGGAGGTCATTCTCATCATCCCCAAAGGCTTGTAGGTGTCTGGCAAGAATAACTGTAGTTTTTTAAACAGATTGGCAATACAGGTCATGGTGACTTCTGAAGTCACGCGTGTGTGAAGAGATGTGGCTAAAAAATCTGTCTACACGTGGCAAGGGAAATGTTCATCTTTGCTTTTATATGCATATCTTGTTATTCCTAGTGATTTCTCTGAAATGAAAAGGTAGCAAATGCAAATTAGGTGGGGATTCAATTTTAGCACACTTGATTAACTACTGAGCAAATGCCTACCACCTGTTACACCTCCCCGCATCAAAGGTGTAACTGTGCCTCTTCTCAGGAGTCAGTCTCGTCTCCTTACTCATTCACATAGAAGTATTCATTTTGATTGAAAATATTCTAACTAATTTGAAAGCCTCCATTTAAGAGACCTCTTCCACTCCTTTGTGATGCTGTTGAGCTGCAAACAAGGTGTCTAAATACAGCAAATTGAACGATCTTCTTCCAGTATCGTGGGTGTCTACAATGATGGACAAATCTGCACATTATAAACTTGTGTCTATAATAAAGAGCAAAAGCCAATCAAGCAGGAAGCATATCTATAGGAAAGTTTGATTCATCCTGCCCCTATTCAGACCCTTCTGTGGTCAGAGGGATTCAGGTTTCAGGCTGCTAAGCTGGGGTCCTTCACTGCTATTGAACTCAATGTTATGCAGAAATGAGAACAAGTTCCTAGGAAGCCAAATCTCATGGAATGGTCAGACTGATCCTTCGCTTTCACAGTGTAAAGTTCAGACAATATGTTGATATTAAAGCCATCTGAAAATGATGTTTTGTTCTCTCTCCAAGGAGGTGATAAGCTCCACACTTGTGTGCTTCGTCCCCCAGGCATATATGGACCAGAAGAGCAGCGCCACCTGCCACGAGTAGCCGTATGTGTTATGTAGGCAGCTCTGGAGGACACTACAAGTAGTTGTAAGGGCATAACACCAGTGGAAGCATCTTGATTACAGTTCTTAACTATTCCTCCAAGAAAACTGTTGAAAGCTTGGTGACAGGTCATGTGAAGCAAGATAACAGATAGCATTGATGTCAGTGTTGCAGAAATGGCAAGGCTCAAGCTGTACTTTTAAGTGAAAATTAAAAAATTCAGGGCTGAAATACCAGGGAAGAAGAACCAGGTTTGCATCCCTGACCATTTAACGGAAATGCTGGCTTTTAAATATGCACTTTAATTTCAGCCAAACACTAGAATCTCTCCATATTTTTCCGCCGCATATTAGGGCAACAGTCCTTGATTTGTAAAACCATCAACTAGCTGGTTGGATTTTTTTCTTGTGACACATTTCTTGTGCTGTTATTGTACACAAATACAGAAAATTCTAAGTATTCAGGCTGAGCCACAATCAATACGTTATACTGCATAAATAAAGGAATAACGTAGTTATTTCATGTTTTCTGTTTCTACAGGTAAATATCCAGCGGAGACTATTTAACTTCAAGTTTGGGAATCACAAGGTTCAGATGAACTGGGTTCACATCAGAAATCTAGTACAAGCTCACTTACTAGCTGCTGAGGCTCTCACCTCTGAGAAGGGTTACGTAGCTGTAAGTAAACAATATAAACAACCGTTGTGTCCCAAATCCTTTAGCTCTCAAATGGGTTTAATTTTTGATGTTTTGACATCAAAGGTTCTCCAAAGGTCATGTGCTAAATTCTCAAAAATGGTGTGTGGCTCCACAAGCACGTGGACAGTGCCAATGCAAATACATTCTGCTAATATTTTGATGATTATTTTTTTTTCTGGTTTGAAAAGATATCATTTTCTGTGTGATTGGAGGAATTTTTCACCAGGTTAATATATTCACCATCATACAAATGTATATATTCTCCTCTTCTTTTGAAAATAGATTCTGATTCTAGGTGCATAACATCAAATTTAGAGCAACCATTCTGAGGTTTTCCAGTTTAATTTTCACGGCTGAAAATTCCAAAACGAGATGTACAAAATTAAGGGACAATTTTAAAAGGTTTTTCTTTTTTTTTACTGGCCATAATTGCAACAAGAACATGAGGACTGTGGAGCATCACAGAACTGACAGTATTGCAGCAGCTGCTACATTCACAGCTTCCGAAGGGTCCAGCTTCATTTATATTGGTAGGAACATATAGAGGACAGGTACAGATACATCTGACCATCTCCTCACGTTCTGTCAGCTAGCCCAGTGCCTGGCAGCTATGCAGCTGTTTTACCGCGATGTAACGCCCACGGTCCCCTTGGGTGCTGAGGAGTTCGTGGTGCTCACGGCTGGATAGAGCCCTCCTCCAGTGCACAGCTGCCAGCAAGTATTGCCTGCACATCTAGACAGCTGGAAGAAGACAGACTGGAAGCCCACGGTGGATGCAGGCTCTGTGACATGTCCCACAGAATATATATACACTAAATTTGTTTTAATCAGAAAATTAGCCAGAGTTGGAGCTTGACCTCAAAAAGCCGTGCTTATTACGTGCTGTCAGTGTTGCTGCTTCTGTTGGACTCCTGAAGATAATTCTGTTCCCTGAACATCATAAGGAACTTAACGCTCTGACAGTTGGGTTACTACACAGTGAAATCAAGCTCTGATCTACATTACACCGTGGTTAGTCATGATTAGCTCTACCGTGGGGTTACCCAAAAGTATGAGACATGTTTGAGATGACAGTGAAGTCCAACAAAGGTAGTCTGCTGAGTCGGTTTGTGTACATTCACCGTACGTGTGCTGGCGTGTTATTCAC
The DNA here is from genome assembly GCA_013400195.1 of Aramus guarauna. Classification (NCBI taxonomy): domain Eukaryota; kingdom Metazoa; phylum Chordata; class Aves; order Gruiformes; family Aramidae; genus Aramus; species Aramus guarauna. The sequence goes on from VXBL01001703.1 coordinate 872,749, forward strand.
AAAATCAAGAGATAGGTAGGTATGAGAAAGGGAATTCCATCTTACGTATAGTGTTTTTCTAATTGTTTTTCTCAACTTCTTTAACAGAGTGGTCAGGCGTATTACATACATGATGGTGAAAACGTCATTTTTTCTGAATGGATAGTCCCTTTAGTATGTATTGCACACATATTTAGCTTTAATGCACCATATTCCATTTTTATGCTTCATCGACACCCTCAATTTGGTACAAATTCTCTGTTATTCTTTTCTTTTATACCCTTTCTAGTTTGAAAAATTAGGCTACAGGAAGCCCTGGATACATATTCCTGTTCTCCTGGTTCATATAGCAGGTAAAAATGATGAAACACATACTTAATTATGGTACTATTTATTTTTTGATTTGTTTTCTGATTCCTATAAAGGCATGTAATGGTTTTATAAAATTCAGGGACCCAAATTGTCAGAATTGCATAACTTAACATTATTCTAATTAATAAGAATCACTTATGCTATTTGGCATTAATTATACCAGATAAAGTCTAAAGGCTATTCATAAACTGAGTCCATCATGTACTTTATAAATTAAACACTGTCTTCTCCACCTTAACTGCATCCCCTGACAGCAGTAGGAATTACAGGATGTGCAATGTCACGATTATCTCAGTTTATTGTTATCCAGCGGTCTCATTAAGTAACTTTCTGTTTCACAGCCACTGTGATGGAATATCTGCACCTGATACTAAAGCCAGTTTTTAGCTTTACCCCTTTCTTGACAAGGAATGAGGTAAATATATAAACATTCTCTCTTTTTATGTATTTCTGACCAATATTCTGGTGAAGTATGTGATAGGCCCTTTGGATTGTCTGCATTAGAGCTCTGGTTTTCTGCTCAGGACATAGTCCATTCAGGGCTTACGCAGTCATTTTGTAACCTGATTTTTCCATGCCATCCTGGCCACCCCCTGTAAAATCATCGGAAGTTAATACTTACTTGAAGATTAGATGATCCAGAGAAAGATCCTAGAGGTGCAAAGCAGAGCGACTGATGTGGAGCTGGCACAAAGAGGAAAACAGGCGCTACATTGTCATTTCCAGCGAGCTGTCCTATGCGGTGGGACTACTTGTTACAGGAAGGTGGTGCAAGAGTCTCAGGCCAAAGTGGTAGCAGTCGGCATAATTACTAGCCAGTAATTAGAAAGTCCACTAAAAGTAATTCTAAATTGGAATGAAAAGTTAATTTTCTGAGGGGACGGGGGAAAAAACCCCACAAAAACCAACCCCCAAAAAACCCAAGCAAATCACCAAACCGTATTTCTGGACAAATTAGTTTTGATCTAACTTATGTTTTGTATGATATTATGATTTGTAATATAAATGCTTTCTCTTATAGCGTGTAATGTAATAGGATAATTTCTTCTATGGTAGTTCTGTATCTGAAGCAGAAATCATTGAGACTATGCAGCTTAAGCACTGTTACAGGCACCACGTGTTCCGGGGCAGGATATAACCCTCCAAGAACACGTGTTTTCCACTCAGAGATGCGTTTTGGCAAAGCTGGGAAGCCACACGGCTCTCCTCCGGTACACTCACCCCGTTCCATTGCGCGTTTCCGTTACATGGGATTGCTGTAGTCCTCTACCTCAGGTTCACAAGTGAGAACGCAGTGTCAGCAACAACTCCTGCACCCAGTCCTCCCAGCTGTGGCTCTTTTCCTGTCAGCTCCATCAACTCATTCTGTTAGCTCTGCGCAGAATCTGACTCCAAAGCGTATACATTTTTGCATGTCTATATTCATGTTTTTCATTCTGTTGTGATATCATTGTTGTCATATTTCATCCAAGTTCTAGACAATCAGTTATTAAAGTTGCTTCCATAACTGTCCTTTTGGATTGTAGGTGTGGAACGTTACTGTAACTCACACTTTCCGAATAGACAAGGCACGAAATCAGCTTGGTTACAAACCAAAGAAATTCTCATTCGCTGATTCTGTGGATCATTATCTTAAAACAAGACCTGCTTGCCAAGAAGATCACACGTTCCTTAAAATGGTGTTTGCTTTTGGCATTTTGTTATGTTTGATCATTCTTTCTTTCTTCTAAAATCAAATAACTACCCACCTGTTTCTGAGTACTAATGATCTGGTCATAGCACATTCCTCAGGCACTATGGACTTTATTATTCTTATTATTGTGATGACGACATCTCTCTGATCTCATTTAAACAAACAAAAACCACAGAAGTGAAGACATGGGACACATCAGGAAATGTTCCTAAAGGACAACGCAGTGTCACAAAATCAAAGGAGTGCACCGCTAATGAAGGCAGGAATAGTTCTAACACATCTTCCTTCATGGATTGCTTCATGCTGAGAATGATTTTCTACAAATGATCATTCAGGAGAGTAAGAAATTGGAGGAAGAGGAACCCTTGTAGGACGGCAGTGCTGTAACAAGTCCAGCAGCTCCAATGAAGAGAAGGTTGATGAAACAATTCCTCTGATGAAGCCGCTGCTGTAGCTGCTGCACGTTAGCCTGAGGAATTACGAAGACCTGGGAACTAGTACAAACAATATGTAAAGTAAATATTTATAAATAACAGGTGCCAAGAGGACTGAAAGTCATAGTTATGTAAAATAGTTTTATGTTCAAAAATTTTGTAAAAATGTAATAAATGTTTTTAAATCAAATAATATCCTTTCAATGCAATAATAAATAATAACTGAACCCACTACTGCCTTTAAGGAGCCTGTGGGAAGGGGGAGGGAGGGCACGGAAGACCTTGGAGTTCAGCAAGCGGTTACTGCTGCCTTGTCTTGTAAGAGAAGCCAAGCAGTCCGGGTGTGCGTAACAGCAGTGCTGGCACGCTGTGCCTTCGGCCAGTCGCCGTGTTGGGCTGAGCAGGCAAGCCCAGCACCAGGACCCCAGTGAGGATCCGACCTCTCTCTCCCCCCGCTTCTGAAGACTTACGTTAGTGGCTTCTTGGGGGGATTGTACTACTGAGCCACGCGTGCTACGTGTGCGCTACATCTACATGTACCACGTGTAGCTCAGGTGAATTGTCATAAGGTGACCTGTTGCAAGGAATTTCTGAGGGAATTTCTGATTTGCTCTCACCAGGGAGCAGCTGCTCCCCCTCTGGCACCCATGTGGAGCGGGAGAGCTGGACTTGCCAGGGTGGGTCACCGAGTGAGGGAAAAGCTCTGCCATCTGATTACCTCCACTCTGTGGTTATCTTGCCTTTGTGTTAGCGTTTTACAGGAGTCTAAAGAGCAGTAAGTTTATGGAGACTCTCATTGTATCCTTAAATTTACAGGATACACAGGAGAGCTGACAGCAACCTGACAAGAATAAATGTTATAGGTAAAATAGTGACAAGAAAATATGTGGGCACCCACAATTACCACTGCAGCTTATGAGAGAAAAGACTTGTTTCAGACTTTTTTTTTCTTTTTTTTAAACAAATAGTTCTGTGTGCAGTGAAAGCAGCAAAGCCTAGTTTCTTATGGATGTGCAGTTGAGGATTGTCCTTGCCCATACAAACTGAGCTCACACTGCACATCTTCCCTTAGCAGGGGCATGGCTCAGCCCTCCCTCCTATTCCTCCCTCCCTACCTACTGTCAGGAAAGAAACTGAGATTTTATCCAAGTTTGATTAAAATGGGTTTAGTTCACAAGTTAGCGATACAGAGGCACAGCTGACTGACAGACGAGCACTGCAGAAGGTACTGCACGAGCCCTGTGTCCCTACTAATGCAGAATGGAAAACCCCAAGTGTAAAGTTACTTCCCAGCCTGAGCATTTTAACTATACGCAAACATTTAATTTGCTTTCAAATTAGTTACTGATAAATCTTTCATATATTGCTTATTAGATTAATAGCTCCGGTCTGCATCCTGGATTATGCCAACACTTTGCAGCAGCTGCGCCAGGCAGTGAGAATTGCCAGATGTGGCCTTTTTGGGTACTCCCCAGCAAGGAATAACCAAGGAACTTGCTGGTTTTGCGGCTGGGAGTCCCCAGAGTCCCACCATTCCGGTCCTCTAATGCCATGCTGCTTATTCGTTATTTCAAGTAAGATGCTTTTTACATCACTGTGATCACAGTACTGATTAATACTAACTGGCTTCATTCTATTGATTTCTCATTATTACAAATCCAATATTTGAAATTTTAAGACAACTTTTAGTATGTCTGGAATAGCCAGCTCTTTCATTTCTGTCAGTCTTTACAGAGTCTTAGTTTCAGCTGGCTATTGTTCGAGTTGCTTATGGTCTAACATAATTGCAAGTGTGTCTTTAAATCATTAAAATTTAATATGAACGTTCAGACATGGCATGGGTATAACGGAAGAAGCAAAAGTGTTCAAAGGTTAATTTTTGCCTGGGATGGGTAACTGAAATTCTGCAGCTCCTGATGTTTTTCACATCCTCCCAGGCACAAGTGGCCACGGAGCTGAGCAGAGACCCACTGCCGGCACTGGAGGGCAGGAATCTTCATGCCTGTTTGCTTATGATTACGTTTCCTCTTTGGGGATTCTGGCTGTTTTGCAGGTGTTTCTGATGCTCTGCGTCCCTCTGAGCCATGTCCCACCACGGACTATCCAACGGGTAATCGAGGGATGGTGTTTATTTCCTGAACAACCTGTTCAACAGGTATCTCAGCGTGGACAGAGCCCTAGCCACCGACAGGATGCCTTCCTGCAGTGGTCGTGGCTGTATGAAGACACACGGAGGTAAGAGCCACTACAGGATGCTGTGGGACCCCAGGGATGCTGCGGGATGCTATGGAATCCCAGGGATGCACTGGGCTCCCAAGGATGTGGTGGGATGAGCAGTATCCCAGGGATGCTGTGAGATGAGCAATATCCCCGGAAGGCTGGAGGATCCTGAAGTGCTGCAAGACGAGTGGGACCCAGGGGTGCTGTGGGAGCCCAGGGAGGCTGTGGGGCATGCAGGATCCCAGGGAAGCTGTGGGACCCCAGGGGGAATGTGGAACAAGCAGGACCCCAGTGGGGCTGTGGGACCCCCAAGGGGGGCTGTGGGACCCTGCAGTGCCGTGGTGGGACGCCGGAGATGCTGTGGGATGAGTGGTACCCCGGGGGTGCTGCGGGACCCCGAGAAGCCCGCTGCGGCCCATGTGCCTGCCCGGCGCGGCGGGCGGCAGGGACCACGCTCGGGGCCCCTCGGGGGCGGCGGCAGCGGTGAGCCCCCGGCCGGGACACGTCCCCGGCGGCGCGGCGGGGTCTCCCGGTGCCGGTTCCCGCGGCCCGTCCCGGCCGGACCCCGCAGGNTGAGGGGCCTGAGGCCGCTGCCCGCACCGGGGGTTCCCCGGCGTCCGGCCCAGCCTTCCCTGGCAGCGTCCTTCTCCCGGCCAATTTGCAAGTGAGATGCAGAGAATACCCGCAGGAGCTCGGGTGACTCTTAATCTTTAATTGCGGCGCAGGGAAGGGATGGGGGTAACCAAGGGAATCGGTAGCTACAGCCCCGAAAATGCCTCGTCTGCTGTGATGAACCCTTGGCCGTTGTTGTGTGGATGGGAAAGAACCTCCACGTTTCAGAAACAAATGAGTCGCTAGTGATTTTTCCTTAATGTACTCATTGACCCTTTCTACCAGCAATTATTTAATTCCAGTTCCCCTGGAAAGGGAAGGATTGATAGCCTTGTTCTCCGATACACCTTCTAAAGATACAAAGAACGTATCAGGCGTTCCTCTCCCCTCGTGAAACCCTCCTGTATCTCACCTCCATCACTGCCAATGATAAAACCACACAGTACGTTCTTAATTTACATTCAGCTGCTGCTACTTAGAAAGGAGCTCAAAACATCCCTTTTCTCTGACGTCTGTGATAAACCAGGGACAAGTGGAAGAAGCATTACGGGTTTCTTTTGCTCTGGGGGAAGTTTTGCTCTGGTGCCGTGCTGCTTGGCCCTGCTTGCGTGTTTCTGAAGCACCGAAACACAATTTGTTCATCTGTAGAGTTTTCCTGACAGTTCAAGATCTCAAATTCAGGTCGGGCCCCGTATCACATGTGACCCCTAAAGAGGTTGTGATGCAGGCCAGAACAAATTGAACTAAGTCAAGGTGTGTTTCACACAGACAGCAATTTCTCTTCTGCTAATGAAAAAATATGGTCTGTACCATTATTCTAATTCTGACCCATTTGTGGAAAACCTTTGAATTCATGTTCTTGGCGTTAGGGATATTTTTTATTATTATTATTAATTTATTATTTTTGTTTTTTGTTTTGTTTTGTTTTTTAGTTTTTTTAGGGTTTTTTATGATGCATGCTTGGAAATTCTGGGTACCATTTGCCAATACGTACTTAGTCCAAAACTAACACAACCGTTGTTATGTGTTTTCAGAGTGCTGTCTTTAATATAGTATACAGACACTTTAAAGGTTTGTAAAATGTGAAAATTACAATTAAACAAACTCTTAAACAATCTAAGCAGAAAATTTAAATGGGCCTTTTAAAATAAATCCTTGAAATCTGGAAATTTTGTAGCCTGCGTTTTGCTTTTGTCTTTATCTCTCTTAAACAGGTTGCGTTAAATTCTGCTGCTGTGAGTAGAGCTTGTTAACATGAAACTCACTGGAATCGTCTGCATCCAGGAGCGCTATGGAGCAATTTTCAACATGGAGGAGAAATTGTTACGTGTGTCTGGTAACAGAAGAGAGTATTTCACTGACAGAAAACTTACCCTGAGCAGGGTGGCAACACCCTGGCGCCAAACCTCGAACTCTAAAGTGAACGGAAATGCTGGGGCCCGGAGTGAAAACCGAATGAGAGCAGTGGTGACTGGAGGCGGAGGCTACTTTGGATACAAGCTGGGATGTGCTCTTGCCAACGCAGGAGCTTCAGTTGTTCTGTATGACATACACAAGCCTGTCTGGGAAATTCCCGACGGAGCAGTGTGTATCCAGGTATGAGGAATTACATTTTCGCAACAGTCAAAGTTAGTTCATTTGCCTTTTCCGTAACGCCTTACTAGTTTTCACAGCATCCGAATCTCAAATTGCAAATGATCGCAAATGTCAATGACTGGTTTAATGCTGTGAATATCCCACGTGATTTTTTGTCAGCTGATGTTAGTATATATTTTTATATAAGGAAAACAACGAAACCTGTAATGCGTAGCACAGAGCAGCCGCTTCACCTCCTGATTCTGCAGTACCCCTCAGGACCCAGTAACTGCACTCCTCTATGCTGTAGTGTAGTCACCTGTAGAATGAATGTAGGGCTGTTACGAGGCTTAATGAATGTTTTAAATACTGAAATGGCCTAGTGTTCAGTCCCAGGACGTACGGTAACTACAATTATATATGTGCATTCCCTCAGTGTTAACCCACTGTATAACAAATGCTAACCTGCAGTTCTGATTTCAAGTCCAAGTATCTTTTCTGATGTATTACAGGCAGATGTGAGGGATTATGATGCCATATCTGCAGCCTGTGAAGGGGCTGACTGCGTGTTTCACGTAGCTTCATATGGAATGTCAGGAAGAGAGCAAGTGAGTCCAAATAGTTTTGTTTTTTGATGTGTGACTACCCACACTGAGATGAGAGAGACTCGATGCTGTAACACTGCCTGTTAGATTTTATCTCTTCAGCTTATCCTGAGAGCTTGAATCCATGTCCACACTGTTTTGGTAAACTGCTCTGTGCAAAGAGCTTACAGTACTGTTCTCCTAGTTACGAAATTATTTCGTCCCCGTTAGAGGCTCTACCAGCAGCCTGGAAGGACCCGTGGGTTGTCAATGGCATTGAAGGGTTCTGAGATAGTGCGAGGACAAAAGGAAAGACAAGGGAGGCTGATTCTCCCCAAAACCCTGATCCTTCCCTGACCCTTTCCCGTGGAAATCCTAGGGGTAAGGTCACTTGGAGGAATAAAACCAGAACTAAATTATAAATAATTTTATATAACTAAATTACAACAACAGCTGTATTTCAAGTCTTCATTGTTTGCCATTGGGTAAAAAGCTGTAAGGATGTACTTATGTAGGACTCTGAGCCACAATTTTTATGATTAAAGTTACAAATACACACCCACCCTTTTTTAGCTTATTACTGAAGTCCCTTTTACTAAATTACCTTAGCTGGATAGCTCATTCAAAGATGTTGGCAGTTGAGCAATGATGCATGCTTGGAATTGATCTGGGTAGAGGCAACTGGTCACTGAAGCGCTACCAAACCATGGATATTTAAGATATTGTGGCAAGACGTATGGTAACTGGAAATATACATTCAGAACCACTGAGGTTCTCTTTGCTTCAAGCAGGCTCATCTGTAAAAAATACAAGAAAAATACAGGCATAGTTTTAAAATCATGATTTGACTTCTTGAAGTCTGAAACAGCAGTCTAAAATGAGCTTTTTTTATAATTTAAACCATTTACCTTTATTTGGGGACATTTATAACATCCCTCTATGGTACTTAAAATGTATTATGATAAAAAAATGCACAATTTCTTTATTTTCCTAGTTGCACAGAGAAGAGATCGAAACTGTAAACATTCATGGAACAAGATTCATCATTGATGGTATGTATCTAACCTTGCCATTGGGTGTTAGTATAACGTATCAACATATTGTACCACTTAGAAAAAGCCAGTTGGCTTTTTTGGCACACGCTGTTTTTTACCAAATACTTCACATTGTTGGCAGAAGATGCGGAAACGTGTCATTGGGGGGTTTTTATGCTCGATTCTGCTATGGGCTGTGATATGAGAGCCAGCAGTGTAGTTCAACTACTTCAGCTTTCCAGACCCATGTCTGACCTGGTGTCAGAATCAGTATCCACGTAAGGAGTGAACTATTTCCCGGTGTATTTTGCAGCAGTAAACCTCGTTGCCATCTAATAGCTTGTGCCCAGGCAGCCCTTGAAGCAGAAGGAGTTCTGGCCGCCTGCCTGGCTGGGGCTGCAGCCCATCTCAGCAGGTGGGCAGCCCTCCCGTGGCACAGGGTTAGCCTACAGCACCCAAATCAGGATGTGCCAGGTGATGAAGCACTTGGGTCTAAATGGATGTCTTCCCTTTAAATCTGCTTTGCATTTTAAATCGCCCAATCGTAAAATTGAAGGATTTGCTCTTTGAAGATTTGACAGTTTCTCAGGAAAAGCTCATACAAAACTTTACCACATCGTTTCATTTTCTGCTAAACTAATTTACTTTATACCTTGCTGCAGCCTGCAAACAAAGGAACATCGCTAGATTGATATACACCAGTACAGTAAATGTGGTGTTTGGAGGGCTTCCTATTGAAGATGGTGATGAGGAAACCGTGCCATATTTTCCAATAGAAAAGGTATTTGGGATGTAATATATTTTCATGTTTTTTCTTTCTTTACTTTCTTGGAAAAAGCCTGGAGTTTTCATGACCTTGTTTTGCCAAGAAAGAAGAAAGAAAACTCTTTACACTCTTTATAGATGCTATTCACAACATTGGCACATCAGTTTTACGTACACTGCGGTATATATTTGGTTCCAGTCAAGGCCTTGATTTTGGAAAATAGCTCATACAGTGTCCCGTTAACATTAATGAAATTCCACCTGGACATAGAGATTGTGTTATATGGCTTGGTGCCTCCTTAGCCATTTATTATTTATACGATTTGGCTGTTTCTCCCTTATTGAAGATGCCATATATTCAATGTAGAGCTGATATGGAAAAGCAGCCTATTTTTGTATGCTTTTATTGTATTTAATTAAAAAGGAGAAAGCACTTCTGGGTGCTCTGCATACACAGTTGGCTTTGGTGTACTTCCTCTCTCCATCAAGTACTTCAGAGTTTTTCTAGAAGTAGAGATGGGACTGAGAAAATACTGAATAATATTTTGAATAATATATCAAGTAATATTTTCTTTGGAACAATGCCAAGAAAGTAAACTGGATCACTCACACCAATTGTAATGTCTTCAAAACTTGGCTTTTGACTTTTCCATTACCTGAAAAAGAAATCCAGATTACAAAGTAGTGATCAATTACATTCTTGGCAGCATTGAAAGCATACATATATTTATTGCTTCTCAAATGAGGTTAAATTAATTAACTGGATTTGCATGAACAAAACCACTTGCTTACCTTAGCAATATGCATGTGTTTCATCCTAAACTAATACCCCACAGCTTCTGAATTTTGAGGTATTTGTTGCCGTCTGCTAAGTAAAAATGAGTGGAGAAGAGTTGCCCCTCTGCTCCGTCATTTCAAGAACAGATAAAAACATATTTGCTTTTTCTCTGTAGCATGTTGATCATTATTCCAGAACCAAATCAATTGCAGAACAAATGGTCCTAGCAGCTAATGGAAGTCCACTAGCAGGTACTTCTGTTTTAGCACGAATTTACTCCTAGTAGAATTTACTCCTCCTCTTCTTGGTCCTCACTAACAAACATCCTGTGTCCTGTATCCGTCCTTCAGTGGAGAAGACCGTCCAGCAATTATGAAATCAAGTTATCGACTCCCTCTCACAAACTACAAGATTTTCACTTAAAAATCACTTTTAATTGTTTTTTGTTCCCACAGTGTCCATAAAAGGTGTTGGCACAGTAGCAATGAGTTCAGTATGTTAATTGAAAAGATGAAGACAGCTATAAATTAACAAAAACAAGTGTTTAATATCACTGTAATATGCAACACAAGTAAAACATGAGTGCTGATTAAATTGTTATACACCACCCCCCAGTTATATATTAAAATCTGAAGAAGCCACCTGATACTACAGCCTGGAATTATTTATTAGTGCTTCCCAAAGTTTTCCATGTTGAGGAAGCCAGTTATACACTTGAATACTTAAGCTCACCTGTGAGATACTGTAACTGCCACTGCAAAACAAATTAATGTAAAGTGCAACACGATTCTATGTGACCAAGTGATAGTGAGCTAATTTTAGCTGTAGACAACTTGCAGAAAAGACTCTCTTCACTTGATACCTGCAGAGAGCTACAAAGAGATATAAAGTCATTGATGGGCATTCCAGCCCTATCGAATTATTTGGTTTAAAAAATAAAGGGGTTTTGCCTTATCTCCTCTTTTCTCAGCAGCTCTTCACATCAACGACCCTCTTAATTTTAGAAGCAATACACAGTTCTGCATTTGTCAACGAAATTAGAACCAGTCACTATTCTGAACATTCCATTTTGATCCCATGCCATAGCAGGATCAAGTATTTTGCACGTTGTCAAGTACTATTAAGAACAATTATTAGCAGATGATGAACCAGCCAACTGATACACTGGGCAAGTGACTGGATTTTTATGGTGGTCCTTACTTTCTTCTACTGAAGTTATCAAGAGCTTCTGCAGCGGTTCTGGTTCTAGTGGGATCTGGCTGTGCCTACTGTTGAGAGAACCTTTCAGGTCTAGTTCATACTGCTAGTGAGTCACTGTTTCCCAGCAATAATGTTTGAGATTAGTTGGTTTCGTTCCACTTTCCTACCAATAACTTGCTCACGTTGGCAAACTCCTCACCACAGCTGGCACATTCATTCGCTGCTTTGGCGAATAGACAAAGGACTGGTTAGAAAGAGGGTTTGGAATATCTGGTAATTTCTAGGAATCTGACTATGCTGGCAGGACTTCTCTGAGTCTTATCTTCCTATTTTGCATGTTCTGATTCTGCTAACTTAATATCCAGCTACTAATTCCATACCTTTTGCTGTCTATTATTTTTTAAGATGGTGAAGTAATCTATTTCAGAGTAAGTTCTGCTACCACAGTCTGTGGTTCATACAAAGATATACCATAGTCATGTGAAAGTCACTTAAGAATGCTCCTGTCAATTCTTCTAGGAGGTGGAATACTGCATACATGTGTCCTTCGCCCACCAGGAATCTATGGACCAGAAGAGCAAAGACACTTGCCAAGGCTAGCAGTATGTATTCTGATTTTTTATCAGCAGAATTTTCTATGATATACAACAGCATCACTTCTTTGTGTTATAAATTGACTGACCTTTTTAGTGGGCAGGAATTCAACAATTTAATTGTCTGCTGAGGATGTTATAACCTTTTTTAAGAGGCACTACATTATATCTGTAAAGAACGTATGGTACATTAAAAAAGCCTTTTTTTGAAATACAAACACATATAAGTCCAGCTTTATAATTAAATGCTCACTATAAGATTCAGGCCAATCTATGATATTTCAAATGCCTGTTTGCATGCAACTTACACCAAATGGTTTAAAATATTAATGAAAAGAGATACGGCAAAATATCTTCTTTCCAGTGTCAACTATTAACAGCTTTCGCTACCCAATGAAAGAAGTTAAGGAGTTGGAAGCACCTTCTGGTACAATAGGTTACTGAAGGGCAGACAGCTGAGGTGCTCATGTTTTACTCTTTTTCACTTGCTGTCTTTTAAACTGTAGGACTAGCACAGTGTTTAGAATATGATCCCTGTAGAATTATATGAGCCTGTTATTTTAAAAGCATCAGTACAATATAAAGTTATGCACAGTTTTGAGGAAAGACTAGATTCAAGCTCACCACATAATAAATACTTTTGTTTTGTGGCTGAGGTAGGGAATTGTATTGACGCCAGCCAAAATATACTTTAGCATCTTCTAAATAAAATAATTTTTAAGAATGGCAAATGTCATTTTAGTTAAACCTGAGATGTTTTCTTTAGTCCCTGGAAAAAAATTTAGTCTTTTAAAATTTCTCTTTAAGATTTTAAGCTTATTTATTATGAGCCCATCTTAAGGCATTATGCAACTGTCACATTTTTCAGTTTCTAAAAATGTACCCATTAAATGGAAAATCTGACACCTAGCATTACTTTCCATTTTTTCCCAGCCAAAGCTATTTGCTAAATTTGATCTGATTTTGTAAATACTTTTGATCCATTCAGAACTGTATCTCACCCTTCCATACAATATTTTACTTATTCTTAGAACAGACTCATAGTTTTTGTAAATTCAAGATGTATTGTGTTCAGTATGTTCTTCAAACCTTCCTCACGAGCAATATTTTTAGACCTCTCTGCATGTCTCTTGATTCTTTTTAATTGATTCACATATTTTTTAAAGCAGAGACAAACCTCCATTGAGCTGGACAAGAAAGCGCACTGTACCTCATTTTAAAACCCCTTTTGCTTTGGTTTCACGTTTGTTTATGTCTACAGAAGAATATTGAGAGAGGGCTACTTAGCTTCAAGTTTGGGGATCCTTCTGCGAAAATGAACTGGGTGCATGCAGAGAATCTTGTGCAAGCTCAGATTCTAGCTGCTGAGGCTCTCACCCCTGAAAAGAACTACATCGCTGTAAGTAAACAATGAAAGCAGCAGTTTTCATTTACAGTGGATCCTGCCACTGTATCCTGTACTATAGTAACTACTGTAGTAGCAGTAATTAATGTTTGTGTTGTGGTCCTTTAGCTTATCTTGTTGTCTGTATTTTTAGTTGACAAATGTGTTACGAACAGTGTGGGACCTGGCAGCATGGGATGTACAGTGTGTTAAGAGTTGGAATATTCAGTTCTGTGAGAATATCTGCATCTTTCCATTTTTTTGTAATATAATATTTGCTATTTCTGGAAGATGAGCGAAGAACGTTTGCTATGTGAGAAATGAAATTGGAAGTTGTTGTGGTTTAACCTCAGCTAATAAGTAAGCACCATGCAGCCAGTGGGATGGGGAGTAGAATGGAAAAAACCTTGTGGGTTGAGATGTCCCTTTTATAACAAAGGATAATGATAACAACAACAAGTGATGCACAACTGCAATTGCTCACCACATGTGGAAGGAAAGAAAACCCTGATGCCCAGTCTGTTTCTGAGCAGCGATCCCACCTCACTTCCCCAGTTCTATCTGGCGCGTGACGTTCTGTGGAGGGAACATCCCTCTGGCCAGGCTGGGTCAGCTGTCCTGGCTGTGCTCTCCTGGCTTCTTCTGCACCTGGCAGGGCCTGGGGAGCCGAAAAGTCCTTGACTTAGTGTAAGCACTACAACTACTTATCAACAACTAAACCATCAGTATGTTATCAACATTATTCTCATCCTACATCCAAAACACAGCACTGCATCAACTACTAGAAAGAAAATTAGCTTTATCCCAGCCGAAAGCAGGACAGAAGTTCTGGCAGATATATCCCCTGTTCCCCTGCATATCAATCCAGACTTAATATTCTGAACTCGGATACTCAGTTCTTCCCATACCATATGCAAATAAAAGCACATTTCCTTTAGGTTCATTGATTTCAAAAATAGTTGCAACTGTTTTCCTCCTTGTAAACACAGTTTTTTATTTGACCTAGAAGCACTACCATTAAAGAATATTAGAAAGGTTTTCAAACTAGATTAAACTACTTTTTCTAAAACCCTAAAAGCAAAAAGGAAAGAGGTAACTTGTGTCAGTATAGCTGTTATGTACAGGCACATCTGTAATAAATAATTTATGCCAGGGCATGTTAATCACATAAATCACTTGTGCGCCAATTTCATTGCACACGTTAGTGAACTGATTGAAACACATGTAGGTAGTTTGTTGGCTTGTCTGTACATCCATGCATATTTTATATTGCTGTATTATTTTTAAGCTATTCATAAGGAGTGAGATAAAGAAGTCAATATACATGCAGTATTATTTTTACTAACTTGTCTCTTCTCTACCTCTTTAAGAGTGGCCAGGTGTATTTCATTAACGATGGTGAAAAATTCAACCTTTTTGAATGGTTAACTCCACTTGTACGTACAATATATGCTTTATCTCCAAATGCATTAATTTCTTTGACTATGTACAACTCCAGCTCTTGTGTGCATGTTCCATTCGGTATGTTTGGTTTGGGTGTAAGAGTTCCGCTCTGAATGTGGGTTTCATTCTCACTTGAAGTTCAGTGTGATTAGCGCTGTAACAAAGCCTACCTAAAATTTTACTTTAAAGCACCTGTCTTCACTGAGACCAAAGGTCTGTTCTAAGCCAGTATCCTCTTTTGAGTTGCCATTATCTTCATTTCTGGGGCTTGTATCTGTTAACAGTGGCTATTTTGAGTGGATAAAAATAGAAATCCGTATTATTAAACTGTAATATACATTATTTTCAAAAGATCATTTTATTGTTAATGATGGGTTCTAAACCATAAATATGTCACAGTGTTAAATTAGGTCTCAGCACACCATGACATTTTGATCGATTATTATAATTTTTTTTTCCCTTTTTTTAAGACTGCCACTTGAAAATTTCATAGTGTCTGCATGTCACGTTTAACTGTAATCCCCTGAAAAATTGAAACTCCAGTAGTAACAGCAGTGATTAATTTTATCAGTAGATACTTCCACAAATGTCTTCTGTATTGAAACTTTAAAACTTGTTTGAGGTTTCTGTTTTTTTCACTGTTTTTTAAATCTCTTTCAGTTTGAAAGATTAGGTTGCAGTAAACCATGGATTCGTATTCCTACTTCCGTAGTTTATGCATCAGGTAAAAATATTTTATCAACATTCCTCTTTCCTGTACACACTGCTCTCAGTCCTAATTGCAATATAATGTGCTTTTTTTATTTGCCCACAATTTTAATTTTCCTGTATAAAAATAATATGCTGCAGGCTCATTTAGTGTGCAGCAGTTAGGGGTGAAGTTCAGCTCTATGCAGTGTGCTGAAACCAGAATGATCTGTTATTTAAGTCCCACAAAACCAGGTTTTATGTAGTACTTAACAGATGTATAACTTTGTGGAGTTAATGGTATAAATATGAGAAGTTAAATGTAAAAATCCATGACTTCATGGAATACGCTGAAGAGTATCTGCTTTGCTGCGTGGCTAAGTTTATTGTTCTCCTGCATCCCATGCTCTCTCCAGAATCAACCCCCACAGGTGCAGCTAAGACAGAATCCACCTCTGAGTATTTTGTCGTTACCACATCTTTTACAAAGTCTCACAATGTTTTCCCTAGACCTGTCACCAACCCTCCGAACCCTTTTCACACAAGTGCCCTAATTCAGGCTGCTGAACTACTAAGATTAAATCCAACCTCTTGTGAGCAAGTAGTCCTGTCAATGTTGGTAACAGTGCCCTGCGCTCTCAGGCATGTGATTATCCTTCAGTATCTTACACAGTGCGAGATATGCCAAAATCATAATGGAAAAGCAATTTACTATTCTTGCCTCAAGTAGAAATCTTTTGTTATGCAGCCATGATAATGGAGTATCTTCATCTGATGCTGAAACCATTTGTTGAACTGTCCCCACTGCTGACCAGAAATGAGGTAAAGTCTGTGTTTGTAAACTCCCCTTAATTCTCACAGGATCCATCCATCCATGTTCATGCTGAGGTACAATTTAAGATTAAGTCAGCAGAAAGTAAAATCCACCCAATACTACTTCAGCCTCCAGTTTCCAGGGCAAATGTAGGTGTCGGGTACATTTTAGGCAATCTATGATGCTTGTTACCATAATCTTTGAAAAGAGAAGAGCTTAAGCTTGCAGTGGGGGAGAGGCTGCTTCAGCTCCTTCCTTCCAAGGCCCAGTATCCTGTATGGCTTTGGCTGGTCAGGTGGGCCCTCATTTCTGAAGATACTTGGGCACCTAAGAGATGGCTTTTAGCTGCCTCCTTAGGTACATCAACAAGAGTGCAGAACGTTTTTTGTGGATGTTTTCAGACTAGAAGATTCTGCTTTGCAGCTGTTACTGCCTCTTTGGGCTTTCAAGATTGTCCTTCTGAGTGAACAATTTTTAAAATTACGTGATGTATGTCAGTAGGACATTGAGATAATGTTGTGGTGGGGTTTTTTATTTTACGTTTCCTTTAGTATGTCTTTGCTACCATTTACAGACTTTGTTCCAATTTCCTATGTATTCATATTTTTGTATGTTGACTCTTTTGCCCTATAGGTACAGAACATTTCTATAACTCACACCTTTCGAATAGACAAGGCACGGAGTCAGCTAGGGTACAGCCCAGAGAAATTTGCATTTGCTGATTCTGTGGATCATTACATTAAAACAAGACCAGAAGCCCGGAATCATCACATCTTCATCAAAGTTTTGCTTTCTTTAATTGTTAGCTTAAGTTTGATCTTTCTTTCTTTAAGATTTGATGGCCTTTCAGTTTTGCATTTTTTTAAAGAAACACAGCACTGACTTGCATAAACTGCAGGCACTCAGTCACAGCACTGCTACCTGGATGGTTCTAATGTCCTCAGTAGTTACTGGCCCCAATGCAATAAACAAGCAGTTATTTTTAGATTTAAAAACAAAATTATAGTATCAGTAGCTGTACTTGAGAAAATACAGTAAACAATTACAGCCAAACCACTGAAACACACTGGAGACAAGATTGCTGTTACCTATTTCACACCAAAAAAAACAACTTTCCAAATTGAATGCTGAAGTAAATGAGAATCTGCAGAAAGAACAAGAGCTACAGCCAGCCTGCAGCGCTTCACCAGTGAAGGAAAATGTCTAAAAGGAGAAAGATTAACCACAGCTGCTGCCACAGCTCACTGCCTCAGGGAACTGAGGAACAAGCAAAGGGATGGACAGATTACTGTAAATAACACATACCAGCTGTACAGAGTTCACACTGTGTGAATTTCTTTTGTGAATTAGCTGTATCATTGCATATGAGGGAAAATAAAAGTGTACTTGAAACTGTGCTGCAGTCAGTCCCATGACCCTGTGCGCGGTGTTCCAGAACTGTTCCCCTGCCCTGCCCCTGGGGTGCAGGGCCATCCGTGACAGCACCCTGCAGCACTTCACAGGCCTAAGGAATACAGGCAGGTAGGACTTTTCATGAGTCAAAGCCGTATTTTAGTTAAATTGGAAGTTACTAAGTTAAGTGCATTTATGTCACAGTAGAAGAATCTGCCGCTATGGGTTGCACTAATCTTTGTAGTGCTTCCTTTAGCTCCTGTGGTTATTGAGGACAGCAAAGTTGAGTTGCAACTACATGTTTCACCTAATTTCTCTAGTATAGCAATTGTACTGAGTAAATCCCTGCAGCAGCTGGTGAACAACGTGCTTTTTCAATTACTGATCAGCTAAAATGGGCCTAAAAAACAGGGTCTGGAAGGCCCCACTCCCTCCCATCTGCCACTCCAGCTGGCGATGTGTCGCAGCAATCTCTCGGCCCTCTGCACCTTGCCCAGCCTGCAACATGGGGAGGGAACAATCATGAGGAGGATGCCAGCAGAAAGAGCCAGTTTGGGAAAGGAGACAGGACTGGGGATGAGGACAAGGGAACTCTAGAGAAATCGAGGGGGGGTGGGGTGGGAATCACAGATAGATTTGAGAATTTGGGAGAAGGTGAGAGGTTTAGAGCTCACCTCAGGCCAGGCAGCAAAGGCCAGGTGCAGGGCCTGCGGGTTGAGGGTGCAGTAACCCGAGCCCAGCACGGGAAGGCCAAAGTGCTGTAAGGAGTATTTCTGACTTTATTTTAAGCCAAAAGACACGTGAGGAAGCGAAGTCACTTTCCTCAGCCCATACCACAGCTTTCTGTAATTCCGTTTTAGCGAGTGTGACTGGCAACCCCCCCACACCCTCCTCGAGCGGCCGCGGGGTGCCGGGCCGGGCCCGGCTGTACGAGCTCAGGGCCGCTCCCGCCCGCCGCCCCCGCGGCCTCACTGGCCGGGCAGGAAAAGGAGCAGCCGCCGCGGCGGGGACAAAACAAGCTTGGCAGCGGTGGGATTCGAACCCACGCCATCGAAATGACTGGAGCCTAAANCCGGCAGGTGGCGCCGCTGCCGCGCGCCTGGCGCTGGCTGCACACGTGGCCTGGGCACCGCCCGCGCTGCCCCTGAGCCACGGCCGCCGCCTGGGCAGGTCGGAGCGCGGTTCGTCCTCCCCGGGACCCAGCCGGCTCCCGGGCCTCGGCCCTTCCTCCCCGGGGCACCGGCCGTCGGGCCGCGCCTCGGGGCGCTTTGTCCGTCGCAGGCCGAGGCCTGCATCTCGGCAAGGTGCTTCCCCGGGGGCCTGTTCCCCACAGCAGCTGCGGTGGAGCGCCAGCTTGAGCTCAGGAGGGCTTTGCCTTGCAGCAGGGACCTGCCACCCCANATCGAAATGACTGGAGCCTAAATCCAGCGCCTTAGACCACTCGGCCACGCTACCGCCTGGGTGCTCAGGCGCCCGCCAGGCCTCTTTCAGGGGGGCGGCGCTGCCGCCGCTCTGCCCACCCACCTCCACATGCCGCCCACCTGTGTCTCCGTTACCACAACGCCCTCCGGCGCGACCTCGCTTCTCGAGAAACGCAAGTACTGCGGCGGGTGCGGCCTCCTCGCTCTCCGGTGGAGGGCTCCACGGCCGGGGCTGCCGGGGGGAGCGCNCCTCGGCCCTTCCTCCCCGGGGCACCGGCCGTCGGGCCGCGCCTCGGGGCGCTTTGTCCGTCGCAGGCCGAGGCCTGCATCTCGGCAAGGTGCTTCCCCGGGGGCCTGTTCCCCACAGCAGCTGCGGTGGAGCGCCAGCTTGAGCTCAGGAGGGCTTTGCCTTGCAGCAGGGACCTGCCACCCCAAGGATGTCCTTGCCGTGGTCACGCAGGGGTGAGGGCAGCCTCCACAGGTGTGCGCGCACCTCCCTGCCAGGGAGAGGGTCCGGTCTGCCCCTGCCCCACAGGCAGGAACCCCGCTGCCTTCTGTCAGGGGCCACAGTAGCCTCCTGGCCTGCTGCAGCACCAGTGGTGCGTGCAGAACTGCACCCCAGAGCTGCCAGCACGCTGCGGGGCTAGTGACCTTCCCAGCCAGGTGCTGACTTGGCACCGCTGTGTGTCTTCAGCTGAACCATTCCCACCTGAAAGGGAAAGCCCCGGACTGTCCTTATCGGGGCACTGCTCAACATGGAGCTGCAGAGGCTGGTACAAGGTGCAGCTGGCGGCCAGGGCTGTCCAGACGCAGCTTTTGTCTTGCCGCATTGGTGCCACGCTTACCTGCTGCTGCTGAGCTCGGGCATGGTGTAAGCAGGGGCTTTTCCTCTCCACCTCAATGAGGGAGCTGGGTTTGGCAACCAGAGCCAGATTCAGGCTGTCACTGGTGAGTAGAAGGATGGATTCTCTTACTCTGGGAGGCCTGCAGGAGGAATTTGTATAATTACGTTGTGGACAGAGCTAAAAACATTAGGACTAAATGCTCTGCACTTAAAACACCGCCACAGAGAACTGATGTGTACCATTGCTCTTCTTCCCGTAGGAAGTCATGCGCTGGTGCTCAGGAAGCACGTATGCAATGTGCACCTGCCATGCAGCTCAAGTGAGGTCTATGACCAACGGGATTTACCTTGTAAGAAGGGACTGTCATAGGAATATGTAGGCACAAGTTGTCAGAGATCTACAGGCATTGTCGTTGATTTACAGGCAATTTTTCATCTGGATTTTCAAATGAATGCAGAACAAAATTGCTCTGAAAGTTAATGTCATCCGGGGTGTGCTTTCCTTTCTCCTTTCAATTCTGTTCTGTTCTCCTAGAACAGCAATTTCTAAACAGAACCTCATTTAACACAAACACACTGAAACTTTACAAGCTTAGAAACTTCACAA
Organism: Aramus guarauna; assembly: GCA_013400195.1. Taxonomy (NCBI): domain Eukaryota; kingdom Metazoa; phylum Chordata; class Aves; order Gruiformes; family Aramidae; genus Aramus; species Aramus guarauna. The sequence goes on from VXBL01001703.1 coordinate 893,180, forward strand.
TAAATGTGAATCAAGCTCACGTGTTAAGGATACGATAGGTGACATCTAAACCGAGAACAAACGAGAAGATGCGGCACGTCTGAGCTAATATCTAATTTCAATAGATACATCTTTAGTATTTCATCACTTTTTCATCATCATTGATCTGTTAAGAAAATGTTCTGGAGAAGCCCCAGACTCAAACCTGAAAATAAGCGCACCCTTGCATCAGAGCACAAGAGCTGGCTTATTTAAAAGCATGAGAAATGTGTAGCCTGAGACAGTATCACCTATGTTCCTAATCCAGCAAAACCCTCTCTGTGAGGTTATACAGCATAATACAGCTGTATGCTGCTGGGTCCCTTTTAGTGCAAAATGAGGCTGTGTATTTACACGAGTTTAAAGCCAGTTACTCCTGTGACTCGTCCAGTTGTGCTCATGTATCACACCGGTAACAGTATTCTACCGTTATCAGTAGCCTATGATAGCAGGTGGTGATTTTTATGGTTTTTTTTAACCATTATCAACACATTTTCATGCAGTGGGAACTGGGCATCTGGCTTCCACCAGGCCTTCAGAATTAATTTGATGAGTCTGCCCTCTTCCCAGGCCCTGCTGTGAGGCATGCCGATGGCAGCCCTGCCCCGTGCTGCTCTACCCGGGGTGCTCAGCTGGGAAACAGGGAGATGCGTGCTCACGTGCTGATGGGGCAAAAGCACTCAGTTTTTGATAGCTGTTAATATTTACAATGGTGATTTGCAGCCGGGAAATGAATAGGACCTCAGGGGTTTTCTGCATGATCCACAGATAATGAGTTTAATTTGAGCTTAAACTCTGCAGGAATTTGAGGCTGCCCAGAAACGTGCGGGTTGGAAGCAGCATTAAATGGGGGCTCAGTTAAGTCTCTGCTTTACATCCCCAAATGAGGGCTGCATCCTCAGCATAGTGCTGGAAATTGCTGCCAAAATTACAGGTATTACCCTCCAATCGCAGACAGCGTTCCTGCACGCGTGTGCTGCTCCCTCCAGTCTGCCAGCCGAGATACAGTTTGTGTAAGTAATGGTGGTGGCAGGCGGGTGTTCCTGGCAGAGAGTCAGAGCATCTGCTGTGTGTTTTTAATGAAATATTAGTGATCTTCCTCCTGAAGATTATCTCAGCGCTACCATTTCTCTGTTGCCTCCCTCTTTGGAGGGCACAGGAATTGTGCGTTCTTCCGTCTGCGACGCCACAAGAAACCTTCTGTCTGTCACGAAGGATGTACTCCTATCTTCCAGTCTTGGTTTTGTAACCCCTGCTCACGGTAAATAGCACTAATGAGGATTATTTGCATTAATAGGAGATTCAGTGACAGTAAAAGGGGCAGACTCTTTGCAGGCTGCCAAGTAATAAAATTAAGCCAGAACCTATTTACATTAATTTCCATGTAACCCATGAAAAGATAAGGAGTTTTGTTTAAATTTTCCACAAATTCTAGTTTGAGGAAAAGCTTAAACATGGGTATTTTCAACCCAGCCGGCCAATGTTTTAGGAAGAAAGCAAATGTGGGTGCTTTGAGGAGATCTGAAGCCTATGCATTCTTGAAATCTGGTGCATGCTTCTGCCATTTCTTGTGGGGAAATGGAGCGCTGTGCAAATTAATTTAGCCGCCAAGGCCAACCTGAAGCCCCATGGCCACTGTCTGCTCCCAGCCTTCCCCCAGGGCTGGGGTTCTCGGGGGGCTGCCGTGTGGTCAGCCCTTCCTCTGGGAGCACCTACCCTGGGAAACACACCTGTCGGCTCCAAACCCAAAGGAAGCAGAAATAAACTCGGACACTGCTCCTGTGAGCAGTGCGCAGCAGAGCTGGCTTCATGCGGCTTTCTAGCATGGCCGCTTTCCCTCCTGCTCCCTCTCCCCCGAGATTCCATTTCTAACACCTAACAGTGCTAATCTGGGGGTTCCTCCTCAAATTTCTCAACGTTTTCCTCACAGGAATAAAGCGTCTAGGAGGCTACGAGCGAGTCCCGCCCTGCCCACCTCAGCGTGAGGCGCCGCCCGTCAGGGCGGTGGGCGGGAAGGCGGAGGCCGCGCGGGAGGTGAGGGGCGGCTCCGCTGCCCTCCTCCCCTCAGCGGGGCGGCCCCGTTGCCCGCCTCTCCTCAGCAGGGCGGCTGCGCGCCTGCCTGCCGGGGGCCGGGCGGCGGCGGCGCGGTGGCAGCGGGATCGTCCTGCGCCGGTCGGGGCGGCGGGGCTGGGTTGGGCTGCACTAACCTGGTAAGGTACTTGCACGGTGTGGGGGCCGACACCGGTGGAGGATCGGGCAGGCTGCTTGCGGGGTGAGGTGCTCAGGGCGGGGAGGTGTGTGTTTAATTACAGCAAGTGGTGAACAGCTTGGCGGCCAGAGCCTTTAAAAGGCCAGCGGCCAGGCAGTGAGTTTCTGCGGTGACCTGAAAACGATAACCTGTTATTTTGGTATTGGGCAACGCTCCTGCACTTACGCCTGGAGATAATAGTTTAATCTATGTACGTTTCCAGGACAGTGCAGTTAATTTCAGGGCACGCCCAGTTGAAAAGTCCCGAAATGCTGTTTGTAACTGTAGAACAGCCCGAGAGGAGAGCGGCGCTGGTGTGGCAGGGCGGGCGGTGCGGGAGAAGGGCTGCCTGTGTGTGGGGACAGCCTGGAACGGCCTGAGGCACTGCTCCTGGTCGGGTCATTTTTCAAATGCCTCAATACGCGTGAAGCACGGGGTTGATTAACACCGTGGAGTACTGAGCAAACGCTTATAAAAAGTCAGTGGTAGTTAATTGTTCAGTGTATTTAAAGCCAGTTGAAATAACAGAGCTATTAATAGCAATGGAAGGACGTTATCTTGAAAGTTCCTTTTCTGTCCTTTTATCCTCTTGTGTTTTGGCTACTGCTAATGTATTCATTTGCATGTTTGGCAGAAGGGCGGACTTGAATCGGAAGGGTCATCTCTGTGCTTTACTGCTTGCAACTCTAAAGCCATTTATGTGTTTGAAGCCACAGTGTGTTTCCTTGCGCTGGGCTTTGAGTCTCAAATGCTTCGTACCCTGAGCTGGCATAGGCTACCTCTCCCCTTCACTTTATGAATTTTGTATCACTGCTCTCTAACAGTCTCTAGCTAATGCAATGCATTATCCCAGCTGTGCTTGCAGACAAACGGGATGTCATTTGTGCCACGGCGTTTGCAGTAGTGACACACTGGAAGGGACCTGAAGTGGAGGCTTCTCATTAGAAGATCTGTACTTGGTAAGACCAGGTGTGTCAAAGGTAGCCAGTGAGTTGAGACGTTTCTGGGTTTTTTTAATCTTGTTTTTTATCAGAGCTCTTACCTTGACTCACTGAACCTGTTTTCTTGCCAGTGTGTGGTGCAGATGAGAATAGATGTTTGCTTCACAAGGGTCAGTTGGAATAACAGTGTTTGGAAAGTGCAGTAGTTCCGTAACGTGCTACAGGATGTTAATATAACGTGATCCGAAACAACCCCACTGCTATGTAGCTTTATGTCTGTAGTTCATAAAGATGATAACAATATGTTGTAAGGTATGTAGCCTTAGTAGCTGCCTAGGTTAAATTTCAAATCTGTATTTTAAAAGAATGTTAATATGAAAAAAATTATTTTCTTTTTTAAAAGAAAAAGAACCTGCTTGTTACTGATACAGATATCCTGCTAGGTGGCTTTAGCTGATGTGGTGTTAAACAAAAAGGGATTTAGTATTATACCATGTCATTCTTGCCTTAGTGCTTCTCTACAAGAGAAGGTGGGACTTCCTCTGACCTAGGGCAGTTCCTGTCCTGAGCTAAAGTGGTGCAGAGGGCCCTAAGTTGGAGATGTTCCGACTGTCCCTTCTTTTGCTGACTAGAGCATTCCTGTTGCTCAGCTCTTTGGGATGAATTAAGGCATGTTTCAATGCAGAGGCATTGGGGTCTTGCTCAAGGATCCCACCAAACCCAGCAGTGTTTTCTAACAACAGACATCCTAAAAGAAACAAGTCATGTTTTACCAGCACTGCCATGTGAATTTTCCCCTCTGTATATCTGTGTTTGCATATGCACTGAGCTCGGCAGCACAGTGGATTGTCCTTGCAACTCACCTGCCCCTCCTGGTGGTGTGGCTCTTGGATATAAAGGCACAAGAAAGAAAATTACTTCAGGCAGGCATTGGAAAAGCCCAAAATTAAGAGACTTGAGCAGATTTAATAACTGACTGTATTTCAAATTATCTTCATTTTGGATCATGTTGTACAAGGTTGATTAAAAAAATGGAATAAATTTTCAAAGTGGATTGGAGTGGGTGGTTTAAATTACAGGTTGTGTGTGATAATGCAGGATTGCAGGCTAGGCTCGGTCTGAGTCTCTCTGCTGCTTAGCCCTAGGAAAGCTTCTGTAATGGATAGTAAAGACAAAATGATGAAAACATAGTAACAGGGACTCTCAGATAGTGCAGCTTTATGCCATAATGCAAAAGCACAGAATGTAAGTCTTGGGAATAAGCTCGGGCTTTTTTTAATAGGGCTTTTGGTCAAATAAACTGTGAGGTTTAGAGCAGTGTTTGTGTAGTTTAAAGTGTGGTTATTGAATTCTGTTTTAAAGAGCATGTTATGTGAGGATGCTTTTTAGTAAATATACTTCCATAGTAAATACCACGAGTCCTTTAAAAGAAGTAAACTGAGAGAATTTTATAAACACCATTAGCTTTAAAGACAAACTGATTGTGTGATAATGTTCCATTTACACAGCAGGTCACAGAAATCGTGAGTGTTTGCAATCACCGCTGCATAAACCGATGTTCCTGTTGGTGCTGCTTCTCAGACCATCTCATGCCTGGTGGATCTGCTGATGTGTGTGTGACTGCAGTGGTAGAAATGAGTGCAGGACAGCAGCTGTGGGCGGTGAGGCTAGTCCAGTGCTGCAGTATATCCTGGAGTTAGTCCTGTACTTGAAGGGTCATTTTACATCTGCCGTTTGTGTGTGCTGACAAGCGGTGGAGGTTAACATTCTCAAATACTCGTTAGACTCTAAGACAATCACAGTAAAAGTGGTAGTGGCTTCTGAGGATACCTTCCCCTTCCAGTTGTGCGCTACTGCCTCTTTTCAGAAGTGAAGGCTCTCGCGTGGTCTTTGCTAGAAGAGCAGATTATGTGAACGCTCCAAAGCTGCTTCAGTGCCAAGTCAGACAATTTGGCTCAGACCCTCTTCAGCAGTGGTTCACTGTAGCTGTTGCTGCCTGATGCGGGTGGAGTGCTGGCGTTGGCTGTGTTGCTAGCTGAGCTGTGGGAATGCTCCCTCCATCAGCAAGGCAGCAACCAACAACATAGTGTTGCTGGTGGAAGCTGCTGTACATGAAGGCGCTGTTTTTGTGTTGACCATCCTAGTAGCTGTGGTGTAAGGTCTGCAGCTATGAATGCCACTGTAGGAGTGTACTTACCTGGTACTATTTCATGGCGAAAGAAGGTTGAATATGCACAGAGCTGAAGAATAACAGCGAAGCAAAGCTGAAAACCTTGTTTTATAGTTGTCCTTTTAGGCTGGTTGTGTGAAAATCCCTGATTTAGCTTGTTGGGTGAGGTTGCTCTAGAACTAAGCAATTGAGGGACACTTAGAATTGTCTGCTCTAAGTTGCATGCTGTTGCACAGCCAGCATCATGACCAAATTTTGAAAATGTTAACTAATCCTCTGTCTTGTAGGTGCAGGTGTTTTCAAAGTATCTATGTAGACTTCCACCTCTTCCAAGGGCTTTAATCGTTCCTACATCTCATTTTTCCAGTGTGTAAAACAGATGATACTTCCATTAGATGGATGTCGGAAGGAAGGGTGATACTTACACAATATTGAGAACAAATTAAGTGCAATATTCTGTTGTTTTCAGGGCTCTAGGACAAAAAAGGATTTTAAGCTATATATCCTGTGAAACAAATCAAGATATGTTGCTTTGTGTAGTCTACTTCTGCCCTCTAATCAAGAACAGAAGAGGCAGATCTGACTGTAATATACTCACAGTACCCCTCTGAATAGCCAGCAAAATTCACTGTGGCAGACTTGCCAGCAGATATTTGCTTAAACTCAGCTAAATTTGTGTGAAGATTTGGATGATTATTTTACCTTCATCTAACCCCTTCCTGTTTTTCATGCAGCAGAGCAATGTGAATAATCAAAGCTAAAATGAGGAGAAAATATTCCCATTAACTTGAGAGGGCCTAGAAGTTTGTGCTTGTGCTACTGGTTTCTGATTGCTTCAAAGAAAATACCCTTAAGTGCTGACAGTGGTTTAAGAGCCATGGTGTGGTTTGTAAATCTGCTTTGTTACTTTTAAGGAGAAAAATGTACAGTAAAATCAAGTGGTAGCCCAGTCCCTTGTGTGTCTGTCCCTTTCCGGCCCTCCCTGGGTAAGCCCACGCTGGTTTTTTGTGCTGACTAGAAAAGCGCTTCTGAACAGAATCTCCTGATCATCTCAGCTCATTGCGCTTTGATTCAGGTTGAAATACAATCTCAGAGCTTGCAAGCTAAACTCATGCACAGAACTTCACCGGGGAACGTAGCACAGCCACTGGTGGTATCCAGTCCCTGAGATCAGACTAGAGTTAGTCTGAAGTAAATCCCCGAGAGGTGGATGGTGAGGATGTCAGACCCTCAACACAACTGTGCTGCTCTGCAGACCTGCCCCTGCTTCACCGCAGTACTTGTGGTGCAGAAGAAGCTGTGCTGCGTTGGTGCCCACTAGGTTCTTGCCCAGGCGTTAGGCTCTCCTGGTGAGTTTTAATGAGTCAGGTTGTTCTTTGCCATCAGCTTGGTTGTGATCAGATTTGCTTATTGACTTCGGCAATAAAAATGCAACAGGAGACAGTGGAGTGACCTGGAAAGCTCCAAGTAGGATATGGTCATAGGGGAATCAGTTGTATGTTGTTGTACTCTCAATAGAAGAAACAAAAGTGTGTGGCAGAAAGGTCATTTCACTTCATTCTGTTCCCTTTTGATGTAATTGGGTATTAAAGTCATTACAGAAAGTCATTAAATTTGGCAAAGACAGGTGTTCGAGACTTCAGGAAATTACTCTGAAACCTAAAGTTAGTGCAATTAATAAGAACAGAGTTTCAGAAAATGTGAACTATCAGCAATTAGAAGAACATGTGAATGGGAGTGGATTATTGTTCTGTGAAGGTTTCTTTGCTCTTTGAAGCAGCCGGTATTAGATGAATCATGGACTGGCTCTGCTCTGGCTGTGCATACCTTCCTCGATAGCTGGAAGCCTCCATAGACATGTACTTGATCATGCGAGTGGGCTCAGCAGGAAAAGGGCAAGAGTTCAGAGGGGAAAAAAGAATGGAAACTGTTTGCATCTGCATGGCTGGTAACGTATGAAAGACAAAGACACAATACTTGCCTTCTGTAGCTTGGACCTGTAGGAGTTTATTTCTGTTTGAGTTCTGCTGAATCATCACAAACTGTTTCTGGGGTGGAGGCTGCTGGGCATGTTTCTGTTGTAAGATCTCCAGGGGTGGAACCTGAGCTCTGGGAAAAAATACTTCTATGATTCACCTATTGTTTTTTATAACACATGTCTATTGCAGCAGTTGGGCTGTACAGTGTCTATGCTCTGCCTCCCTCAAAGTAATTGAGGTACTTGAGGACATGGTTTAGTGGTGGGATGGTAAGGTTAGGTTAGTGGTTGGACTTGATGATCTTAAAGGTCTTTTCCAACCTAGATGATTCTATGATTCTAATGTCACGAATTTGGAAAAGCTACGGTAAGATGGGAGCCTTTGCAGAGCTGCAGTTTGGAAACCCACATGGAACTCCCCATATTGTTTACTCTAACATTGTTTAATGCCTCAGTGAAATATTCACCTAGAATGTCACCTTCTGGGCTTAGATTGTAATAAAAACCCATGGTCTGTCTGCCTTGTGCTGTTGGTTTTACTTTCAATTTGCTTAGTTTACTTTGGAGCTAGGATTCAGGAGAAGCCGAAGCCTACCTATTCTATTCTCTTAGGATCCAGAAAGCTGCTAAAAAGTTGAAATAACCAATGATGAAATCAAGCTTTCTAACCTTGTTGAAAATGAACTATTAACCAGGGAGAATATTTTTTTCCTTTAAGCTCTATGCTTAAAGTGAACATAGCTCAGAGACTTGATGCTTTTGAGCAGATTGCTGTATCTGCTGTCTTTGGAGTCGGAAGTGGATTGTTTAGATCACACAAGACTGGCGCAAAGTGAAATCCCTTCACAGAGTGTAAAAGACAGAAGGGTTGAGGTACCCCTTACACATACCTCCTCTTGTCTCTCTAGTCTACTAGCGAGTGCACTTGGCAGCAGCAGTTGAATGGCAAGCCTCTTTTCTTGGCTGCTTTTGTACTTTGTCCTTCTGAGGATGTCCTGGGTAGCCTTCAGCAGCATGCTTTGCACTGTGGACCGCTTGCTGTATGTGAGTTGAAAGCCAACTTAAATCTTGGAAGTGGTGAGACAATTTTCTATGTTGGCCCAATAACATTCTCTGACTCCTTTGGCTATTGATTTGTATGCAATATCCTTGAGAAGACTTGTCCTGAAAAAATTTGAAAACCTGATTGTGGTGTTCAAGGTAAAACTCTGTCAAGATTCTAAGATCAGTATTGTGAAACTCTGCATTTCACATAAAGAAGAATAAAAACTAAGAGGAGGAGATAGGAGCATTAACAAACGTCAGTGGTAGGCAGCAGGCGGTGTTTGCAGTCCTCAGATTTTAAACTATTATTCTACACTTTATTATCTTCTTTCCTCAATTTTGTAGCAATTTAAAAACTGACTGTGCTCTGGATACCCAGATCTAGCACTGAGGTGTTCAAAACCACGTGTAAATACTTGGGTATCATTTTCACAGAGCCATATGCAAATGATTTTTTTTCTGCCAGTGTGCTGACATCAGTTTAATGCATAATTTGTTCCTTTGGTAACAACCTTTTTGTTGTTTTGTTTTTTCTTTCCCACTTAGCTTCTTCCCTCCATTTGCATGTGCATTGGAATACTGGCTGGTTTAGTCATTGCAGGAGTTAAACCGACCTCCCGCAAACATGGCAGACGAGGACCTTATTTTTCGTATGGAAGGGATTGATAATGCTAGATCGACTACAGTGAACTCTGGAAATTATCTTGACGCTGATAGTGATGATGAAGACAATTATTTTATCTGTCCAATAACTGATGATCCAGTTTCTAACAAGTCTGCTAGTATCAAAGTTGACAATTATTATAGCAACTTAGCAAAAACTGAGCAGTACAGTTCAAGCTCTTCTCCTAGAAACTCGTTTAGCTTTAAGGTAAGTATTGGTTCCAGCCTTCAGTAAGGTTTTGGTTTTACTTAGCTGGCATGAGAGATTCTCTAACTGCTTCATCTCTTGTAACTAACACTTTTCAATACAAAAATACATGTTTTTTTCCAGACCTGCAGTTAATTCCATTAAGCCAATAGCCTGACACTGCTATTGAATTGCTTACTGTCCCTTTTAGTTCAGTGGGAGATCTTCAGCTACAAAGGCAGCAGAATCCAGGCGAACAATTCACTGCCATTCTGATAAAACCATTAAAAAAAGCAGTATATGGATTGGGAGATTTAAAAGATGATACTTATTGTGTGCCAAATTGGGGCCTGGCAGAAGATATTTTATGGTGGATTTTGCCAAGCAGAGCTAACAATCCGTAATATTTTTATTTGGGCAAATAAAATTGTAAATGATAAAATTGTAATGATAGGTTTTTCAGTTATAGTTCCTTAGGGAGCTTTTAACATGTTGACTCTTGTGCTTGGGCATGAAGTATCACACTGGCAGTAGTTCCTGACAGTGCACTCGGGCAGTGTCTGACCTTTTTAAGATGAACAGCAATCACAGCATTGCGGAGAGGTCACAGGGGCCACAGCTGGTGCTTCCTTGGCAGTGTATCCTGTTCCACTCGGCTCCCCTTGCACAGAACAGGCCAGGCAAGGGGAGACCAACCCACAGGCAGTGGAGCCTCAAAAATGCAAGTGACCGTCACTCTATAGGTTAGATGTTCCAAATATGCACCATTTGTGCTAAACGGATGTCTCTTAGATTTTGTCTAGGCTAGGATTTAATGTGTTTCATTAACACATTTCTTGTTATAAATATTAACATTATATACTCTAAAATCTTGGTTATGCCTAATGCATGCTTTATTCCTGAAGAGATAGCAGAAGGTTTTTATTTCAGTCAGCTAATGTATTAAGTAACACATTAAAAGTGAAACGGTCTTGTCTGCAGTAAGATTTTTACCAAGGCTAGTTAATGGAAGCATGAAAAGGTACATACTCCTAAGGAAGGTGAAGAGTAAAAGTTTAGTATAGACAAGGGGGCAGATTTTAGTGTGTGCTATGCTAAGCAAGTTAAGACCCAATGGGGAGCTTAGTCTAAATTTGTGTGTACATTTTAGCACGCGCTAACACTTACCTCTGGGTTTGCAGTGTGAGTTCTGAGTCATGTGGCCTGAGATAAAACTGATAAGGACTTAAGAAATTGCAGTTATTTCCTCCTTCCTGAGTTGTCGTGTTGGTTCTACAGAATATATGTGCCCATGCTTTGGGCTTCGCAATGTCTAGTTTGGCATTTTAGCTCCTGTCACAGATAAAATGCGTTGGGTTGAGGTGTGGAGCAAGCCAAGTTTCCATCTGCTGCTTAAGCTGCAGAGATGGTGACTTCCAACACAGAGTAAAGCAGATGACCAGGGCTCGGAACATCTTAAACCACCACAGCCTGGTCTGATCACAGTCTACCTGTCAGACCCCAAAGCTAATGGCAGTGTGGGCTGTTGATAATGACATGTAGAGACAGATGGAAGAATTACTACTAACACTCTGCCTTTAAACAGGACTCAGCAATGTTTAATTAGCTAGTTTATAGGTAAGACCATTTTGAAGTGTGTTTTCCAATTAAAAAAATTACCAACTTACCTCAATAGGTTTGTTCACAGATGTTCTAAGAGTGAACTTAAATTAGAAATATAAATTGAAAAGTGGATTTTAAGTGGAATTTTTTTTTTTAATTAACAAAGAGAACAGAGACTCTTTGTCAATCATTTGTCTTACCACATGTATTTTCCTACTTTTATGTTTCTCGTGCATCCTTTAGAATGACACACAGCATCGTTCTAAGCACGGCTCTGTGGTTGACCATAGTCGGGTAGGTTAAAAACAAAATGTGAACACAATATCTAATAGATGCATTAAGATTTTTTGTTTTGTTTTATGACCTTTTTTGTTCATTATTTTATTGTCTGAGAGAACTACTTGCCTCAGCCCTTAGAAGTCATCAAGTCAAAACTAAAAAGATATCTGTTAAATGAAATAATACCCATCTTTTGTTCTCGGCCCTGAAATACCACTTCTTTTAAAGCGCATATCTGTAGTTGTTTCTTCACAGTATTTCCTACTGTGGACAAGAATAGAATGGATGCAAGACATCTACTTGGTCTGTATGGCAGCCCTATGCCTACAGCAGGAAAAAAATTACACTGTTAGCACCATTTCCATGAAGTCCAACTTCTGTTTGAAGATTAGAATTCAACTTTTGTACAAAGCACCTCACAAGATCAAGCACAAATAAATAATTTATTTAAATCATTACCTAGCATGGACACAGATCACCTCTGGGAGAGGGACCATACTCAAGAGTGATTTGATATAGAAAATTGACCAAGCAATTCTACTTGTTTCTGTCTCCCTATTTCTTTCATATATATTTAAGTATGGAAGTTCCCAGCTCCCTATGAAATGTGTATAATCACGTGATCTGAGGCAACTTCATTTTGTTATGAAACATGCAGGGAATCTTTCTCAGCATGTCTTTTAAACCTGTTTTATTGTAATATTGTGTTCATTTTGTGGTTTTATTGTCAGAAAGGGAGTTTTTAAATTGTTTGCAAGGTATGCAGATTTACAGCTGAAGTAAAAGTAAACATGAACAATTTAAAAGCTTAGCTGCTTCAAAAACTTCCTTGATGTCATTGCTGACATCAATTTATACTGTATTTTTTAAAAGTTTTGACTGAGATTTAAGTTCCAAATGAAAAAAACCCGACCAAACCAATATTTTAAAAGTCACTGTTTCTGCATACTTGAAATTCAGTCAGAGAGGCAGTAAGAAAATCTCGGAGCTCAGTAGTTCTTTACTGCTGGGGGTGTGGAGTGGCCTTTTCTCCTGCTCACCTTGCAGAAGGCCTTTGGCACATGACAGGATTGTATCTCCAGTTCTATTGGGACAACACAATGTAAAAAAGAGGGAGACCAAAATGTTAAGGGAAAAGCATCCAAATTGGCTGGTAGAGAAAGAAGATTCATGTACCAGAAAACTCCTTTGATTTTTTTTTTTTACTGTTGACTTGGTGGAGATTGAGATAGCTACTTGTCTGGAATTGTTGTAATAATCCATTTTTACAACATTCTAATTTCTTCTTTCTTATGCTGAGCACAATTTGGGGGCCTTGGGTTTTACAGAACTTTTTTCTTCCTTCATATTGCTCTATCGCTAATGGACTTTTTATGCTTACACTGCCAGCATATGCTGTTAGTTACAAAAAGTTAAAAATCAAAACAGTAAAAGTGAATTAATACCATCTAAGTATGACTTATCACTGTTTGCAGCGTATGTTAGAGATATTTGCAAATTACGAGAGGTTTTTCAAATTATATTTGGTATATACTAAACTGGCTTCCATTCTCAGTAACTTTATTAAACTGAAACCTGATGCTTTTTATTTCTGAACTGTGTGTCATTATAATTGAAGCTGTAGAACATCAGAGTGGTCTTCTGTACGGCTTGGTCCCTGCTCTGAATAGTGCTTTGGGGACTTGGAAGTTGCACATTGTTGTAGCATTGGGATCCTGATGTACTTTAGAAAATGCTGCTGTTGTAAGCTGTGGCTGATTATAACTAACCTGCCAGTTTGTAACTTCTTCAGGAAACCTGGAAACATGCTATTCAGAAAGCTAAGCACATGCCTGATCCCTGGGCGGAATTTCATCTTGAGGACATTGAGACAGAACAAGCCACTCGTTACAGGTCTGTGGGTTTTTCTGCTTTTAATGCTGATGTTAAACAGAATGTGCTCAGTTATGCAAGGGCTGTGTTTGTGTAGTGCAGAATATGTGTAATTACACGGCTGAAGAACTTTTGAGTAATGCCCCAGAGTGAGTGTGTCAACTGAATCTCCCAGGTATATGTAAATACTGCACATCATCAAAAAATAAACCTTTCAGCAAACCAGTGCCACATTCTTTCTGTCTCTCCCACCTAAGTAGTATCTCTAAGTTTCACCATACAGGCAGGAAGCAAGGCTGAAAAGTATTTTCTGGTTGATTTATTAATGCTGTAAACTTAAGAAAATGAATCCAAATAAAGAGGCAGCATACTTAGTTGAAACAGTTTAGAAAGAAAAAGCAACATAACGCTCTGTGCCTTTCCCAAAATAGCAGTTTCGCTGTTGCCTATCGATGCAGTATTGCTGCATGTGGCTGGAATTTAAATCCCTATAAAGCCCAGAATAGCTCAGCGTGGTGTACGTGCTGAAACCGAGTTTGGCCCTTAAACTATTCTCAGTGCTTTAGCACAGGCTTTGCCAAAACGTTTACCCTACTGACACAGGTTTCTGGGTGGAAGGGGTAGGAGTTAGAGGCCAGTTAATTACCACTTAGTGTCAGTGTGTGGAGAGGCCTCCCTTCTCATCGCACGACACTGTCACGCAGTGCACTTCTTCCCCATAGACTGCGTCTGTGTCTGGCCAGCCACACAGTCCTGAAATAGTTTGCATATTTTAAAATACAAGTAAGTGATAATACTGTTTTAGGGCTACTCAAATACCCTATTAAAAAGACATGGCTCTGATACTCCTATTTCCGTTTCTCTTGTCTGTTGCAAACTGGGGTGATACCCCATTATCTATTCTGTGGCTGGGATGTCTGCGTGCATGAAGTACTTGGTGCAGGTGGGGGGAATCGGGCTGGAACCAGTCATGTTGGTGACTCAGCTGCTGTGGTTCTCAATTTGGCTTTTACTGTGGTGGGAATTAAGGGGGTGGGGAGAAACCGCAGTTGTGCTCTCTGTTATCACAGGGTTGTGCAGACACTTGCTCCTCCCTTGGTGCAGTGTTGGGCAGTTCTAAGCCCTGCTGCTTTTCACAACTCCAGTGTTCTGCTTGCATCCTGCACAGCCCTGCAGCAGATCCCCAGCCAGAACCAGGTTTGTGCAAGGTCAGGGTTGGGGGAAAAATCCTGTCCAGTGTGCAGGGCTTGGTAAGGCTCTTTCTGTCCCCGGCGTACTGCCTACACATCGCAGAGGAGGTTGAATGTCAAAGCAGATAAAGCCTAATTTGTAGTGTTGCAAAAGTTTAGCTTCTGTAGCAGAATCTGTTAATTGTCAATAGGATTCAGGGCCTCTTTGAAGAGTTGTACATACTTATTCTTTCCCATGCAAAGTAAGGAGGGCAGGAGTGTTGTGGGAGGACTAGAAGTTTTTGTGTTGGAGTGGCAGCAGCACTTTTTAGCAGTCAACTAGAGATAAGGAAGAATAGGTGCTGGGGATGGGAGGAGTTGGGTTCCCTCTGCATTTTTCTAAGAGGCACACTTCCTGATTTTGCAGGTACAATGCAGTTACTGGGGATTGGGTTGAAGATGAAGTCCTCATCAAGATGGCTTCACAAGTAAGATCACACTGTCCTTCATGTTTATTAGCAGCCAAATTTGTTACTTCCTTCCTGTGACTGAATAGTGGCAGCAAGATGTTTTCCTCGTATAGAAGTTTTGCAGTCTCAATGTCATTCTTTTCTCCTACTTTTCTTTTTCCTTTGGTCATCCATTATATTTTGGTGTCCCAACAGCCTTTTTTTTCCCCAGAGTAGAACATGGAGTCAGTTCTTCCCCATCAGCAACATGAAGCATTTGTTCCTTTCTCAGTCATCTCTCTCCCATTTCAGCCCTCTCGTTTCCTGCTGGCCTCATCTGCCTGCCTGGCAATAGTCCTGCTATTTTGTGTGCTTCCAAGTAATTTCTGCTCTTAGGATGAAAACAGACTGAATTTTTGGTATGTGAGGGTAGAAGCTACTGTCGCTTTCCAGTTAAATCATGGAGTTGGTGGTGTGTTGGAGTTGCTCTGTGCTACTGACATGGTAACTGGCATCTGGGGAGGTGATTGGCACATCCTGTATGGAAGCCTAAATGCAGAGAGCGTGAGGTCTGCTAAGCCAGCGTCTCTAGTCAGTCACAGCAGAGCTTTCCCAAACAGGAGAGAGAATTCAAATAGCTTCTTTAAAAGTTACACCATGTCTGCTCCATGGGATAATGAGGACGGGCTTATTCCCAATGTCTTTTCCCCAGATTCCTACTTAAACTGCCAGTGAGTTTCAAGGAGATAGATACTGAATAGAGTCTGTTTGAGAACTGCTTTCTGCAGGGTATAAAGGGGGAAGACGTGCTTGTGTCTCATGCTGGTTAGAAATTAACTTTGTGGAAATGGCAATGCTGGGATTTTGTTTTTTCTTTTTTCTTTCCCCTAGCCTTTTGGCCGTGGAGCAATGCGAGAGTGTTACAGAACGTAAGTATCTGTTGGCTTTATCTTTGTTGGTTTCCATGCAGTATTTTCTTCTGTGGTGACTGGGATTCTGCTTGGGGGGGTGGACATTGTGTAAAGTGCAGTTCCCCTTCAGTTCCCTGCTGTGCCTTTCTAAAAGGCATAGCTGAGGGGTTTATTCCTGTTTCTGTGGCTCCAGCCGTAGCACAGGGAGTGGGGTTCAGAAAGCAGAGCATTCCCTTAAGGGAAGCACAAGCAAGTGTGATGGAGGCATCCATGAGCTTGCTTTGGAAAGTCAGCCATTGCCTGTACTGGAACTGCAGTGGGATGGATAATATGCAATCATGTCTAGCTTCAGCAAGTATAATCAGACTACCAATTAGCAATTCAGAAATTTATGCTATTTCTACCATCTCTTGGAGGCAAAATACTTATCAAAGTACAGAAGCAGCTACTTTGTTTCTGTGTGCCTAGTGTGGTAAAATATCTTTGAATTTGATAGGAGGCTGTAGGTGTGTGCAGCCTGGATGCCAACTTAACGCCTATAGTCAAGCAGAGAAAAGGGGAAAGACTAGTTGGATGGTGCAATCTCAACTCAGAAAGCCTCCCTTGCTGAAGGTGGTTATTGTCCCAGAGTTTACTTCAGATCATGTGTACCAGAGTAATCCTGTTCTAAAGGAGAACTTCAGCACTGGGGGAAGACAGAGGAGGAACTTTCCCTTCCTTGGGGAGTGTTAGCAAACGTGGTTGTAGGCATCAGCATCTAACTATAAATGAGTTCATGCTAGAAGAGTACCCCACCCTTTCCAGGCTCTGGAAATGAATGTTTCCTGGAAAACGTACATGTGTGTGTTTAAGGCCACTCCCCCTTCTTTCCAGCTGTGGAATCCAGAGAAATTGCATTTCATGTCTGGTTTCACTTCTGGAAAGAGAGAAACTCCTGAATGACAGAAACATGATGTTTTGAACTTGAGCAAAAAGGAGGAAGAGGAACCCCTCAGTCCTCCAGTTTGGCATTTTCAGTGTCAGTTCGTGCTGGTGGCTGTGTTCTTGCAAAGCCAGATAGAGCAGTGAGTGAAGCCTAGGAAGTAACAAATCTTAGCCTGCTGACATTGTTTTTAGCTCTTGTTATTTACCAAATTCCCCTTTACACAATATCTTGAGTAATGCCATAAACAGAAATTTATCTTTGCAGCTTTGCCTTAACCTCTCGTACAAAGAAAGCATAACTCGTATGTCAGCTTCCTATGGCTGGATTTTCCATAATTCTGTGGTGCACTGGTATTTCCCATGGGGAGTGCTCTCGTCTAGATTTTTGCAAGTCTGCAAGTCTTTAGTCATGACAGTGACAGCATTAGCTGCACTTGGCTCAATGAACTTCAGAGAGTATTTGCTTTAGAAGAGCACATGAGCTGGCTTGTTTTATGCAGAGAAATGTGTTTCTTCAGAGAACTGGAAAGGTTTCAAATCCTGGCTGAAATTCTTATCTCACTTGCTTGTTCCTTCTTTCCAAGGCCTCTGTTATAGCGACTGTCTGCCCATCCCTGCAGGAGGACAATCTGAAGTTGCTTTGCCTTTAGTGTTCCCTGTACCACGACCTCTGCACCAAGGGTTTGGGAGGGAGAGAGGAAAGGGAGGAAGGAGGAGAGTTGAGATTTTCAGTGCTGCTACTAGCTTCTCAAAATGTACAATTTGTCATGGTGCTAAGACAGACTTGGAGAGCCATTGTTTGTTACTGAGCGGCGTATGAGAACTGCTCAGTAGCCAGCCATGCCCTACTCTAGATACTCCTTTTCATTCTCTTCCTCCACACTGGCTTGGGATTGCTGGGGTCTCCAGTGAAACCACTGCTGCCACAGTACAGGGGTTTTATACCTTTTTGCTCTCTTCTCTGTTGAATTAAGTTGTCAGTGGGGAGAGAGGGGGAGAAGTGCTTTCCCCATATAAATGGATGAGGCTGCTCTAGGAAAGATGACTGTATCTGCTTGGAATTCTTGATAACAATGGGGTTTTTTTTCCCCGTTTGACTTGAATGTTGACATCTTCTGCAACCTCTGGGTACCTGCTTAATCCATTTGTTGGCAGCCAGCAGATCCTCTGTTGTCAAAGTCCTCCCCCCCCACACACACACACTTTTGAGGGATCTGTCAATTAAAGCTTTGCACATCAACAAAAGTTAAAAGCTGCGTCATAAGAAGAACTTTTAGGTGCAGTTTTCCTTCTGGGAGCGTGGGAGATACTGAGTAGTCACCCCGTGTGTTGGGAAGGCAGCCGTTTGCTCTTACCATTGGAGAGGATTTTCTCCTCTCAGTTCATGATTGAAAGGCCACTCCCTGTTAATTCTGCAGAAAATAATTGTTGACATTAGAACAGGCCGTTGAGGTGGCACCAACCCTTCATACTCTGGGTTGGAGGGGAGCAGGGAGGGAAAGGAAATGAGAAAAGGAGGAAGTTAGAGCAGAAGTAGCTGCAGTCAAAACAAACAGCCACTTTGGCACATCCTGACCATTCACATGGGATGTTACCTTTTCCCTCGTCCCCTACCGGTGCTTCACCTTTCAGCTAGAATATCTGGTAAATGACTGAGGGTAATGCTGATTTCCAGGCCTGGCTCTGTCCATGCAGGCAAATAAATGGGAAAAAAAAAATTAAAATTTGTGGTTTTCCTTTCATCAACAATTGATTTGTATTTCAGGAAAAAGCTGTCCAACTTCTTACACACACAGAACTGGAAAGGTGCCTATAACTACGTTGCTAAGCAATACATAGAGAGTGTGGGCAGGGATGTGTATTTTGAGGATGTTCGACTTCAGATGGAAGCAAAACTCTGGGGAGAAGAGTACAATCGGCACAAGCCACCAAAACAGGTACATTCAAAAATCTTGCGAAGCAAAATGCAGTCTTGCTCTCCTATTAGATTCATTTTCAAATTAATTTAGAGAGAATTACTTGTTCACATTCCATTAAATTGCTTAGATAAATTCTTCTGCCCTGATAGGTTTTCCATTAAATGGTAGCTGATTTTTAATCAGAAGCAGAAGTTGCTTTATATTTCCAGTATTAGGGGCTGTGTGTTTGTGAATGTCTGACTGTTCTCAGCTGCTGACTGAAGACTAAAATAAAATGGTGTTTGTATTGCTCTTTTTGATATTTGCCCAGCTGCCTTTGAGATAACCAGAGATGTCACAGAATTTATTGCCAGCAGCTTCAGCAAGCACTTAACTATTAGTGCTCCAGGAAGACAGATGCTTAAATCTTGTAAACCTATCTAAACACCTAAGTAGCATTGATATGTTTTGTTTGTTTGTTTTAATTTTTTCTTTTAAGAAGAGTTGGAAACCTGAATAACTTTACGAAGCTATTCAAATACAGAATTCTGGGGAGTGGTCAAGAATTTTCCAAAAAAAATGCAGATACTTTGGCTTTATTTCCTTTAGGTGTGTCAGTGACAATACTAGCATGTTGTGTTAAGTGCAAAGTGTTAAGATGTATGAAACTCCCAGGTGGATGGAATATCAAACTAGGCTCGGGGTATGAAGAGAAGTTCCCATCCTCTGCGCTAGGGATTGTGCATAAACACATAGGATTCAGGAAGAGGTTGTTCCACTACTATTTCTGGTTCTGGGGTCCATGCTAAACTTTTTGTACAGCTAACAATGCTTTGCACTTTTCCATGCTGGTAATTTGGTTAGCTGCTGGTCAAAGCTGGCCATTGTGTCCTGGACAAAAAAAACCTTCAGTAGCAAGCAGCTGTTAAAAGACAAGAAACTAACATGCAGGGATGAGGAACTGCAAGTGTCACTCACTCCCAGATGGTAGCTCCTCTTTGTTGAGTATGTCCATGCTATGTATCAATGAAGCTGTCAAGTCCCCTTAATCTGTGGTTGGTAAAGAGTGCCTGAGTGTAACTATGACTTCAAGTGAGCGGAAGAGGGGGCTCATAGGAAGAGCGCTGTACGTGCACTGTGGTGTCTTGGTGTCTGCTCTTGGCTCTGCCACACACCATGTGTGACCTCTGACAAGGTGCTTGGGTCAAGAAGTATGCCTCAGTGTGGGGGCCTTAACAATTTCATAGCTAAAATGAATGTTTTTGAATATATGGACTATGTGCGTTGCCTCCCGTATGAGGGTTAGTTAATAACTACCTGTCTCACAACAGCAAGGTGAGGTATAGAGTGAAGTATACAAAGAGGAGTCTAGAAATCTAGAAGTTTAAATGCCATGTTGGGGAAAAGATGTAAGCAAATTGAGACTTGTGATGGTTTCTCCTTTAGGAATGTGTCTGGGACAGAGGGAGGAGGAGGTGAGGCAGGATACAGAAATTGCTGAATGGTAGACGTCTTCAGTTCTTCTCCGAAAAGCTGTTTCTATAAGTTGTGCAGTAGTTACTGTATGCTTTGCTCTGAGTATAGATTCTTTGCAGTGTACTCTTAAGGTACGCACAAAAGTAAAATAGAAAGCCAACACTTATTAAGAATTTTTCAGAGGGATTTGTTGCAGAAGTGAGGTGTTGTGAAGTGACTGCTTTTAATTTATGGAATTCCTCCAATAACCTAAAAAGCATGCAGCTCTTCTCCCACCTCCTTGTTAAACAGACAGATCTTTGCAATCGTTCAGCTTCTTTCACTGGGAAAGTTTTCACAGCTGGAGGATTCACACACACTTTGATCTGAAGACAATGTTCTGTTAGTCATTGTTTATCTTCCTTCCCTCCCCAGGTGGATATAGTACAGACCTGTATTATTGAAATGAAGAACAGACCTGGAAAGCCTCTCTTTCATCTGGAACATTACATTGAAGGCAAATACATCAAATACAACTCAAATTCTGGATTTGTGCGAGATGACAACATTCGTCTCACTCCGCAAGTGAGGCTTTGTTTAATGCTTTCCATAGTGTCTCCTGCAGGGAATTTCTTGGCTCTGTCCAGAGGTCTTGTATTACTGCCAGGAAAGGAAACTGCAGGCTTTCTAATACAATGCCAAACAAATTTCTCTCTTTGCAGTATGTCTGCCCCATATTTGGGGCCTGCTCTTAAAAGCGCCGAGTGCTTCTTTATTGCATTTCAAGTGTCTGTTGATTTTAGTTGATTTGAATGTGGTTAATACTCTTTAGAAACCTTAAGCCCTTTGACTCCAGTTATAATTGCAGGCATTGACATATTTCAAACTCTCTTCAAATTAAGGCGGGGAGAGAGAACTCTCTTGTACTGTGTACTAAATAGTCTCCTGGTGCCTCATGTAATATGTAAAAGGAGGTGGCAGATACCCAACTCATGTAACTAAACATCTAGTCCATTTGCATACAAGAACCTGTTTTTTTCAGTCACAACCACTGAATAGGTGAATCTGAGATTGCGTATAGAAATACAAGTACAGATTTGAAGTGACTCTTGGATGTTGTAAAAGAACTTTAAAATACTGGCAAAAAATGCAAAGTGGTCAGTGTAGCAAAGGAGTGTTGTATTGGGGCTTGAAGGTTTTGCTCTTTTCATTTTTTCACCCTATTTTTAAGGTATTTGTCATGATGCTTAATGTAAGCAGAGGGTTTATGTTCTGGGCTGTTTTTTGCATGCTGAATCAGTGCTATGCTTTCCCAGGTTGGGAACAAAATGTTCCATGAGATTTGCTGCAGTTAAAATGTTTGTCTATCACCACCGGCCACCTCCCCCAAGCCTGGCAGGGCTTTTTTGGAAGCCTTCCCAGAAGATTCCTAATGTCTCAGCTTTATGCCAAAGAGAAGGGCTTTTTATACCTGATTCTTGAAACGCTACATTTAAAGAGTACAAGTGTACATTTCATTATCCAGTCAGCTGTTCAAGGGGACCTCCCAGAGGGCATGGTAGGGGAAGGAGAATTTGTGGGGATGCTCTTTTTTTTTTTTTTTNTGTGGGAGAGCTTTGCCTGTTGGCAGGAGGAGGTGGTGTCCCAAGGCTCCACAGGCACAACCAGGTTGTTTATACAGAAGTTACTCTGCACCGGCTTCAGAGCCCACTGTTGTTCTGTCTGCCAGGCAGCTTCCCACTTCTTCAGGTGAAGACTGTAGTGGAAAACAGACTCTCCAGTACAGGAAGAAGGAATAAAGCAATGTCTTCTCCCCTGCATGTTCCCACTACTGCTTTTCACCCTACCTCTTTTAGCCGATCTCTGAGTGGGGACAAATTGGAGAAACAATCTACTACATGCTTTTAGCCTCTCATTGCTTTCATCATGATGTTTATACCAGTTAGATTTCACAAATAGGGTTATGGGACTTCTTTGCCCATTTATAAGAGATGAACGTGTGTTGCTGTTTTCAGTAGATCAAGGGAGAGTTTTCTCACACATCTTCCTCTGGTTCTTCCCAGGCCTTTAGTCACTTCACCTTTGAGCGCTCAGGACACCAACTCATTATTGTTGATATCCAGGGAGTTGGAGATCTTTACACGGACCCTCAGATCCATACAGAGAACGGTACAGATTTTGGAGATGGCAACCTAGGTAAAATCAATGATGCTGTTTCATGTGCTAATGGATTATTTTCTCTTCCCAGCTGTCTGCTGAGTAGCCACTACACAGCTGAGTGAGCAGGCACATTTCTGAGGGTCTTGCAACTAGCTGGAGAAGCTCTGTTGTAAGGAGTCCCTGAACAGGGCAGCTGTCATGCAAGGGCAGATTAAAAATGAGATCTGATCTTGGGTCCTGTCGCCTGACCTACTCTTAAACCAAACAAGTCATGAAATTAGGTAGCTTCCTACAATGTGAGAGCAATAATCATGGCCTTTAACTCCTTACCACATGGCAGGAATGGATACAGCTGAATGTGGAGAGATAAACCTTGCATATTTTTAAAGCTCTAAGTGTCCATACATGAAGTTACAAAACACAGCAAGTTTTGTAAGCAGTATCAAATTTAGGCACGTTTTTCAATGATGCAGCCAAATTAATTTATTATTACATCCTGTGCATATATAGTTTTTGAAGATTTTGCAGGCTTCCTTTTCACGCACTCTTGCAGAGAGTGAAAAGCCCTTACAAGCGTTAAAACAAAATGGAAGTGGGTTGAGCTGTGTGGGCTACAAAGCACTTTCTCTCTTTCTCTTTTGACTTTTTAGAAAATACTTTGGGAC
Source organism: Aramus guarauna (assembly GCA_013400195.1). Classification (NCBI taxonomy): domain Eukaryota; kingdom Metazoa; phylum Chordata; class Aves; order Gruiformes; family Aramidae; genus Aramus; species Aramus guarauna. Next base: position 915,813 of record VXBL01001703.1, read on the forward strand.
TTCCAGCTTTTAATAAGTAAACCGTTATATAAATTTGGAGTAAACCCTTTCTTCTTTGTGTTTTGTTTTTGTTTTTTTTTTAATGTTGTAGGTGTTAGAGGTATGGCCTTGTTCTTTCATTCTCATTCCTGCAACAAGATTTGCAAAAGCATGGGGCTTGCACCGTTTGATCTTTCATCCAAAGAGAAAGATGCTTTGGATTGTAATAAAAAATTGCTTGTAAGTACTTGATGAAAAAAGTGTAACTAAGCAGTATAGCTGGTTTGTTCTGACTTTAAAAGCTCTGTAAATAAAACTCAAATATGCTATTTACATGGCAAATAAAACCACCTTAATCACTAATGCTGCAGTTTAAAATACAGCAGTTTAAAGCTGACTTATCCATACTTGTCTCTGAATTAATGCTGTAGTTTTAATGAATAGGGAACCTTGCAACACAGGTATATTTAGGACCAAGTATATCTTTGAATGCTGAAATCATTAGTAAGTTTTGTATCTCACAAACCTAATTTGGGGACAAAAAAAGAATAGAACTGCTTGTTTTTTAACTGATCTCAGTTTCAACTGATAGTAGTGGGACTGGGACTTGATGAAACGCTTTGAATGGAATCCAGTCCTAAACAGAACTTGATCTGACTGTAACAATGCCAGGACTTCATATTTTGTTGGAGTGTAGAACTTTTCAAAGCAAATAGTTATGTATATATATGTGCGTATTAATACCCCTCCTTTTGTAAAGCCCCCCTAAAAAACACTCATGTTGGTTATATAGCATGCTTAGAATACAGAGAAGCATTATTCATGGGACTTTCTTGTTAATTTTCCAAGGAATCTGCTCAGACAATTCTCCGTGGCACAGAGGAAAAATGTGGCAGCAGCCGGGTGAGAACGATCTCTGGTAGTCGGCCTCCTCTGCTCTTCCGCCTGTCTGAAAACTCTGGAGATGAAAGCATGAGCGATGTAGCGTTTGACTCTCTACCCTGCTCTCCTTCCTCAGCAACCCCTCACAGCCAAAAGATGGACGTGCTTAGTGAGTGAGACTCATACATAACTTCCTTGGGGGTTCCTGGACATTTGGCAGTGACTTGTTTTATTTTGTTGGCTTTAACCACAACAGTATGTTGTATTTCGTCCAGAATATTTGTCTCTAGTATTCCTCTTTGAGCAGAAATAAAACCAAGAGTACTTCTGTGTAGATAATTAATGCACAGATGCTTCTGTGAAAAGAATGCAGTGAAATTATGGTATCTAGAGCTTTCTCCTTGAGCATGTTATCCTTATTATAAGAAGCAAATATTTTTCTTCCTAGATTGGCCTGTGTTCAATGAAGTAGATAACTTGGTTCACAGAGACTATGATCAGCTTGATAACCAAAGGGTGAGTGTCTTTCCAACAGAAAATGAGATGACAGTTCCTTAACAAATGTGTCTTTAAAGGACTGCCTGAAGGCTTTGCTCAGTAAAAGCACGTAAAGGTGCTCGACCTGCTGTCATTGCTGCAAGTCACATTACCTGCGTGCATGTGCTGTTTCTAATAAAGGAAGAACATGTTATTTTAAAATAGTATTCATTAATTTTTTCCCTCCAGAAATTTATTTGCATCTGGTGTATTTTAACAGATAATTAAAGTGTGTGTCTGTTCCCCTGCCTGCATGTTGTGTCTTTGGCACTTGTGCCAGCTGCTGTGGTATGAAAGCTGAACAGAATCCCCATTGATCAGGTCTCTGCAAATACCAGTACTGTGGGATGTTAGAGAACCTCACCTGAGGAGACTGCAATAAGTTTGCAATTGGCATTTTCCAACACCAGGGCCTTAGCACCAGGGGCTGTCAGTTACTGTTTTATCTCTTAACTGGCTACCACTGAAAACTATATTAAGTGGACTATTGCTTTGATAAAGTATGTGAGTCCTTGATTGGGTTTTTTTATGTATCCAAGAGAGAACATGAACTTGGACAGTTACCTTCTGGGTCATTCATTCCCATTTTGCCTGTCAAGAGGCATACAATCATTCTCATCCAGTATATCCATCCCACATATCTCATTGAACCAGCAGAAGGTTTTCTCTGTGGGAAATTTCAAGCTGAGATCCTTACAAAGGGTAGTGCTAATGCTGAGATGTTTTATTCTTCTGCAGGATTTTGAAAATGGTGGAGACAGTGGCTATCCCAGTGAAAAGAGAAGTGAGCTAGAAGATCTGGATCATAGAGAGAGGGTAAGAACCTGACTCCAGGTTTAGCAGAGTTGAACCTGTTCACACTTGAAATATTTCCATAGAATAATCTTATTTTTTTTTCTCCCTCTTGATCTGGACTTTGTAAAGAGAGGAAACAGTTGGAAAGAAATCCCCACGTGTTGCAAAATTATTTAATCATCTTGGGAATGCTAATGACACTTTTACAGGAAAAAGACTATTTGTAATGAGGAGCTTAATTTCAAACATTACATTTGATTGCCTATTGTTGTGGGGTGTTTTAAAGTACTCTGTATTGTATTTGAGAAATGTAGCCAGCTTCTTGTCATACGGAATCCATGAATATGACCTACTTTCAGACTCTTTTACCCTCTCTACTTTTTATGCCGTTATATGGCTTGAGGTATCACAGAACTTAACGTTGTTGTCAGTTAATGATATGCAACTTCAGAATTCCTGTGGGTTAGTTGGTTACCCCTTTAAAATACAAACTTTTAAATAAATACTTTTTGACCTGAAGATCTTAACTAGATATTTAATTAGAAGATGGGAAAGAGAATGCTGCTTCCAAAGATACCACTCCTTTTGTCACCTTTGAAGCGGCAAGGTGTTGTCACAGGATATCCAGTTTACAGTATTAAAGCCTGGATGTGCCATATTCTTTACCACATGGCACACTGCAATATCACTGAGAGAAAAGAATCCAGTGGAAACTATTTTGGTCATTGTCACTATTAATTTTGCCAGCTAGGAATAGTCTAGAGGGATAACTGGCACACATCAGTTGCTGCAAATTAAATGATGCAAATCTTTACGTTAACATAGGGCCATTCAAACAACAACCGAAGACATGAATCTGATGAAGACAGTTTGGGAAGCTCTGCAAGGGTAAATAAAGCAGAAATATTCATAGATTATGTGTTTGCCACTCTTCTTGTCCTTTGTTCCACTCATCTGCCATCTAACTTCACATCACTAAATCAGATGTCAGTTTTCCTTCCTTTTCAGCTACAGAATATGTTTATTAATATTAACTTACCACTCTGCCTTGTTTCCTTTTTTGTTTTGTCTTTATTTTCCAGTTAAATTACTGTTAAAATGAATTGTCACCTCTGTAACTGATCCCTGACTTAAATTAGTGATTATAAATGGCTTTCTCACTTTAAGAAAAGTAATTGGATGGATTTTTTTCCTGCCTAACTAGATTATATTTCCTTTCTGCAGTTTATTTTTGGAATTGTGTCCCCTATGTGGTTGGATGATTTTTTTTTTAAACCATGCAATGTTTGAAATATGTGATAGTAGCTCTCTCCCCTGTGTATCTAATTGAGCTAGGGAAGGCCGGACCTTCTTGTATGTTTTTACAAAATAAAGCTTCTGTGATAATTAGTTTCTGCAGCTATAAACTTAAACAAATAACTCTATTCTGCAAGGAAAGAAAAAGCAGAGCTTTGACAACAATGAATTATTAGATACGCTTTTCAGAATTTTCTTGTAATGATTATATATTGCTGTTTCAGGAAATTGAAACAGCTCTAACAGACTGAAGTTCTGGCCAGTAACTTTCCCTGTTGTGTTCCTCTGTGTACCTCCAAAGGCTTTCCTTTTGATAGAATTGTTTTCAGCTAATGTTTCCCATCCACCCATTGTGTGGAGAAGTTTTTTTTGTTCTCATTTGTGTTGGATGTCCTGAGAAACACCAATGCATGTATCGCCTATCATCTTCTGCATTGTTACCTTTCATTTTTCTAGACTTGTAGAACACAAGCAGCATTTAAAATGTTTTGAACTGAAATTCTGACCAGAAAAGTATGGGGTTAATTTTTGTGCATGGATAATCTCAGTGCTTGCAGTGTGACTATTCAGGTGCCTATTTTTATAAGTATCTTTTTTCTGATTTAGAACTTAAAGATAATGTTTTGCTTCACTGCTGTCATTTATGGAAGATATTTGATGTTGGGATTAGAAACAGATCTGTTTTTTAAATGAAGAATTAATAACTATTTATTCAGCTACTAACATGACTTTTGAGAGGCATGTCTTAAATTACAGTATTTACTAATAAGTAATAATATTAACAGAGGCTTTGATTTCTGGATGATAATCCATAGGAATAGTATGGAAATTTTAATTTTGGATAGAAATAATATTATATTGCCTGTTTCAGATCAGCGTGGAGAAATGGAATCTCTACAACTCTTCCAGGGTCCACATCCACAGACCATCCTGTGTTGCCCAAGAAATTCAGAGGCTTAATGCACTAGAACTTGAAAAGAAAATTGGGAAGTCAGTCCTTGGGAAGGTAGGATGGGTCTAGCAATCCTGTTCTTTCCAGCTGGAAAGAAACATCTTGTATTTATTACTCACATAAAGATGTCCTGCATGAGTTATTTGTGCAGGTGAAAATAAATGTTTATAACTTTCTCTCACCTAATCATATTTTGTAAGGGACATCTAAGCTCAGGAACCCATGAATTCCATCTGCTTTTGAACTTGCAACATCTGGGGCCCTTTGGGAAGGACCCTGCTGTAGGTTCATCTGCCTTTCCAGAGGCATCACACAGAGAAGATGCAGTGGGATAGCTATGGTGTGCCTGACCCACGTACCTTGCAAATAGGCAGGGTTGGGCTCCTGGGAAATAGTCTGCAGTATAAAGAGTTGGTCCATGCTACCATCTCAGACAATGCAACTGTGAATTAAATTTGGAGTTATTTATGGGCTGAAACCTACACTCAAAAAACATGGTGTAGGTCTTCCTGAACGTCTTGAAAGCCTCAGATGTTCTCAAATCTTTCATTTTGAGAAGAAACCTGTCTTTCCCTTGGGGAGGGGAGGAAAAAAAACCCTCAAAATCCCATGACATGTTTGGAATGAAATCCTGCCCCTACTGACAATAAAGAGTTCAGTGGTATGAGGATTTTACCCTGGATAACCTTACTTTTCTATGCCTCAGGTTAATTCCTTTCCTGTGAGGGCCCTTGCTGTCCATAAGTATGTGACCCACAGTCACTGCTGTTTGCCCTGCTGGCTGGCGTGTTAGGCAGTTGCAGGCTGGCTGCCTTTAACTACAACTCCCTCCTCAAGGTCTCCAAGGCTCTAGCAGATATGCTGGGACACGCCCCTAAGACCTGGTCTCTGGTGTGGCAACCTGCTGGGATACTGCACAGGACGCATGGATGTGGGAAGATGTTGTGGCAGCTACTGTCTTGCTGAATTAGGTCTTTTTATCTTTAGTAGTCAGGTTTATAAAGCTGCATGTATCTAAGCCTACAGAACTGGAGAAGCAGCTGCACTGCATATAATCATGGCTTTTGCCTGTTTAATCTGTTCAGGCATAAGTCAGGTTCCAAATCCATGTGTTATCCCTCTGCTCAGTCACAGAGGTACACAATTATCTTTAATTAGTCACCTGAGAGGTATTTTTGTGCCTAAGAACGGGCACAGGGCTTTTGAAGAAGCAAATCTATACTTGATATTTGTGTCTTTCCTGTACAATTGTGTTCTAGGTTCATTTGGCCATGGTTCGCTATCACGAAGCTGGGCGTTTCTGTGAGAAAGACAAGGAATGGGATCAGGACTCAGCTCTGTTTCACCTGGAGCACGCTGCAGACTGTGGGGAGCTGGAAGCCATCGTTGGGTTGGGACTCATGTACTCTCAGCTGCCACATCACATTCTTTCTGAGGTCACTCTGGAGGTAAACAGAAAGATCAAAGAAAATGGCAAAATGCAGAATTGTGGTCCTTTGTAAAAATAACATAAGGACAGCAGGAAATGGACACAAATCAGTAATGGTAGTTGGGTGTTCTGTAGCCTCTTCAGAGAAAATGGGTGACTTTGTAATTAAGGACTTGGACAAAGCAGCAGAAAAGGCTGTCTGTTCCTAGTTTTGCAAGCAAATTACTGCATACCTTTGGGAAGTTTTTGAAGTGATCTTTACTATTCAGCTTCTTCGTTTCTTGTGGCTGGGCCTGCTTCTCAAATATGCTAAACACTTGCAGCCATTACCAACTTGGAGAAACTGCTTTTGGTGTTAGAGGAAGGAAGGGATGGTTTTACATAGAAATACACATTTTAAAGATTTTGTTTGTTTTACTAGGACACAAAGGAGAACAGAAATAAAGGATTTGATTACTTGCTGAGAGCGGCAGAAGCTGGAGACCGGCCTTCCATGATACTGGTAGCAAGAGCGTACGATACAGGTGTAAATCTTGGTTCAGACAGGTACTGTGCGTGACTGAGTAACTTAACTTGGTGGTACTCCATGGCAGGGCAGGGGCAGAGAAGCACTCGCTGCATGACTTTCATTCACATAAAGAGCTGCTATGATGTAGCATTTTGGAGTTACTTCAGACTTACCCAGATGTGAATGAAAGCAGAGTTTAGGCCATGATACAGAAAGAAATAATTTCTGCTGTTGGACACCTGCAAGTGTGTTGGATCCACCTGCATGTTTGAGTTTAGCCTTCATACCAAGGTTGCCCAATGATAGCCAACTATTTTTTGCTCTGAAGTTGGTGATACAGAAACATCTTGACTTCACTGGGAATTGCATACTTGAAAATCATGGGATCAGTGGGGAAAAAAATGAACACGAGTTGTTTTGGAGATGTAGTACCATAAAAATAAGTGAAAAGTATTTATAACTGCTATATTTCCTCCTTAGTGATTTTTTTTAAAAGCATAGATTTTTTTTTTTTAAATGGTTTGGTTTTTTTCCTAATTAAGCTGTGAAAGAGCTGTAGAACAGGAGAAATACGTGAAGTTGTAAAGTGACTGTAGATGAGATACAGCCAGATGAACAAAGTATTTGTCTTTTACTGCTTCTTATAATAAAAGTAGGAATGGACATTTCACAGGAACATAGTCTTAATGCTGAGGATGTTACTTTTCATTAAGGATGATTTTAAGTTTTAAGAAGTTTAAAAATGCTTTTACCTCCCTAAGTGTCTCTTAGTTTGGCCATTACTCCTATCTTGATAGGAAGGATAGGATCAGCATTGTGACCAAGTAATAGACTGTGATTTGCCAAAAGGCCACACAGCATGTTGGTTTAATTTTTATTCTTTTTTGGCAGTTTAGATGAGTTTTTAGAAGTGGACAAATACTAATTTCCTTAAGTACCAAATATAACAGGGGATGACTGTGATTTTTCCACTTTTGTATTGTAGCATGACTTTGTTATTTACATGAGTTTTCAGTTTTGCACAATGGTGAAACACTTGGCAATGGTGAAATTTAAAATAACGTTAAACTTATCATTGAAGTGCACTGAGCATTCTCAGTATGAAAATCGCTAGATTTAAAGTGTTTATGAAACAAGACTCTGCAACTTCAGATTGTTTCTGAATCTTTTCTCTTCACAAATATAAATGCCAGACCAAAACCATACAACTAGTAATGAAAGCTCAGGCTCTGGAGTTCAGCCAGACACTTCAGTCTGATACTTTCTTCTCTGCAATTACTGCATAAAGTGACCCCAGCCTCATTTGATATAGTGACCTGATGCAGTGCGGAGTTAGCCTCCATGAGAACATTTGCTTTCATGGAGAGCACTGAGGCTCTGAGAAGCTAGTGCAAAATTGAATTCTGAATCTTCAATGCAAAGTACAGTTGTTTCCTCAGGTAACCATCTTCAAAAATTACTTTTAACTCTAGGGTACAGGATTGGAAGGAGGCACTGCACTGGTACAACGCTGCACTGAACATGACTGACTATGATGAAGGAGGTGAATATGATGGTACCCAGGATGAGCCCCGGTATCTGCTCCTGGCCAGGGAAGCAGAGATGTTAATGATGGGAGGCTTCCAGCTGAATAAGGATCCCCAGAGATCAGGTGAGTCCTCATGTTGTTTCTGTAATCAGTAATCCTGCTTTTTCCTTCGCTTTTCCCCCAACACGTATTCTAAAAAATACACTTCCTGCTTCAGCTATTATAGAACATACAGAGGGTCAGTACCCTCAGCTCTGTGGATGAAGCTGTAATGATGCTGGGTGAATCAAGGCTGAAAACAGATCTCTTGCTGATGACGGGTAGTTAGCGGTGCCGGGTCCAATCTTGTGAGTCACTAGCAAGCAACCTTCACTCCCTCTGAGGCCTCTGAACTGCAGGTTGCTGCTTGTATTTTGAGTTACACCCATGATTCCCAGACCCTACACAGCATTGTCTTAGTTGTGGTGTAATCTACGTGTCAGGTGTCTTAAGTTTTGCAGTCATCTTGGGGGCTCCTATGGGCCGGCCCTATTTCCAGTCCTTGCAAGTACATTGAGGAGCCATCAGCAGCCAGTCATATAACTTTCAACCTGAAGAGTAAAAGCCAGATACTCTGCTGACACTACTAAAATACACCTGGCCATGTAGCTTGACCTCAGTTTCTCTTTTTGTCCTTTAATTGCTTCAGGATAAAGAGATGTTTTTTTTCTTTATCCTGCCAACATAACTGTTACTACTTCCTCCTCTAGGCGAACTGTACACAGAAGCAGCAGAAGCAGCAATGGAAGCCATGAAAGGCAGACTGGCAAATCAGTACTACCAAAAAGCGGAAGAGGCTTGGGCGATGATGGAAGAATGACACCGCAATTAAGCAGTTCTTGTATATAAATTTTTTTATAGACTTGCTGCATTTGCAGCTAAAAAGATATATTTTTATGTGGTGTTACCGGTTTCTTTTTTATGTATTTTAGTTTTCTAATTTTTTTTGAGGGGAGAAATCCAAATGTAAGTGGTATGTAGGGTGCCATAGCATACTTCTGCAAGTGTTTTAAAGCTGTAATACAGACACACTTGACCTTTTGTATTTTTTTAACTGTTAGGACTGAGGGGCCTAGGTTTTTTTTGACGAAAAATGAAGCTGATGTTTGTTTAGGTTTCACACGTCCTGTTTTTATGCAACAAATGATCAGTGTGTTTACATTTTTTCTTCTCATCAGAAGAAGACAAAAAATATATACAGAAAAACATGTTCCTAAATTCTCAGCATTTCTTCATAATTTTTGGTGTATCTCACCAAATTTGCATGTGAATATAAATGTTGAATTTAAGCATGCAGCTACTCATTTTAATAAGTTGTCGCATTCTGTTAAGCTGATGGTGTTGGGCACTTCTGTTCTTCTTCTCAAATGAGAATTCCAGATAGAATCCTTACAGTTTGGGGAGGGGAAGATGCTTCAGATTAGCAGTGAGGATATTCAGGGTGGAATATGTTTTATTCATTACCAACATTGCATATTTTACCATCAGAAAATCACTGATGTTCTTTATAAGGTGAGGCATCCGGCTACCTCTCTCTCATTTTGCACCATATAATAACCTAGTTGTATACGATTCTACTGATCTTATGTGATATTTGTCCAATGATGTACAGTAGCAAGATCTGTAATATATGGGTAATTTTTGAATTTTTACAGTGACATCTCAATTCTCGGTGAAGCTAGATGATCTCACTTAAAATGAGAATACACTTTCTGCCATTTGCAGACTGATGTTTCAGAAAGGTTAGAGTATGCTGATTCACCTATTTCTATGGATAGAAAATAATTCAACTGGTTTAAGTAGGTTAGAGGATGCTGATTCACGTATTTCTATGGATAGAAAATAATTCAACTGGTTTAGCTTTTGAAATAGTGTTTTATCTGCAAATGGTTTCAAACGCCAGTTAGGAAAAAAAAATGCTGGTTAAAAAGAGAAAACAGTATTACCCCCAAACACTTGAATTTCTATGTCCTGTTTGCATAATCCTAACCAGTAATGGGAGGGCAAATATATGGTGGTGGTTGAATTATCATTGCATAGAGATAAGTTTCTTCCAAATCCAGTATTTTATTCCAAAGCTGCTGTGCCATCTATACGGATAGTACAGAAGCTGTTCCTATTTCTTGATCGTGGTTAACAGTTGTTTTGCAGGAGATTTAGGCAGAAACTTTAGCCTTCTTGGCCTTACAGTCTCCTGAGGATGCAAATTGATAGGAATGAGGGGCAGCCCCTGTGAAGTGCTGAATGACCTATAATGCTCACCAGCCTCACTGTAGCCAAGCTTTTAAAAGTATGCTTAAAACTAAGCAGGCTGCTAGGTGATGCAGTTGATTTCATTGGAACTTCATGCATGCATAGCCCAGTAATACTGACTCCTTGTAAAATGTAGAAACAGTTGAAGGAACAGAAATCGGTTCTTCCTTTCCTATGTGAGTACTGATCACTGGGCTCCAAAGTTGTGCTCCCCATTGAATTATTGTTTCCAAGCATGATGTTAGTAACAACTACCACTGTGTGAAAGAGGTGATATCCTGGTGGTTAAGGAAGTCAGATGGGAAGATATGAATCCCTTCTAGGAGGGAAGGAAAAGTTATCCTTGGATGTCATACTTCTGGGTGGGTGCTCTAACCACCAGGCGGTTGTAGCTGTGAGTAGTAGCCTTGCAACATACGGGCACATCTTCTTGCTGTATAATGCGGGGGTGGAGGGAAGTAGTGCTCATGGCCGTTTTGATTTTTGTTTTGAGAGTGAAAGTGAAACTCTTCACCCATTAATGGAGGAATGTCTGATTTCTAGATCTCAGTTGGGCTTAAATAGATATTAAGTGAGGTACTAAAATAACCAAATTTTTGGACCTAATGTGCTGAAAATGAAATAGAGTTTGTAGCATTGCAAGTCAGATGGATGTTTGAAGTGCCTGTCCAAAGCTGCCTAAAGCCTCTTTTGGATGTGGCCTTTTTGGTTTCAGTTCATAGCATAAAAATACCAGCTGTCAATGAAAGGTGAATGTGCCATTTGTCTCTGAAGACAGATGAATAGTCAGAGGGGCTTGTGCAGAACCGATACAGTGTAGGCATATGTATACATATATAGGTATAACACACTCAGACAAAAGGATTTGTTTTCCTCATAAGGTGTTGATGTCAAGTCTTTTGAGGTGTTCTTGAGAAGGAAGCGTGTGTAACACCACCAACCATGTAGGGAAGAGAGGAGATTGAATGTGCCCATCCAAAATGTGTAAGTAAGGGACATAGAGTGTAATTACTGATACTTTTTGTGTAGATTAATTTGCTAAATTCAGTAGTTGCTGAAGTTGCTGACAGTTCTCTGTAGATCTGATATGTAAATGTGCACACAGCTTAGTGAAAAAATTACTATGATTAGTACTTTGCAAATACTACTTTTTCACTGATGTCAACTACCTTCTGTCATAAGGTGGTATATTATTTAGCTATACAATAAATAGAACTGTTGATAATTTGAAAATGGAAATTGTTTACAGAAATATGCACAACTTATTCTATGACATTCTTTTGAAGAGAAAAACTATATATTTGACAGACTTTTGGAATTATATTGCTATATGCTGTATTTTTAATCTATTCACAATGAATAAATAAAAATCTGTATTTTTTAAAAATGTTAAAATAAATCTGAGGCTCAGCCTGCCAGAACTTACCCAGGTTGAGTGTTCCCAGATGTCAGTGGGAATATTGCTTGGGTAAGGACAGTGAGATGGAAGCCTTCGTTTGTATGTCAGACATGCAAATACTGATTGCGTGCATCACCTAGTCCTCTCATTCACTTGTCTGGTTTCATTCTGGCTGGTCAATAAAGTTGTTCTTTTTGTCACTTTTCTCCATAGAGTTTTAATCGTTGCATGTGGGGGGGTTGCGTTTGGTTTTTTTCTTTATAGTTTGCCAAAGGTCAGTCCTACTATTGGAAGCTTCCAGAAATCCTCTGTGGTGGTTTTATTATTCCCTCCCTGATCTCATTCACTTTGAACAGTCAGAAGTAACTAACTGGGAGGAAGTGACTCGATGTGCACCACCAAAATCTGTTTTCCTCAAGAAAACTAAATGGTGGGTGTGCTGTTTTATTTGCATTCAGTTACACGTGCAGTGTCCGTAACTAATACGGGATAAGGTGTAAGGACTGACGCGCTCACTTGCAGGGCTGCTACAGCTGCGTCCTTACAGCTTCAGTCTTGGCTTTCTCCTGAGAAAAGAACTCTATGATTTGAGGTGGGAGTGATTTTGTCACGGCTACAATATCTAATGATACACTGTCACTTTCAGTATGATTTATTCCCCTTTCTGTTCAAGAATAAACTGTCTCATGCTAGCCCTTTAAAACTGTTGAAAATGGAGCTCTTACTGTTGCTTTTTTATTGCTTTATTTAGACAGGTATGATTCATTATACCTGTATAGTTTAAACAACATGAAATTAGTCTCTAGCAAAGGCACTTGAAATAGCAGAATCTCCTAACAGAAAAGCCCCAGCAGGGCCTCTTCATTCCACTGTCGTGTTGCTAAGATGAAAAATGGTGAAATTTGGCACTGCAAGTCTTTATAGCTGCTGTCACTGAGTGTTAAGTGTAACAAAGGAAGTGGGTATAGCATCCATCAGACATAGCCGAGGCTTACAGCTTATGAAGTGTAAATAAGAATATTGCCTGTTTCTTAATTGCTGGTCTGTGGCACTGATTTGAATCTCACTTTCTTCCCCACAGGTATAATCTCACTTCTGAGAGTAGAGTGGCTGATGACAGGCACAGGTATAGGTTAGGTGGGCCAAATCAGGACTTCTCAGTTTTAAGAGAGAGGATTTCACTGGAACCTCAGGTTGGATTCAGGGTGAGTCAGGCTGTTTTCACGTTTTAAGTTCAGGGGTATCTCTCTGGTGCTGGGGACCTGAACACTTCATGGGGACAGCTCACAGGTGTGTAACCATCAGGCCTGGTCCTTAGTCCGGACGTAATTGATCCAAGTGTTGGGTCCTTGCTCTTCTCTGGTCAACTCCTGTGCCAGGAAAGCAATGTAATGAGGCTGGTAGCTTGTGTATGTTTTGAGTTCTCCTCTAAGTTCACTCTTTTTTAATTTGGAAAAGGTCCCATAATTACCATCTTACCTCACACTGGTAAAATGAGGAACCTGGTGACTCAGCTGCCAGCCCCAAGGGGTGACCTCTGCTCTTATCCCCTCTGTGTCACACATGGCTGATGTGGATAATCTTGGGTACACAGGCTTCCTCCAGTGTTCAGAAATGTCTCTGTGGTCAGGCACACAAACATTTCAGGGACAGAGGCTGAGCTCACCCATGGCAGGGCAGTAAAGCACTTCTCCGGGAGGGTGAGATACCTCTCACTGCACGGGCAAAAGGCCCTGCGGTGCTGAGTAACCCTTACAATGAGAAAACCACTTCTAAGATGTGCTCCATGCAGCGTGTGCATACTATGTCTCCCCTCCACACACCCCGAACATGCAGTGCTGGGGACAGTATCTCATGTCCACTGCTTGGACATTGCTAAATCAGACTCTTTCCCTAATCTTTCCTGCCTGAACAGATTTCAGGTGATTTGCAGTGTGAAGCCCATTCAGGTCTGCCTACCTCCTCCTCTCCTGCTTTTCTGCAAAGCGCCAGCTCCCTCTGTTCTCCAAAAAACCCTCATCCTTCTGAAAAGGCACTGAACTTCCGGTGTGAAACTGCAGCAGTGATGACGGAAAAGGATCCCATTCACGCTTACACGTGTGCTGCTGCTCCTCAGCACTTGTAGGCAGTGAATGGAATTTTTGGCAAGGCTGTGCAAAGCTGCAGAACCACCCCCAGCAGCACCGGGGGAAGAGAGCTGGGGCCGCAGGGTGCTGCAGGGACGGGGTGCTGGAGCGAGTGGGTGAACTGAGGCTGGCAGGAGTGCTCCAGCAGGTTTATTTTCTCTATCCTGTTTAAATGGACTGCCCCACTGCAGAATTAAGTCAAGCTGCGTTAAGACTTTGTGGCCATACCCTAGAGAAGCTGGATTTTTTTCTCCAAACGCAACCCTTCCATTCTAATTAAGGAGTGAAAATAATATTAATTCCTCAAGAAAACTTATCAGACTTTCAGGCACAACGAGGACAGAGACTCCCAAGGGCACCTTCAAGGCTCCTAAAGTGTGCTACTACCCCTTTTCACAAGAGTTGTACTGACTACTGCAGCTACTACAGCCTGCTGTGCTGCAAGCAAAAAAACAACCCCCCAACCATAAAGCCTGTTGCCTTTTCACTTTGCAAATTCAGTGAGGAGTCGTAGCTTTGCAGCAGAAAATTAGAATGCATAGTGTTTAGATTGTTTTTTTCGACTTTCAGAGGGGGTGCACAGGTGATGGATGCCCCAAATACTGCAGTCGCCATGGCATCCACGTGGCAGCGTGGCACAGGGGACGCGCAGGGCGCTGCTCCCTCTCTGTCTGTCCCTGACTGCATTGCACCGCTGCAATGGCACCTGCTCGGGGGCAGGGATTAAAGAAAAACCCCACGGTATTTTACCTTGGGGTGTGCGGGGAAAGAGGTCCCTGGGGCCGGGTCAGCTGCCGGGGGAAAAGGCGGAAAAAGGAGCAAAGCCAGCGGCGAGGGGAGTGTTCACAAGGCGGTAGCGTGGCCGAGCGGTCTAAGGCGCTGGATTAAGGCTCCAGTCTCTTCGGGGGCGTGGGTTCGAATCCCACCGCTGCCAGCAGAGCTTCTTTTTCTGCTGCTGGCCGCCGCAGCCGTGGCGCCCCCTTGTGGCCGTGCCGCCCGGGAGAGCATTGTGGGTAGGAGGAGGGCCGCGTCCCCACGTGCCGGCTGGAGTGACACCAACATGGCCGCTGCCTGAGCGCCGCCCGCCGCGCCGCGCACCGACACCGGGGAGCCGGCGGCCCCGCTGCCTGCGCCGGCCCTCGGTAGGTGGGCGGTTGGAGCGCCGCTTTTACTTCTCCCGGGGCCGCGTAGGCGACGGGGACCTTGCGGGCGGTGGAGAGGGAGGAGCGCGGCCTGGGCTGAGGTGGGCTTTGCCTGTCCGGGGCGGGCGGTGGAGACGAGACTCTCTGAGGACTTGACACCGCGGCGAGTACCGGGAGCGTGGGGCCGCAGCCGTCCGCGAGGGGCCCTGACAGGAACCGGCGTGGGTCGGGGCCGCCGTGGCGGGACCCTTGAAGGGAGCGGGCGGGGGGTCTAGTCGCAGGCCGCGGCCCCTCGGTTCTCCTCACCGGCGGGCCGGGGGGTGGCGGGCGGGCTTCCCGGGGCTGTAAAGCGGCGGCACCGGCTGGTCCGGGGCCTCTCCCCCTCAGGGCTGTGGCAGCTCCGCGCCTCTCGCCCTGGAAGGACGCATCTCACGCCAAAAACCGCATCCGGCTGCCCCAGCCTGAGCATCGGCTCTGCAGGGACCGTAGCAGCGCCCTGCCCCGCCGGGAGACGAGGTCTGCCCTGACCTCCCCCTTCGCGTCCCCCTTCCCCGCGCTCCCTCTCTGCTGCCAGGCTGCTGTGTCAGGAGAAAGTAGGTTTTGCGAGGTGCCGGGAATGACGAAGCCAAGCCGTGGTCAGCGGGGAGCGCTGGGGTGCGCAGGGCCCGCGGCTGAGCCGCTGCCAAGGCGGAGCGCTGCCTGCGTGGAAGATGGGGCTTGGCACCGCCACCGGCCGCGCTCCGGGGCTGCCCCGGCGAGGGTTACCACACGGCAGCGAGCGAGCAGCTTAATCCCGGGCAGAACAGGCCTAGCGCTTCGCTCTGTAAATGTTGAGGTGTTAAAGAAAGGGTCGTGCTTAGTGCGTGATCTTCTAAATCCTGAAGAGGTGCTTCTGTGGCATCACCTCCAAAGAGAGGTCCCGCTGCAGAGGAGCCCTCTTTGGGTTCGCTACCAGAAGATGACTCTGCAAAGCTGCTTGCAGATGAGCAAAGCAGGGAGAAAATTAAGTAAATAATTGGGTCAAAATTGTAATTATCATAAATGTTTGAAAGGTGCTTCAGCTTTTTTTGCAGCTTTCATTTTACTGTATGCTGTGGGCCACCCTGAGCTAGACGATTGCTGCTAGGGCTGGACTGAGAGACCCCGTACAGAGGAAAGTCCAGGTGCCGGAGGAAATTACGGTAGTGATTCAGGAGATGGCACTTTCCCACTCCACTGAGTCCTTATCTATACTTTAAGGCACTGATGTGGCAGGAGTTCCTGGCCTTTACTGCACTGCATCATTTTATATGAAGAATATTTCAAGTTGCAGTGTTGGCACTTTGGAGGTCCATTATTACTGATAAATTTAGGTATCCATGAAATCCTGGGACATTTCTTGCAGGCCTGGCTAGAAGTCTGTGTGTGTGAGATGATGTGCAGATTTGCAAGTTTCCTTCTTACAGTTATATTAAAGTTTTTGGTAATAAAAATTAAAAAAAAAATAGCTCTAGTACCCAAGTACCCTTTTAACCTCAAACTTAGAGGCAGGATTCAGTTGCTTCACATCAGTGACTTTTGCAGTTCTTTAAGCACAATATTTTTCTTCATTGGTTCTAAATTCATGATGTTACGGGCAGCTAACGAGCAGTTCCATTGGTGCTAGCATTGGTCAGTTGCAGGAGAAATGAGAAGATTTATATCTCTTGCCCTCCTGCAGCCTGTTTTAAAGTTTAATGATTCATACTAATAACTTGCATTATATTTTGATTTGTACATTAAAGGAAAGTCCTTTTTAAAAGACAACTATTCTGCCAAAAGCAAATTTGAAACTGCTGAACGTTTGGTATCTCCTAGTTTTTAATTCCATTCTGTAAGTCTTGTGGTGTCATATTTATGTATAAATATTTATATATGATATATATGTGACATGTAGAAATGAACAGCATATAGATATATATATACACACACTGTAGACGTAGAATTGTGTCTGTATGCCTTCAGTGAAAGCTTCATTCTGATTCGGAAGATTCCTTCAAGTTGCATAAGTATTATAAATTGTGCTGGGATGCACTTCTTGCTATTTATAGACCTGTCATTGTGATTCTCCAATAAAAGGAACTGTAGTCATTCTTTATCCTTCCATGAATAAGAAAAAAATGTAATCTCTGTAATACAACATTTTCCTTGAGCAGCTGGCAGCTGGATTCACAAAGAGATTTCGTGTATAATTGCGTAAGCAGCGTTAGATGAGGGACCACAGACCAGATCCTTCAGACTAAACTTCTCTTTCTCTCCTTAGCCCAGGGAATCTTAATTTCTCTTCTGGAAAGTGGAATAACTTTCTCAGGAGAGAGAGAACAAGCTAGCACATCCTTGGCGCTCAGGCTGACAAGAAGGGTTCCCAATCCTCGCAGGGGCAAAGAAGGAGAGTTTGGACCCAAGTCTCCCACCTTCTGGGTGTTATTGCATGTTCTCACACATATCATCATCAGCTCTGTTCTGAATGAAGACTACAATTGTTCCATTTCATGCAGAGCTATCAGGCTGGCTTTACGTGAGCCTGCTGTATCAGGCCACCCAGGGGATGTGAGCAGGGAAAGCAAAATTGGAACTGCCAAATCTCATTTCTTTAAAACAACATATTTATGCATGTATTTCTGGGAAGAACTGAGTGCCTGATTGCACAAAATGCTGATATCAATCAGATAGCACATACGGTTGTGCAGTAACAGCCCCAGCCTGTAGTGAAGATACTGGCTTTTTGCTGTGAAGACTTTGCATTTCTACAAAATTATTTCAAATATGAATCTGAAATATTATTAAGTGGTAAATGTTCAAATACAGATATATGGTGGGAAGAGCCAGGGATATGCTGGTGTGTAAAGAAATGGAAAATTCCAGTTCAGTACTCGGAGGGGCACTTTTTTGGTAGTGGAGAACCTGTAAGTGAAAAATATGGAATTGTATTTCTAGGTGGAATGGCAGAAACAATGTAAATAAACCAGAGGTGTTGCCTGAATGGAAATTTGCCCATGTAGTGCTGTTACTAACACTGATATCCAGAATGCCTATCCAGCCTCTCTGAAAGATTTCTTAGATAACTGCGTGTATATTAATGTGATATTTTGAGAAGCCTGCACATCTGTTGAAATATACTGAACTGTTTAAATTCTGTGGTGGCTTGTGTATTTGGGGAAAAAAAAAAGTCACTGTCTTGGCTGTAACATGGATGCTGGCTTCCTTCTTTTGCAGCCTCTCTATTGCCAGCTGATCCCGGACGCTGTCTCTTTCTCTTCCTCCGTACGAGGTCCAGCAAAGCAGGCTGGCGTCGAGGAGTGAAAGACAGTGAGGCAGAGTTCCTGAACATAGATCTTATTTCTTTACCTGATCATCTTTGTTGTTAAAACTTTCCTTGGTCAGTTTGTGAGAGGTCTTATTTTTTTGTGCCTATCTTCACCAGCGCTCACTGATGAACGATGTCTTTGGACTAATTAACATTGTTGCAATGGCATCCCAAAGAATCTGTAAATCCTTTTGTTGGATTTCATCAGGGGAAAACTATTGTTGCTTTAGCTGAGGGATCATTTTTTATTCAGAGGTCTGAACCAGGCATGACACTGACTCCAGCACTGGATTGAATATGATGACTCTTTGTTCTAGAGCACCCAGTCCCGAGTTAATATCAGAGTCTTATTTTCTTTGGAATTGGTGTAGTTACAAAGTAAAATCTGTTGTTACGATGATTTCAGAGGACTCCAAGAGAGGCCGAGGAGTGTGTTTTGGAGCTCTCATTTAGCAATGCAGTCTGAAGAGTGGTAGGTCAGGAGACAAGGCTGCAACACGTCAGGTCGATCAAATCAGGGTCAACACATTCATAGATGGGAATATTGTCCTGTCCACAGGCTTTTTTCTTCTCCCAGCTCTTTAACTAGGAGCTTTCTCCATTATCTGTTTGCAAGGATTTTTTCAGAGAAGGGAAGCTAGTGAACCATGTGGCACCATCCTTAGTGACGGTGACGGCTGCAGTGGCAGTTTCAGAGCTCACACATGCTGACTGACCAGCCACGGCACTGTAGATCTGCTGGCTGCAAAACCAGCTGCTACCCATGTGTTATAGTTACGTAGTGTATAAAAGATACACTTTATGCAAGCACAAAAGGCCTGTCTTTCCCTCTGTAGAGCACTGATTTAGTTCTCTCTTTCTTACATAACTGCTGGCTTTCAGAAAAGTTACAAGAACGTACCTGTTTTTGAGATGTTTGCTTGTCTCTTAAATTTGGTGGCAGTCTGTCAAGATTGTGGAGTATTAGGGACCTGATCGTGCAAACACATACATTCCTTTGAAAAACAGACCAAACGGATTACCACTGAAAGGAACTGAGTTAACTTGAACAAATACTCTAGGCTACGTGTGGTACGTGGCGCAGCTGTAGTGACCCGTATGACATTTCTGGTTTCTTTCAGGTTGTGCCAAGGAATAAGCCAAGAAAAAGTTTTTTGTATCCTAGCATGGCAAATGAAGAAGATGATCCAATTATACAAGAGGTAAAAGTGCATTGTGGCAGCAGTCATTGTACTTGAAGCTTCTTTTAAACTGTTGTTGTTGTTATTGTTATTATTATTTATTATTATTGTTCCAGCTGTTCTTACATTGCTGAAACTATGTGTCACCAAATTTTGCCAAAATAATGCTGTCCATGATGGCAGATTCAGCTCACGTTTTTCACCCTTTGTAACCTTTCCATGTCAGAAGAGGAACACAGGTGAAGAACTTGCTTCTACCACTGTGTGTTTCCAGTGACTCTTGCATATCTCTTGAAAGCTGTAAAAAATTGGAATTACTTTGATGAGTTGATATCCATTAAATATGAAGCTAAACTGTTTCTTGCCTTCTGCTAAAACAAGCAGTTGTATTCTGATTCTGGACTTCTTTAAAAGACTGCTATGTCCCAAAGAGTAGCCACAGTGGCCTGTTCGCTTTATGTCTGAATTTATACAGTACAAGGAAGGGCAAGCTCATAAGGAGGAGAAAAGCCATGAGAAAAGGAGTGGGAATTGTCAGGGGTATATCTGAAGGTATCTAAAGTGGCAGCTTCTGTTTGTGATATTCATGAAACATCTGTGGATTTTTGGTGCTGGTAGCAAAATGCTACTATTGAATCAGATTTGGGATGTGGGTCTCTCTTGTCTAATTTAGAAAGATTTTATGACAAAATACTAATAATGAAGTTACCTTTCAGTTATACTACCAATGAGAGAACTTCCTCCTCTTTCTATAATTTTGATAACAGATTTACCTCAGCCCTTCAGAAAAAAAATTTCCTCTTTAATTTCAGATTTGTTTGCCAAGTTTCCTTAGAGAGAAAAAACACAGGTAGAGCCACTGTCTGCTACCTTATCATAGTGGAGTTTTTTGTTTGTTTTTTAAAAAGGCTACCTGCAGAATTTCATGTCAGAATCAGCAGAGAGGAGACCTTTGACAAGAGAGTCATGAATATGTTTTATGTTAGAGTTTGTAATGAAAAGCTGAAACTGTCAGTATTTGAGCTCTAGGGATTTTACTTTTATCTGAGGCTCTATCAATTACAAAAAGTTGTTTGTTTTGCTTTCTAGATTGACGTGTTCCTGGCCAGAAGTCTACTGGAGAAGCTGTATCTGTTTCAGGTATTTCAGTTAGCTTTTATGCAGAGATAGTTTGTTTAAAACAAATTCAAAGAGCAGTAACTTTCCTTACTGCTTCAGCCTGCCAAGATCTTGGATATAGGCAAGGCTGTGGGTCTCAGTCAGTTGAAATACTTAGTATTAAATCATTGCCGAGAGAGGAGTGGTCATTTATGGCACAGACTTGTCATTAAATAGCTCCCTTTAACCACTCTAAGGGAGTGCTTTTAGTAGATGATGATTTTTATCGTGGTTTGGATAGATCTGCAGTCTCTTAGCCATTTTCTGTCATCACTGTTCATCAAGTTCTCTGATGTTTAAATGAAGAGGGTTTCATAAAATGCATTTGTTTTCCAGTATCCTATTCGTCCAGCCTCCATGACGTACGATGATGTTACACATTTGTCAGCGAAGATAAAACCAAAGCAGCAAAAGGTTGGTCATCATTTGAGTCCAGTCTGTACAAGTTGTTTTCTGTTGTGCAGAATGTACTTAAGAAAAGTGCGTTGTGCTATTAAGCTGCTATAACTATGCAGCTACTTGCAGGACCAGATCTCCGTGTTTGGGGTATGAGGGAATCTTTCACTGCATCTGTAAAATAGAGTTTGGAATAAGAGTAGTTTATAGAGTGGCATTAAAGTCGTGATGGAAAAGCCACTCTTTTAATATAAAATAGAGTCGATCAGGGAAACGTAGTTACTAATGCTAGTTCAGTCTGTAGGTGCTTGTGCTAATACAGCTTGATTTAAGAGGTCTTTACAGTATTCAGAAAAGTGTTGAGCTTTGGAGGCATGCTATGTCTTTCAGGGTTGGTGTGGGTCTTGATTTCCCTCTTGGCTGGCTGTGAGTCACCAGCAGTCCTTGTGAAATCAGTGGGGTTGTCCATCTAGTGAAAGTATAGCCAAAGCCAGAATGATTGCACTTGCTTGCAAATGTATCCCAAAACTGTGGCTATAATTTTAAAATGCCTTATTTGAAAAATCACAGAAATAGGTGTCTGTGGTCCTACGTTTCTGTTCTGGGAAGTGGTTAAGGAGAGTGCTTGTGTGAAGCTTGTTCGGGAAGTCCTCCATTAAAATTACCAAACATTTGCATGGCAAGCCCTGTGCGGACTTGTACATCTGCCGTCTCATCCAGGGACTTGTAACTAGTTCAGTTTATGAGTAACACAAAGGGGAAGGAAAAAATGAGGCAATAGCTGTGATATATGAATTTATAAGGGCTTCGGCACACCTTGAGGAAGAATATATACTGTATTGTTATATAGAGAAATGCTGCGCAGGAAGATGCTTATTTTTGAACATATGTTTAAAGTTTGAAAGGGGGAATAGTTCTCCTTGTAACTAAAAGCTCAGAGCTTGTTTCTGTGCTTCGACCAGTGTAAACCAAGAGTAACTTTGAAGTCAGTAGTAAGTGCTGCAGTCTCTCGTTTCTCTGCTGCTGTTCATGTACATGAGAGTTTAGCTTATTGTAAAAATGTCCCCATCCTACAAAAATCCATATATATGCTCAACTTTATGCATGAGATTTGCCCTGTGGATTTGAATGATGCTGTGTATGTATTTAAATTTGCTGTAATCCTATGGAAAAGTTAGCACATGTGGGACTAAATTTTAATTGATATATGTTTGGGGTTCTGCCATGGTAATTAGCTGTCTTTCCTTTCGTGTTATTTAGGTTGAACTTGAAATGGCCATTGATACTTTGAATCCTAACTACTGTCGCAGCAAGGGAGAACAGATTGCTCTCAATGTAGATGGCACGTGTACAGATGAAACAAGTACCTATTCCTCGTAGGTGTCTTCTTTGCCTTCAATTCTTTGTTGTGGTGAGCATAGATACATGTATGTCCTCCAGGGCTTCAGGGAAAGCTGAGAACAAGTGGCTGTACAGTCCCGGGGGGTGCTTTGTTCACTGCTATATAGCAAGTGTTCTTGGAAGTAGCCTGTGTTTTTTTGGTGTGCTTCATGAATTCTGAACTGTAAACTGTGGTTGTTGATTTTCCATTTTGAGAATTGATGATTTCAGACCTGTAACATCTGTATGCCACGTTGCCTGTCGAATACAATCTCACAGCATTCATCTGTCTGCAGGAAGCTGATGGACAAGCAAACTTTCTGTTCTTCGCAAGCTGCAAGTAATGTTTCACGCTATGCAGCTGCTGTTTATAAAAAAGGTAAGGTTGTTTTGCTTACCCCTCAGATCAGTGAAACATGCTCACTTCAGGGTTAAAATAAGACCTGTTTGGGTTTTTTTTGTTTGGTTTTTTTTGGGCCTAGGTTTTAGTTGACTGATGTGTCTTTAACGAAAGGAAATTTTTTCCTTATCAATGTCTCCAGAGTCCTTGAGAAGGTCTAGCAAAATTGTAAATATTACATAAGAACACTGTGGGTTTGTAGGTGCCTCCAGGATCGTAACAGTGCATGGTGGCCTGAAATAATACACATTTGTAGCATAAATTTATCATTGTTATTTATATTACTATCTCCATCTAATTGTGTCTGCTTCATTTTCCTGTTCAACACTTTTTGCTTCTCTCTTGTTTCCAAATGCCATCACAAAGTTTTGATCTGATGATCATTTGAGATGAAAATCTGTAGATTGTCTTCAGTGATGACTATTTTACTAGGAGTCTCCTGAACTATAGGTCAGGTCTGAGCCTGAATGTGGCCCTCTACAAGATCTGGTTTCAATACAAAAAGGAAAGTAACAGAAATAGGTGTTGGTCTTTCATACTCCTTTGAAATCCTGAGCACTGAATGAATTTTTCACTTCAATCCCTTTTTCTGTTTTACTGTATTAAATATTTATGTTCAGTTGAAGCTGTGCCTTTACAGAGATAGGGAGATAGTAAAAAGTGCTGTCCTTGTGCAGTGGAAAATAACAACTTTATCCAACGTTCTCTTTTTCAGGTGAACTTCACCTGACCCCACTACATGGCATTCTGCAGCTGAGGCCAAGCTTCACCTACTTGGACAAGGCTGATGCAAAACACCGAGAAAGAGAAGCTGCTAATGAAGGTAAATGCTCTGTGAATTGTGTTTTCTTTTGGGAGGTGAGATGCAAATTCTATATATAATTTTACTGATAAGAGTCATTATATTCTGAAAGTGGTTATTATGACAACATATTGATTATAAGGCCATTTCTCACATTGATTTGCTGATCTTATTTTCAGTGTAGCTGCAGAAATGCTTTTGTGGGCACAGTGGGGGAGGCTGGCAGAGGGACGGGGGGTGGTGGGTGGTGTCAAAGGGCAGCAGCAGGGAGTGTGTCACCACTGCCACTGAAAAGCTGCACTGCAGACCTCATGGGAGCAGTGTCGGCTATCATAGGAGCAGCATGGTGCTGCCATACGTTGCATAGATCGGCAAGCTGGGATTGAGCCCATGGTTATGGAGTTCCTAGTCCTCCTTTCTTCCTGCATGGATCCCCAAACAGTTAATGGATTGGCTTTGGCTCTTTTACTGCAGTGGTGTGTTTGTTCTGTTGTGTTTTTTGGCAGGTGGTGATTCATCCCAGGATGAAGCTGAAGATGATGTTAAGCAAATTACTGTATGTCCAAATTTCCTTTTTATGATAGTTCAGGCAACAGTTCACAAGAAAGCATGACAATTGACACCCAAATAAAAGGACAGGAAACCTTAGCTAGTCCTGGTGACCCTGGGCTTGGGAAAGGGGGAAGGAAGATGGGCTTGCCCTTGTTGCATGAACATAAAGATGGCACCGACAGCAAGGGGGAGTGATTCATTTGAGCTAGGGCCCCTAGCTTCTACTACTTACGTACCAAATAAATAATGCAGGTGTTTTGTTTTGAGGGTTTTGGGGCTGTATTTAATGATGCCCAAATCTTCTAGGTCCGATTCTCTCGCCCTGAGACTGAACAGGCTCGTCAACGACGTGTTCAGTCCTATGAGTTCCTGCAGAAGAGACAAGCAGAAGAGCACTGGGTTCATCTGCATTATTATGGCTTGAAGGTAGGTGCGTGCTAGCCACAGAGGAGGCTGTCTGGGCCTGAAGGCTCAGCCAAGTCTAGAACTGTTTTTAAATCTGCGCCTATGGGAATCAGGGAATCATCAAAAGATAATGAAGAAAAGTAGGTCTGTAGGCTTGAACAGACCCTGCAGTGCTCTGTACCTTCTCTGCTGAATGATGCTTTGGGGTCTCCACGCTGGAAAAGGTTTAAAATTGATATTGGACAAACATAAAGGAGGGTCTGAGTACAAATATCACTCAGGTCTTGGATTGTGAACTGGAATTTGTGAAAGACTTGGGGAACCCAGTCAGTTGAGGGTCAGAAATTGTGTTAGTCTGACCCACATGCATGTCTGATGGGAGATTTCGATGTCATAGAAACAGAAATGTTCCCACATAGCGTGAACATCATTCAAGACAGTGAAAGCAGAACATCAGTTAGTGAGGTGGAATGCTTGAATGGTGCAGTAGTGACAGGGTGGTCACAGTTTGGAGTGAGGAACGTTTTGTATGTTTTCAGTATGTGGTAGTGACTCTCGTTTTTTCCATATTTCCAGGATAGCCGTTCTGAACACGAGCGCCAGTATTTATTTAGTCAAGGTCATGGCCTTGCTGAAAACACGGAATTAATTAAATCTCCCAGGTAACGGTTTGATGGTTTCCTACAGAAATTGCAGTAATTTGTTGGGATTGTTTTCAGAGTAATATCAGGTACATTCTTTAAAAGTCTGCTCATTGATAATTCTAGCCATGATAAAAATTTAATTGTTTAAAAAATACAGAAACAAACTAGCCTTCAACTTATTCAGGTTGCTTGCTTTGTTCCCCGGTATTGTGAGATTAAAACTAGTTCTTTTCACTTGGGATTGTAGCCTCTTGTATATTATCACAACCCTGCGTTATTGGGACTGCAAATACTGCGAAGGAAAAGTTAAACAAAAGCTCCTTCTGGTTACAGTAAATTAAAATTGTGAAGCCAATAACTTCTGTTGTTACCAAACCTTATAAAACTTTCTTTTGTGATTTGTGAGACACCTGAAACTACTTGAAACTTGTTTGGTTTTGTTTCTTGGTGACTGGAGCTATACAGGAGTCATCCCATGATGCAGTCAACACTAAAGCTTCACTGTCATCTGATACAACCGTGGCCCAAGTAATAGGAAAGTGGCAGACTCGTTCTCTGTTTAATGGTGTGGGTGGGTTTTTCTTAACATTTAATGTCTCAGTGGAACAGTGCTAGGTGTTCTGAGAAGTCTTTTGGATCTGATTCCTCACAGACACTGGTAATTACATGGGTGGAAAAGACTGCTTGTTGCTGGCCTGATTCTCTCTGTACAGAACTTCACGTGCCCACTCTGAGTGCTGTGTCAGAGCATCGGTGCTTCATGTATTTACTCTTGCAGTTCCTCTGTTTGGACACCTCTTCTGTACAGAACAGCTGGGATTCTGACTCCCATTTCTTTCATACCTTCTGTTTGGGCAGATGAATGTCCATAGTTTTTGCTAGTGCTGAATTTACAGAGGAAGATGGGAGAGGAGAGGGGAGAACTCTCTTTTCAGGCTAGTGTTTGTTTTGTAGATTAACACAAGTGGGATTGCTCTAAGCAAAAAATAACTGTACTTAAACCTAGGAAGTCCCAATACAAGCATTTTAAGGATGGTGTTTTCTTTTCTTCTAGTGAATATTTAATGATGCTGATGCCTCCAAGCATAGAGGAAGAGAAGTAAGTGTTTGTACAGAACGTTCAAAGTCCATATTGGCTGGATGATCTTTTTCATGGGCTGCAAATCTGCTTGTTTATCTGCAGTGACAAGCCAATGGCTCCAAGCAACGTGCTTTCAATGGCCCAGCTGAGGACTTTACCTCTGGCTGATCAGATCAAGATCCTGATGAAGAATGGTTTGTAGCTTTTGTAATACATTTGCACTTTACTTTGTGACTTCTAATTGTCTCAGATAAGGTACCTTTCCTAGTAGTACCAGTTCTGTCACCCCACCAGACAGTCTGGCTCTCTGATTCTCTGAAGAATCCAAATCCCAAGCCTTTCCTTAAGAAGACCTGCTGTGCAGAGAAGAGCAGTAACAGCAGATCTGACTGCTGATTTGTATGTTTGCAGTCAACTTACTCTTAGAATAATTTCTAACCTGATGATAGCTTTCAGATACATCTGTTTCAGCAGGTATCTGCTGGAATGTAGGATCTGAGTGTGAATCATAAGTTGAAGGTTAAGGCAACAAGCTGCACTTTGACATTTTCTGGCAAGTTTTCAGTAATATACACTTCATGAATGTCATATAGGAATTTTATTTTGTCTCTTCAGAGTTACTATCTGATGAGAGCAAATCCTGAGGACTTTGCCTCAGGAGCTTCCTGTCTTGTCAGGTACCGCTGTTTCCAAATAATTGCCAAAGGCATAGATTTTTATTATTATTATTTTGTTAATAATTTGGGACCAGTTAAGCTAATCAACTTTGATGCAACACTAGCAGATACCTTTAGAATATATGATATGACCATAGTGTAGGGTGGGACTTAGTAGAGGTTTTGGATTTTTTTCTAAGATACAGCTTTGACCATGAACTTCAACGTAAATCACAGTATCCTAGAGTTATAAATCTATGTCTGTATCACATGTGTTGAAGAAACACTTAATTTGTGGTTTTTGCCTTTCAGTGAAGGTCATGCCATTTGCAAATCTGATGAGTTTGCTAGGCTCTGGCACTGACTCTACGGCAGTTCTCCGCTGTATACAGCAGGTGGCAATGCTGGTCCAGGGAAACTGGGTGGTGAAGAGGTATGGCTCGTCTTTGTTACTGGGACGTGGTTTTCTGCTTAAAGGAGAGGATCAGAACAATGGATTTTATATACTCATCTTTCTTGTGTCCCAAAGTAGCCATGTTCTTAACTCACAGTACTGTAAAATCTTGATTTAATGTTTGGTGCTTTTTAGTGCAGTCAGATACTCCAAATTCAAAGGGTTGCTGTTAAAGGATAATACCTTAGTACCTACCCCAGCTAAAATTATGGCTGTGATGTAATCTGTAGTTGTGTTCGAGTTATGTCAGGTTTTTGATGTTGTCTTTACTCGTGTTCTTTTGTGAAAGGACTGTCCTGAATTCTTCCAGAGATGAGTGTCAAATATAAACACAGAAGATGAAACCACTGTGAGCTATAGTATTTCTTAGCTAAATTCAGTCATAGAAAGCTCTTTGTGTAGTCACCTTGCTGTTCATCAGTGGATGCTGCTCTCGTCAGCTGAAAGCTACCCTCTAGAAGGCATTACCCACTTAATAAGTCAAGCGTGGGGTACTGAGTATATTGCATGAAATGGATTCTGTATCATTCTCCTGTTTATTAGGATAAAGCATCCCGCTGGGAATTGAAGTCTAAAGTGCAGTATGATTTTTTTTTTATTTTTTTTTTTACCTGGGTGGAGCACTGCATGCAGAGAATTACAGTCTCTGGAATAGCGCTCTCTGTTAAGATGTGTGGCATCAGCTACCAGTCCCAGTCTCTTAGCAGGATGTGTTTCAGCTATTGTGAGACAGGCCTGTATTAGCAATGTGAACGGTTTTTACAGCAACCCTTGCTGTCCCTGCAGCCATTCCAGAAGGAAGCTGGAAGCAAGTTAAAAGACAGTATGTTAGCATTCGGACTGGTTTTGTTATAGCTGATTCTTTGCTACTAGTCCGAGGAGGATATGTATGTCTCTAGTAGATGTGGTGTGTTTGGGATGGTGGGCACAGAGCAGCACATGCACACATCAGAGCTTTAAATGGAGAGGGGACCCATTTCTTTAGCCTGGGTAGGACCAAGATCTTGAACCTGGGTTGCTTTGGGGGTGAGCATCATCCAGTTGATCCTTCAAGCAGACAAGGACACCGAGTAGTGTTGGTCTCTGGGCTGTTCAGTTCGAGCATGACATTTTGTAGTATTGTTCTCTTAAGCCCTTGATTGCTGGGAAAGAAATAAAAACCCCTTATGCCCATACATCAGCATTTTGGCTAAATGCTGCCTTCAAGGCTGCGTGCTGAGTTAGCCTAAGCACTTCTTAGGATCCTTCTGGTCTTGTTTACACCGATCCAAGGGAGGATAGGCTTTGCAAGAACAAAGCAGTGCTTGTACCTGTGTTGCATGCATCTGCCAGGCATAGGGCTGTGCTTTGCTGGTATAAGCCTTTTTGCACTAGTGTAATTGCAGTGGTGTAATTACACCAATATTAATTCCTTTAATGAAAACCATGCTTTGGATAAAGGTATAATTTAAGTGCAGAACAGGGAGGACATGTTTATTATGTTAATCTTCACCAATGCCATTTTTCTGGAGTACCTAGTAACATCTTCCTTTTTAATTAACAGTGATGTCCTCTACCCAAAAGATACTTCTAGTCCACATAGTGGAGTCCCTGCAGAAGTGCTCTGTAGAGGGAGAGACTTTGTTGTAAGTATAAATGGGTTTGTTGTTTTTAAAGGAAAACACTGGTGAAGTTTGCCTGAGAGGCCACGGCATTGCAAAATGCTGCTGCTCTACTGCAGTAAGGTGTTTTGTCCAAAGAAATTACTTGTACTTTAATCCTGACAGTGTTGTTACAAGTCTGTCGTGGCAATGTTGGTGTAGGTTGACATTGTGGCTGGTTGACAGGTTCAGATCATCTATCATTAACGGTATTCATCCCTTTCTAACACATGCTGTAGAGCCACTATCACATAGCCCTGCATTGTGGGGGCTTAGAGAAAAGCCTGGACTGGATAATAAAGTGCTTGTTTCTCCACATAGATTTCTGTGGGCTCAGGACTGTGAGTTCTCAGGAGGGCAGTGTGGGTAAGCCTTTTGCTCCCTGAGCATGCACTGTTGATTTTTAAAAAGGACTTTATTCCCTGGAGCTGCTAATCAGTGAAAGGACTTTGTTCCCAGCACCTTTTGTGAGAAGTAGCTGCCCATGGAAGTTGAACTGAATACAGGTTTTGTAAACACACACATAACCACAGCAAAAAGCAATTGTGTTTATTTTCGCTGACTGTGGAAAGAATTAAGTTCCTAAGTAGTTCCTAAGTTCATACTCAGTTTATGGCTTCCGCCCCATCAAAGAGAAGCTGACAAGTGTATTGCTCTCCATTTTTTCACTTAGACCTGACTATTCCCTTTGTTTGCAATGTTTGTTTATGAGATGTAGCTCTGACTAGGAGCGTGCTGTGCAAGAGTGTTTAAGGATATTACAGTGCTAGTGTAAGGTAAAACTGATGGCAAATGAAAGTGACTTTTTAGTGTGTCTTGATATCTACCCAAGACACTGCCGTACGGAGACCTGGATTCAGGTGTGACTCACTGACTTAAGTCTTTAGTAGCAGATTAGGTGACACGTCATATGTAAAGTTCTAGGGATCAGAAATTATTATGCTCAGTTAAGTAAGTGGTAGTGTTGTAGCGATTAAGATGTAAAGATAAATTTTTTTCATTTGTATTATGTCAAATATACCTTGCATGCGAAATGGATCTGTGTTGATCTTAAAGGCAAGTAATTTGCTGATTAGCTCTACAACAGGGAAAAAGTTAAAATGTTAGAAAATAGAAAGTACTGATATTTCTGGCTTTCAGACAATTTTCTGGTCATAAGGCTCAGAAATGCTGTATTGCATCTGTGGAGAAAATGTGTTCTAGCTTAAAAAGTGAACTTTATTTCTCTGTATGTATTTGTGTAAAGTAACTAATATGGTTAAAAAATATTTATGGCCAATAGTGACTCTTAGTGTCCACCTGTTCCATGCTGTATTTTGGGGAGGAGAAAAAGAAATTTGTGTCTTTTCTGAAAGCTTCTGTTTGTTTCTCCAGATTCTCACATAATAAATTCAGAGGAGGTGACTACCACTGGCTGTAGTTGAGGGTAAAGGGCCTAATGAGAAACGGGTGCTGCAGAGTTGTGTGCAAGGGCAGTTGATAGATCTGCTTCCTTTGGACAGCAGCTTCTTGTGCTTTAAAACAGAAATGTCCTGTGCCCTAAAGTGAGCGTGGTGGGTTTGTGTGTTTGTGGGCAGAGAGAAGCTGAGTCAGAGAGAAGATTGCATAGATGATGTCGTAAGGCAGGAAGAAATTGGCAGTAATGAGATTTTGAATTCTTCACAACATTATTAATACACACAGGCTAAAAGAGTTTGTAGTCTGTTTAAATGGAAACAGGAAGGCATCAAAGGTCATGTTCTGATAGTGTCCTGAACCATGGACTCTCAAAGCCATTTGAGGCCGGAAGAGGCCAGAAAGTGTTTTCCCACTACCTACTTCCACATTCTTGAAAGGAATGGGGTTTCCATTTTTCTGATGAGATCATTGAACAGGGTCATTGCTACGAGTTGAGTAAAGCAGCTGCTAAATACAGTTGCTAGTTTTTTCTCATTTGTTCCCTTCTTAGATGTGGAAGTTCACACAGGACCGCTGGGTTGTGAGAAAGGAAGTGGCAGCAGTTACAAAAGTGAGTGATATTTATTTTTCTTTCCCTTCCTAGTTCAGAAGTTTGTGGTAAGTGTTGGGCATTGTCTGTAGGTTGGTAGCGGATGCTGCTGCAAGCCTTTTCTCAGGTTCACAGCATCTGCATTACTGCTGACTTGCAGTGGTGCTCACCAGGCATGCCTTCACTTTGAAACAGATATAGATACAAACTGTTTTTAGAAGTGTTTCGAGCAGCTCCCGTAGTAGTTACCACGACACCACAGGGTACGAGTGGCCTTGTAGCTGAGCCACTGAAATGCATCTTCTCCCTTTACCTGTTTCAGTGGAAATTTTGTTTGAATTAAGCTGATGGATCATGCACCAAAGCAGATGAGTGCTTGTGCAGTCCATGCTAGCTACTCTGCTTCAGGTGTGTTATAAAAGAGCAGCTCTTCTGTCAGCATTTGCCAGTTGTCAATATTGAGTGAAAGCTTCAAAGCAACTCAGGCACCTGAATATCCTGTTAAAACTGGCAAACAAATGAGAAACACTAAGTAAAGAGGACAAAAAATAATTTCCTTAAAATGCAGTAAAATGATAAAACACAAGTCAATTTATGCACAGACTTTCATTTTTGGAATGTAAGATACAGTGCTGCTTAAAAGCTGTGTGTGTGTAGGTGCAGCGTGTCTGACCTGCAGCTCTAAAATAAGATTAACATTGTAGAATATGCTTCTCTTCACAATAGAGTCTTTTCGTCTCAGTTTGGAAACTCCCTTTTCTTCACAAAACATGCCATGAGCTATTTGACTCTCAGGTGATTAATCACCACTGCTCTCTGAAGTCCTCTGCTTTTAACATTGTGTGGAAGCGTTGGTGCTGCTGAGGATGGGTACCTCTGACTTAGCTGGGTGCGTATTCATGGAGGTGCCCCATATATACCAAACCAGCTCAGCTCTTCCCGTCTCACGGAACAATGCCCATTGCTGCGTGGCTGCCTATGTCCTCTGTCAATTGACTTCTATATTATTTATGCTTTTTCTTTTCCTTACAGCTTTGCCCAGAAGACGTGAAAGACTTCCTCGAGCACATGTCTGTGGCAAGAATAAACAAAGGTTGGGAGTTCATGCTCCCTTATGATGAAGACTTTGTTAAGAAGCATCCAGATATAGTTCAGAGGCAACATATGCTGTGGATGGGCATTCAGGCCAAGTAAATTCCTTGTTTTGTTTTGGGGAATAAGCTAAAACCAGAGAACTATCTATACAAATTTCTGTAGACATCGAGAGATAATTCGATCTGTGTTGCCTTGAAGGTTTCCCCTCACAGTCAGCTGGCAGTGGTGTGGTGGGGGTGTCACTGCATCGCTCAAGTCATTCCTGTTCCTTGGCTCCCTGGAGAAGCTGAGGGTTCTAGCTATGGCTAAAGCTGGCACAGCTGCATGCAGGCATAACTGAAACTGTCCTGGTATGTTTTATCTTTGTCTTTCAGATTAGAAAAGGTCTATAATCTCTTAAAGGAGCACTTGACACCAAAGAAACAAGAGGCACAATCAGGTAACTGGAATTGTGCTTGCATCACCTTGAAGCACATGCATCCCTCCATGTTCCAGGGTGATGTTTTTGAGTGCCTCTCTGGTTTTGAACGTGGTGGGGACCGATCTTGTTCTGTTTAATATTTTTCCTTTCTTGTGATTTCCTCTGGCTTATTTGAGACGGATCTTGGTCTGTACTAACATCACTGATGTTGGAGTGACACAAGCTGACTGTAGCATCCCTGTAGCAGAGCAGGGAGGATTCCGTGGCACTGAGGACTTGCTATTTGATAGTATAAAATCAGCTGGGTCTGTTACCCGCTTCTTCGTTTAAGGCAGCTTGTATGCCGTAAGGGTGTAAACAGCTCCTGAAGAGAGGATGAGGCCAGTGCACAATAATTCTCACCTCTCAATTTGCAAGCCAATGTGCATGAAGTGATTTTTTTTTTTTTTAATTTCCCCTGATTTGCACTGGGCACACTGTGGTGTGTTTGAGGGCTGAGCAATTAATGAAGAATGTGTCTGGCAGGGGGCTGTAAGGAGGTGTGAAGCTGTCTCTCTTTGACATCCTTCTCCACCATGGATGCCAGTGAGAATATTAAAATAGCTGCTCCACAATCCTAAAAGATTGTGAAACCTTGAGATTCCAGAGAGTTTTAACCAAGCATTTGGCTCATTGCCAGACACTGGAGCCAATGAAGAGTATAAGCAGAACTGACAAACAAGTGTATGAATCCATTTCAATACCCTGTGTCTGATCTGCTTGGAAGGATTAGGTGTTGGGTTATTTGGAGAGGATTAGCGAGCCTAACAGCGGAGCAGATAACAGCATGTGTGCTGTGCACGCTTTCACCTTAAACACAGCACTCCTTCCTTTGGCATTGAGACGGGATTCCTCTGCCACCCACGTGCCCCTTCCTTTCACCTTTAGATAGCTGGGTGTGGAGAGGACGCGGGAAGAGGTGCAGGATTGCGTGGGAAAGGACTCCCTCCTCTCCGTTTCTCCCCATCACTGGGTAGTAATACTAGGAAGAGGGTCTGAGACTTTGGTACTGTGCACCTCCTGCTAAAGGCTGTTCAGGTTCATCGTTAACCCTCGCTGTACCTGTAGGGCATCCGTGTGCTGGCTCTGGCAGTTGCTGCAGCAGGCCCCACCAGCCCCTAGAGACTAGATACTACTCTTGGGCAAAGAAGCATTTGGGTCACAGGTAGAGATGGATAAGCAGTCTATGTCCTGGTTTCCTGATTTGCGGAAGAGGCCCCAGTGATTGAACCAGTGCACTTTGTCTTTGTTCCAGTCAAGGAACCTGAAGCACCCTTCCCCAAGCACCTG
Organism: Aramus guarauna; assembly: GCA_013400195.1. Lineage (NCBI taxonomy): Eukaryota > Metazoa > Chordata > Aves > Gruiformes > Aramidae > Aramus > Aramus guarauna. The sequence goes on from VXBL01001703.1 coordinate 949,584, forward strand.
GCTTACAATTGTCAGCATATTTATCTTGAAAAAAAACCAAAATCCACCACCACCCCTCAACGCCACCTCCCACCCCCCCAAATCTCCCAAAATTAAAGTAAAATCTAATCAACAAACTGGGTTTATGGCTTAGATTTCACAAGCAGATTATGTTTATGGTTTTATTTCACTATGAGCCCTTCAAGAGACATTCTGCAAGACTGGAGCCCTGGTTATGGTGAGATTTATGCTATCTTTTGTTTCTCACTAGCTCATCCATTACTGGTTTCTGGGGAGCAAAGGGTCAACATGGCTAAAGCAAAAGTCAAGCAGAACTACGGGCAGCTGGAGAAGGAGTTCCAGAAGCAAAAAGCAGAGATGAAATCAAACGACACCTCAGCCAAGATGGATGTTTCTAATATCCGCATTAAAGAGGAGCCTGTGAGTGATGAGGAGCCAATGGACACCTCGGCTTACGAGGGCATGAACAACGGTGTTGTCAATGGCCTCCATGTAGAGGAGGACTCCACGGACGCTTTAAACGGCCACTTGCCTGGAGGCTGCATTGACCGGGTAGCCCAAGAACTGAAGGCTTTTGTGTCGTCAACATTTAAGAAACAATTTGTACTCACCCTGAGTGAGCTTAAACGGTTGTTTAACCTTCACTTAGCCAGTCTGCCTCCAGGACATACATTGTTCAGTGGCATTTCGGACAAAATGTTACAGGACATGGTGTTGGACACTGGCTGCAAACAGATTTTGGTGCCTGTAAGTATGTTTTTCCCTTGGTGCACTTTGGGGAGAAGGGATGGGAGGGGGGTGGTTAAACATCTGAGCTGTGAAATGTTTGTGTCCTGTGCAGAAGAACAGATGTGCTCTGAGTAACTGTCCAATATCGGATATGTTGAAGCTGCTGGAGGTTTGTCTGGTGTCCTGCTTCTGGCAGGCCCTGCACTCTGCTTTCTCTGCTCTGTGTGTGCTTAGTTGTCTTTGGGGCTCTGTTTCTGCATCCAGCCTATTGGGCTGCAGAGACTCACTGTCCCAACTCGCTCCTGTTAACATGATGTGAGGCGGACCCAGGTTCCTATCGGCTCTTCTGGAATTGCACAGGCTCCTTCTTTCAGGGATGGGGATGCAGTTGAGGGAGGAAAAGTGGCATTGGGTGCTTGGGAGCAGCAAGGCACACCCAGCAGGGCCCTCTGGGATGCCACAAACTGTATCTACAGCGGGTTTCTTTCGTCAGTCCTTTTCCTCCTAGACTGTGCAGAGGTGGTTTGGTTTCTTTGTCTTTATGGGAACGACACGTGTGATCGCATGAGACAGAGCCAGGTTTGTGTGACAGTAGATTGCTTAGGAAAGGAAAAGGAATTTGGCATCATGGGAAACAGGCTAAAAGGAAATGAATTTTACAAGACATAAGGCAGTGCTGATTGGGTTGCAACCAGAAAGAGCTTGGGAGTCGGCTGCCTTTGGGGAGAGAGGAAGAGAGACGTGCGAACTGCTTGAAAGAGCAGGCAAGGCGGAAGGAGGAGGAAGCAGACAGGCTGGTGAGAGCCTGGAGCATGGGAGTTGAAACCCAGCTAAGGAATAAGGGCTGCTACAGAGGGGCAGAAATAACATGTTCAGTCGTGTGCCGAGTACGTGTTGTGGCCCCTGGGAACCGAGACTTGAAATGCCACTAGGGAGACCACCAATTTCGGTACTTTCTGCTTCCTCTCTTGACAGCCTCCAAGTCCTGGGGTGATGTTTGCCTGGAACTGCCTCTTAGTGCTGGTGAGGCTCTCCTTTGTACGCAGTGCAACGTAGGCATTTGCCATGCTGATGGTAAATAGCCATAGTCGTGGCCTCTCTATTACTTGGGACTGGGACTTGTTTGCTTTGGAAACCTTAGGATTTTGGAAATTATTCTGTCCACTCTTTGCTTAAAGGCTGTGAGAAGTGAAAGTAGGATAGTTTATTTTTTCAAAAAACAGCCAAAATAAAATCCTCCTGATAAGAGATGGTTGGTAACTTCCTTCTGCCTGGAATACCCTGTCCCAGGGACCTGCAGAGGTGTAGGAGTGGTCTCTGGAACGCCTCTTGCTGCAGGTCCGCTCCAAGTTTTAGTTCTGCTGACCCAGAAAAACTTGAGATCGTGTACAGGAGCCTGTCTAAGCCTGTACTGTTATCAGCAATGTAAATCGTTACCCCCAAGCCTCCCCCAGTGCTCTGTGCAGATGGCAGAGATGCCGGGGCTGGTTTTACTCTTTGCATGGGCTCATACACTTGAGTATTTCTTGACTGTTCCCTTGGACAGTTTTGTCAGAACCTGACAAGGGCGCCTGAGCTCAGGGAGAGCCCGGAGGGTTGTTTAGCGTGGGATTTCACAGTTACTCATTAGTTTCCTGTAATTGAAAGTGCTTTGGTGATAAAAATCAATGATCTGAGGTAATTAAAATGATGTTCTGTGGGGGGTGAAGACACTCTTGGCTTGCATGCTGCCCTGTTATAGAAAACATGTTGCTGAAAACAGCAATTGAAACCTTACCAGGGGACTGCAGGATTTATTATAAAGCTGAGTGACTGCACCCGGGGTATGAGATAAATGGTATTTGTGGGGAGCCAGAAGAGATGCCACTCCAGCTGCAGATGAGGCCGTGGGGATGCCTGCAGGGTGCTGCGCTTGCCTGCTCTTTGTAGCATCCTCAAGTGGGAGGGAAAAGCATCCATAAAGAAATCCCAAATCCTGGGCAGAGGCACCCAATGCAGTGGGCGGCTGCTGCCATCGAGAGAGGGCAAGTAGAGGCATCCTCGGCTGACACGTGCACTGTCTGTGTGTCCAGAGCTCGCCCAGGCTGAGCCTGTGTCCAGCCCCACGGGAGGAATCTCGCTCCTGAGTATCTGCACCCATTCCTGCAGACGAGTGGCTGGCTCCTGCCGGCTCCCTTCCAATGGTCTGTGCAGTGGAAACGTTCTGCCCAAATCTTCAGGATATTTTTGAGGCACCAGGAAATGATGTAACTGTTGCCGGCATCCTGCCTCGCTAGCGTAACAGGAGAGGAATGCAGCCCTGTGTTTACGGTGAGCCTTTTGGGCTAGTGCCAACGCCAGGCTCCCGGAGAGGTAAGCTCAGCAGTTTACCTCTGGGATTATTCCAGCTGATAAGTTTTTGGTTTGGTTTTTTTTGCTGGCAGACTCAGCCCCTTTCAGTCTGGTTTAGCTGTGACATGAGGCTGCCTGGTAGTGGCTCAGTGCTTGAGTGAACACATCACAAACCTGAGGGCTCCTCCCCAGAGCTTCCCTCTGAACCGGCAGCCCTGGGGACCTGGGGCAGCGGTTCATCTCCTAAAACCTGCACTGGCTCTGGGGGCTTAGAGCACATGGTAGCACAGGGCAGACATTTTAAAGAAGGATTTGAAGGCAGTGGAGAGCTGTTTCAAGGTGAGGCTGGAGCGATTAAGATAACAAACCTAAAATGGCAAAGGGACAGTGGATGGCAAGTCAGTAAAGCTGTTTGGACAGAGCAGCGTGTGCCTCCAAAGAGTTGTTGATGGCATTTCCCACTCTGTGGACAGGCTGTATGACAGCAGCACGCGAGCAGGATACTGTTGGCAGCAGTGTTCGCAACAGTTTGCAGAGCAAGGCTGGACGAGAGGAGTAGATTCAGTGGGTTTTTCTTCCCAGATAAGTATTGTAGTGGTTTGGAAACTGTTTCCTCACAGAATGGCCAGATAAACACAGCTGCATTTCAGGCATGTGGCTGGGGCAGGAGGAGTTTGCACTCCGGGTGTGTGTTGGGTGACGTTCTCTGAGCGAGGCAGCTTGTGGCTGGGCACTGCCAGAGCCCTGCGTTTTGCCTTTCCTGCTGCAGCTTTTTTCTGGAGGGAAGTGGAAGTATTTGATTTTTTCTGTGCTGAAAGCATGCAAGAGATATTATTCCTCAAAAGCGAGTGTCCTTACAAGAAGAGAACCATGTCAGGTGTTGGCAAGCCTAACAAACTGAATCCTAACTCTAAACCAAGTGTAAAACCTCGTTTTACAGCCCTTTGGACCAAGGTGAGAGCCGAAGCTGCTAATCCCACCAGGCAGCTCCCACTGGACAAAACTTTTCCCCTTTGCAGTAAGATCCGAGGCAAAGCGTGAAGGGAAAGGCTGATCTGCTGCTTTGTGATGCACAGGTCTCTTGGCCTGGTGAGAGGGAGCCTGGGAAGAAAGGTTTGGTTTGTATCAGCAGCCAGGATCGAGGGATACTGGAACAATCAGGACTGAAAGCTTGTTAGCTTTTCAGAGATGATTGATTTAGGCTGTCTGGGCGGTTAGCAGGGAATAGATTGTTAGTGACAGACAGGAAGGGATGTGTCAGGAGTGAAGGCATATTCCAGCATTGCTCATTAGTCACTGCTCCAAGGGGAAATGTTAAGGCAAATACATGGTATTTTAGATTTTTTAGGAGTTTGGGGCATGGAGGGGAGGCAGTTGTGTCCCTTCCTTTGTACAGGGGTGTGAGGCCTCTGCCTCAGAAAAAGCAAATGTATTTCTCTAGCTTGGCACATGGCGGGAGCGGGGGAGAAGCCAACAAACAAACCCACTTCATTTTTGGAGCCTGAAATGAGCAAGTGTCTGGTTCACTGTCCGTCAGCATTTAGTCTTCTGGAGTCCTGGAGTCTGCCCCAAAACCGAGATGACAAATACAGCAGCAGCACAGTGCTTCTCACTAACACTGACTTGGGATTAGTGAAGCAGATAAATGCAGGATGGAGTCTGAATCTAAAACCTGCCCCTGTAAGTGTAAAAACCTCCAGAAAGACCCTGCGGGGCACTCGCTGCTCTCAGTTGAATACTGCTTTGGATGGTCTGGAAGCAAATGCTGCTGACAGGAAAATCTAGACATCTTGTCAGGAGATACCGGCTGAGGTCTGAGCCCCAGGTTTGTTCTGGTACGTGGTGGTTGACCAGAAGCATCGGCCAAACACGGCTTGGGCGTATCAAGGCACAGGTCAGGGTGCCACAGTGCTCGTCCCATTCCCTAGCCCACAGTCAGCCCCTCGTGAACTGGTGAAATGGAGGGGTGTGCGCTGCAGGATCGCCCAGCAGCACAGGTTTGATACAGATCACGATTCGGTGGAAGTCACTGGCCTGCGAGAAGGTGTCTGCTCCGTGGCTGCAGGACGGGCTGTGCCTGAGCAGGCACAGGGGCTGCGGGCAGTTACCCCTTGGCGTGTGGAATGGGAGAGGAGCTTCTGTTGTGTTGGCAATTCTCGTTACGTGGCGGTGATGTCTCTGATTCAGTAATAGGTGTCCAGGGATACTGTATCATAGAATCATTAAGCAGAACTCATTAAATAGATAGTTATTTTTAACAGCCTCTTGTTCTCAGTTTCCTCCGCAGACTGCTGCTTCACCAGATGAACTAAAGGTCTATGCACTTTGGGAAGCCGGTGACACTTACGATCAGGTAAAGATAAAAATAAGTGACGTTCCCAAATACATGTTTATTGAGCATTTGGCATTGTTTGAATTTGTGGTTCTGGAACTGGTACAGCAGGGAGTTTTCCTCTTTCCCTATTGAAATGTCCAGTTTTCAGTACCAACCGATTTCCAGCCAAGAGGAAGCTCTTAGCTTGCAGGGTGATTACCGCTGTGTCACAACAAGGCAGAAACAACATGATAATACGTGTCAGTCACTAGCTCAGTGGAATACAAATAATTTTGAACCTGTGAGGAGAAAGGATTCTCTGATGTAGGCCTCACACCAGGATCCAGTCCAATTTTTATTTTTTTCCCCTTTTGATGGTAATGCAGTATTAACCAGAGAAGAAATGATGTGATTGCCTGATGTATCTGTTCGTATTTAGAACAGGAAACAATTACAGCATATGTGAGCATTTCCTGAGTTTTAATTGGGACCAGAGTAAATGAAGTGAAGGGGAAGATTCCTGCAGGGCTCTCGGAGGCCAGGGCATGGCCAGAGAGCAGACCTGTATGGAACGGTTTCAGGATTACAAAGCAAGAATCCTCTAGCGTAGCTCAGTGAATGTTTTGTACAAACTAAGGCACGTGCAGTTTTGACATACAGAAAGGTAGGAGTAATTGTTCTTCTCTTTGCATTTACAATACATTTTCTTTTAAAGCATCGCCAAGTTTTGCTTGAAATCTTTTCGAAAAATTATCGAGTGCGCAGGAATGTCATCCAGAATCAGTTGAGTCAAGAATGTGGAGAAGATCTAAACAAGCAGGAGGTGGATAGAGTGTTAAAGGTAAGTTTCTGTTCCATTGTGGGTTTGATCCAATTAATACATGAATTTTTAATGTTTGGTTTGAGCAAAGGATTGTATTTTACCTTGAATTGGCAAGTGATAAGGATGATAGAAAAATTGTTGTTGGAATGTGGAGAAAGCCTGTTTTTCAGCTCGTTTTCTTAAAAACACACTTGTCTCATTCTACCTTCTTTCCCTCCAAGGGCTAGTGATTGTGACTCGTGTCATTTTGTTTTATTGCAACAAATCTGTATTTGTCATCTTGGACCAGCAGAGAATAGAGTGCAGGAAATGGGATACTTCAGACTTACTGATAAATAACATGGAGTTAAACCATGAGGAGTTGGGAGGGTTCTGCACAGTGTCCTGGGTTTACCACCTGACTGCTCTTGGTTCGTGCCGAGGAGCACAAGTGCCCCCGTTCAGGAGGAGACGCGTTTCATTCAGCAGTAGGACGTGCAGCGGTGTGCGGAACAAAACCCTAGCCAAAACAAGTAGGCAAAGTGGTAGTTAACACTTTTACTTTTCGTTGTGAGGGTTTATTTGAATCCTTTCATCTCTGACTTTGAAGGTGCGCCATTTACTTGCTAAAGGAGTTTAAGGTGTTGAGTAGGGACCGCGCCGCCCAGGCCTGACCAGCTTTACAAGCGATGCAGGATGGCCGAGTAGAAAGTTGCCAAGTAACGCAATACCTGAGTGGCTGTTGCTGGGTCTTCGCTCGCTGTCACCCACTCCAATAAGACAAGTGCTTAAGTACTTTGTTACATAGGGATCTGCAAATGGAAAAATGGCACATTTGAAAAATAGCAGCTCTGTTGCTGTGATAATAAGCAATTTGGTCTTGCTTGAAAGAACCTGGTTGTCTTAGCTTTGAAATAAGCTCAGGCGTTTCTGCCTGCTAGGCAGTATTTCCTGTGGCTTGCCTGTGCTAGGAAATCTGTCAGGTGACCAGATGAGCTCAAATATCAGCCCTCCTGGAACATCTAGACAAGGCGCTGCCATTAGTTTTTCATGATGCTGATGCTATTTAACAGATAACCTATTTCTAGAAAAAAATACCTTCCCCTGAAAAACTGGGTACTGTGATGTGAGTCCCTACATCATCATGCCACCAGCCTTGTGTTGTGTCAGACTTCTTTGCCTTGAATACATTTGTCACAGAAGTATGTGAAATTATCTTTTTCTGAAATAAAATTCAGAAGTATGATTTAATGAAATAGGATTCTCTGGCTGCTTTAAGTCACAGGAGATTGCATTCCTCTTTGAATGAAATTGGTTTTGTTGACTCCTATTTCCCCATCTGCGTGTGCTCCTTTTTTATACCCAGAGGACCAGACTTGACGGATCAAATCTGCAAACCTTCTTTCTAGCCTCCACGCTTAATTCCTTACTTGTTTTTGCATTGTGTGAGTCTCAAGACTTCAGAAAAACAGATATTTTTTTTCCTTTTTAAGCTCCACAGCATCAATCATGTAGCAGTACTTGGCCTCTGTTGAATTACCTAAACGGGAGGGTGGGAGCAAAAGAAAGAGAAGCCCTTAGTTCAGAACTTGAGACATGTGGTGCTCGTCTAACAGAAATAAGAACAAGCCTCCAGAAAGCAGCTTATGGAGCACTTGTGCTGCAGCGCTTACCTGCTGTAGGCTCAGCAGACGTGCGGTCAGAACAGCAAAGCGCAGTGCTGAGGTTTGACAGGTCGTTACTATAGAACGCCGTTTGCTTAAAAGGCTTCTGATCTGGTGCCTGCCCCGCTGCTCCCTTCAGTCCCTGCCCCTGAGCTGCAGCCTGCGCTCACCCCGCAGTTCCCCTTGTCCGCAGCCCTCCCGAGCTGCCTCCTGCACCAGCCCCATCTTCTCCCCCAAAGCCCGCCTTCTTGCTGCCGTCGTGTTGTCCAAAGATCTACCTCGTGTTTGTCATCTCCAGTTAAGCTGCAAGGTTCGTTCCCAAGACCTTATGGACTGTCCCTTTCTCCCCAGGACTGCTGTGTGAGCTACGGTGGAATGTGGTATCTTAAGGGGACGGTGCAGTCTTGACAGCGGTGGTAGCGGTTTCTTTACTTCAAGTGATCTCCAGGGCGCAAGAGGAACGGTGCGGTGGGCGGCACACAGTAACGCCGCGGCCTCGGGAGCGCGGGTGAGGAGGGGCAGGGCCGCCCTTGCTCTCCCAGCACGCTCACACACGTGTTTGCATGGCCGCCCAGGTGCACGAGCAGCCAGGAGGGCAACATGGGACCCTGTCTGTAGCCTGATTAATCTGGGATTTCTAATGTATTTCAATTCTCATCCTGTTTCGTTATAAAATAAAAATAAAACCATATACTGACACAGACATGATGGAAAAATCATGGTCTAATACTTTATTTTGTAAGTAATGCCAATAAATTACATTTGTTTACAAACATCCCAGTGTTTGTTAAATACCTGGGTGCTTGTAGGTCGCGCTGAGCAGGGTAGCAGCAGCCCTTGCAGCCCTCTGCAGCCTGAGGAGTCATGGTCAGGGAGGGGGGGCACGGCCGCTGTCCCTGGGCACTGCACCACACTCCTCTGTGGGACCAGTCCTCGGGGAAAGCACCCGCCTTTGGGTGTTTGGTTTGAGGGAGCTTTCGCGTTCCTGCCTGCAAATACAGCGAGGTAAGTAACCGAGCGCACCCTCTGGGAGGCAGCCAGCTGCAGTTATCACATGGCAACAATGTAAAAACTTCTATTTTGTGTAATTTTTTAAATAAAATTTTATCTTGAAGGTCAATTCTACCCTGCCTTTATTTGTCCAAGAAGAAATGGAAGTGGCACCTGCTCCGTTTACAGCCTGGAGGCTTACAGAGGAAGGACAGGTCAGGAGCGTGTAGTAGAGGTTAGACAGTAAACTGCCTCTTAAACTGCTTTATATCATTCTGCTCGCATCACGTGCGTTGGGGTGGCTGTCACGCTACAGGCCTGGTGCACAAGGTGCAGCGCTGATGATTGTCTTACAGGTTGCTTGCTGAAGCCTAATTGCAGTCAGAAGAGGAACGTTGTACTGTGCACACAGTGGAACATGGTTACTTTACAGTTCGTGTTCTTCGCTGTAGCTTCCATCATGTGAGAAGCTCAAGGAGATTCTATTAAATTCATCTGCTTATGCCCAGAAAAGGCTGAGTTGCGTTGTTGACCAAAATAAGCAGATTAAGGTAGTTAATCCAGATAAGGTTGGCTAAGAATATTATTACCATACTTACGGCATTTCACATTTCTGGGGAAAATAATCCATCTTTAAACTGCTAAAACTCTACCTTAATTAATACAGTAGTGCAGTTTATTAACTACACCAGTATAACTGGGAGGTGTCTGAAGTTCAGGCAGCTTGTGCAGCCTTTGTCGTGGTGCGTGGCACACACCCCGGGCTGATGCTGCCACCGCCCTGCCTGCAGCTGTCAAGCTGCCCTGGGAAAGCCAGAGTCCCAAGTTACGGAAGCAGAACCCAGCCTTGGAGGTTGTTGTTGTACAGCCTCTGCAGTTGTGTTACATACAGCCGGAGCTTGGCAACAGCACAGGTGACATTTCCAAAGATCTACCTGATTCTTCTGTAATCTGAGAACATTTATGGTATTTTTAAAGCATAAAAATCATATATATATGGCAGTGCTCTAACTTAGCCAACTGTAACAAACCACTGACCTGTTTAACCAGGAATTCTGAGCTGCTTTTACATGTTTTCTGGTCCAGCAGTGTGGATCCCCCTTCCCCAGCAGGGAACAGTAGTAGTAAATCCTTTGTGACTAACAGCCTCACACCTTTCTCATGTACAGTGGCTGCCCTCCAGCACCCGAGCTGGGCCAGAGCACCAAATGTTAGGGAAATGTGACCACACACTTAACCAGATGGCAGAACAGCAGCTTTTCTGCCTTTCTCCCCCACCCCCCCCTTTTGAACAGCACTGACAAACACCACAACAATGAGGAGAAACTATTTTGTTCCCTCTGGATTTCCATCCCAGACAGGCCTGTCCTTTTCCATTTAGCATAACTTTTTGAAAACAAATGGAATGGAAATGCCACCTGAGTTATGTAGGAAAGATGGCAAGACTAGATAACAGAGGTGCCATCTGCACTGAGTTTACCGGTTCCTGGTTGGCACAGATGAGTATAATTACTAGTTACACAGGTAGCTTAACTGGATTATTTATTTGCTTAGAAAAATACTCACAAGATTCAGATTCCCATTTTTAAATAGTTTTCAGAATGCAATACATGTTTTTGAGTAATTCCCACAACATGAAGTCTTAATACTGCAACTGAAGGACAGCTATATGTGGCTATGTGGGGTACAACGTAAGGCAGACGGAACCCCAACAGCAGCAGCGGAACTAAAGCTGAGACATTGTCAACGCTCTGTGCCAACTGTGTGTGTGTCTGGCAGCAAGTGGATTCCCACAGACAGCTGACCAAATGACCTTGCTGCAAGACCCTTTGTAAGGAGAAAGATGTCACCTTTCACTGTGCCTCCCCCCCCGCCACCATCTCTCAGCCTTTGTTTTCTTCACACTTTGAAGCAGTTTTAAAGAACACACTTCATGTTCTTTGTTTTTCAGAATCCAAATATATATGAGTTATCAGGGGGTGGAAGAGGAGAGGAAGAACAAGAGCACAGTCCCTTGTTTCCCATAGGCTACGTTCCGGCAGGGGCGTGCCCATCCTCCCACCCCACAGGCAGCATGGAACAGGCCCGCAGAAGCAGACACTGGAAGCAATAGACAAAACAAGGTGATAAGGTTTTACCTGGCCCCTCTCCTTCAACCACTTTGAGTTTGTGGTATGGAAGATTAAAAGCTATTCCGCTACATCAATGCTACTACTACAATTAAATAGCAACTTTCTATCTTACCAAATACACATAAAAATGTACTTTGCAGACATTCCACCAAAGAACAGTAGGTCCCAAATAACATCCATAAGCAATTCACAGTATCTTGCCTTAAGACAAAGTGCCCTACGTAAGAAACCATACCTAAAAAGCCACACAAACTTTACATCAAATCCTTTCTTAGTAGGAAGACATTTATACTAACCTGTGGGAGAGCTTACTGCATGGGAAAATTTGGTATTGGCTTAAACCAAGCACAGTGCAGGCTGCTGTGCCAGCTCTCCACCTCCCTGCCAAAGCAAGTGCAGCTAGACTGCTAGCTTCATTCTCCAGAACTGAGGAGAGGCTGCCCGTGGTACTGGTCAGGGCCTTTTTTGTTAATTTTCTACACGGACCTAGTTACAGGGCTAGATCATCACCTGCGAGCCAAAGGAAAGCTTTGGTCTAGTGCCTTGCGAGAAGCACAGTACAGACTTCTTAGCTCTGTTATTTTTGAAGTGGACTAAGGAAACTAGTGTCAGTTACTGCTCCGGCCAGAGATTAAGTGTAGTATGAAGTAGTAGTGTAGTATTAAGCTATGTCTGTTTGCTTTACAACCACTAGTTTATGTGACAGTGCTAAACAACATTAAATCTATTGCTACATAGGTACAGGGAGACTAGCTGTTAACTAACTAGCTTGTTAACTACAGGTCTACAAGCCAACTCAGAACATTCATGGTGAGTGCTCAAGAAATACATCAGTATCAGGGGTCTTCTGACATTCGTATAAAGTTTTTTCCCCTTCTTGACTAAAAGATTAGTCATAACAGAAAATGGGTCATCAGCGTGTCCAGCGTTACGGCTGAGAGGAGAGGGACTTGTACTTAGCTCTGTGTTCATCTATTTCTTCCTTTGTTTTTCTGATACAGCTAAAAATTTCCTTGAAGAGCGCTTTATATTCGGGAAGAGCGTTTGTGGGAGAGTCACTTAACTCCACATTCGTGCATTCTTGATTGCTAGCTGAAAGATCACACTGGGTATTCCCCACATGGGGGTCTTTAGAATACTGCTTCAGTGTCTGTACAGCCTTGTGCTTCAGAGACTCTTCATCCATTTGACACTTCTTCAAAAGTTCCTCATACTTCACTTTGAGAGCGTTATACTGAGCATCGACTTCATTAAGTACAGAGATTCCTCGCTGCTTCACAGCTTCAGCTCTCCTAATACACGTTTCTTCATGGCCCCTTAGAATGTCTCCCCCTACAGCACTGCTGAGGAAAGTTTCGCTGCTGCTCCGTTTCAGTGCCTTCTTCTCAAGCTCCGATACAGTCAGAAGTCCATCATCGGCCAGGCTCTGACCGAGCTCCCTTTCTAAAGATTCCTTGAAGGAAATGAAAAAGGATTCCGGCACCAACTTCTCCACATTATGGAATGCATTTTCAGACTGAAGAATTTGTCGCATTTCAGCTACTTCCACTTCCAACTCCTCTGCACGAGCCCGATACAAGTCTATATCAACAAGCCTCTGTTCGAGGTCACAGTTTTCTTTTACCATAAGACTATATTCCTCTTCCATTGTTACCCTCTTCTCTTTTTCTAGGTTAAGTTGGGCTTGCAGAACTGTAACTGCCTTTTTTAGGTTCTCATTTTCTTCTTCTAGAGGACTCAGCTGACTATCCATTGAAGTAATCTTTTCTGCAAACACATGATCATAAACAAAATACCTGCAGAAACAAAAACAAGTATTATCAAGTGTAGGCAGTAGAGATGACCACACCTTTTAGTGTTTTCCTGTCCTGGGTAACTAATGACAGATTTAAACACACCTCAGGGATCATTTTGCTAACCTATCAGTCCATTTCAAAATCAGAAAAGCTTGTAAATACTTACATGCCATCAAATCAAGCCTCCCAGCTCGAACAGAACGGCAGCTCATTAACAGTTTCCAGTTACAGAGAAGCTTATTGAATAACTAGACCTACAATTTAAGTTTAAATAAACATTGCCTCCATGTGTCATGCAGTACTTTGACACTCAGATTTTTTTCTGCAGCACTCCATTCCTGTAACTTTTATCACTACAGATTGTGGAAACAAGCTCTCAAAATTGACAAGGCAATTCTGTAGGCTGGTATTTCCACAAGCCTCTAGCAGTTTGAAGGAATCCACTTATCTTTTGATTTGTCAAGAAATAACTTCTTTTTGGATGTACAGATTTATTCTGCAGTCCTAGCTCCTTGCAGTGCTGAAGCCCAGACAAAAGCCTGCTCTGCTTGTCAGTGGAGGTGCTTCACTTAAGAAATTACCTTCTGGGACTGAAGCTAGTCTGAGCTTTTACCCCAGGTGATTGTCCTGATGGGCATACTAAAGCAGTTCAGCTGGGTAAAACTGCTCTCCATTAAAAAAGCAGCCCAGAGCTCCACACACCATTTTACAAGCTTAAGCATCATTTTAACCAGATTAAGGTCAGGAAAGCTATTGCAGGAATCCTGTCTGCCTTGACAAGGAGATATCCACAGACATCCAAGGAAAAGGGTAAGTTAAAGAAAATATTTTGCATTTAAGATGTTTGGTTTTCAGATTATCTGTGTGTGTACTTTTATCTGACCGAAAAAAGTGGGGTGCAAATTACTGTAAGTTTTCTAGGCTACAATATGATATGGTTGGAAACTTTGGGAGAGAACCTTTCAAGACAGAAAGCAGAACCTGCAGTTCCTCTGGCACAAAGACTAATGCAGTCTAGCAGTATGCCAGAAGCAGTGGCAACACCACCCAGTGCAGGACTGTGCAGATACGTTGCTAGTTGTGAACATTAGATGTTTCTCTGCTAGCTTCTTTGACATCTGTGCTTGTGTCTTAGTTTCTAAAGCTTTGCTTAAAGTAATTTCAGTATTCTCTTTGCTTATGCAAGGTAAAAAGTCTTACTGGCGAAGGTCATACAGCTCCTTCAAACATGAGAAACTATGCATTGATCTTGGCTGATCAGATCTCTCATGGCTCATCCGGCCTCGTCCAGACTTTTTCAATTCTTCTACTTGTTGCTGCAGGTCATCTATGTGCGTTTGCAGATTTTCAATAGTCTCTGTCAAGCTAAAAGGTGAAGGACTGCTGTTAAAACATTAGAGTGTTTAGTCAAGGACATTTCCCCATCCCCTTACATTGTAGTTTCTTCTCTGAAGGCTATTCTTTTGACCTCACAAGACCTTTAAATAAAACTATCCTTTCAATTTAACAGCATTGTTGAACACCACTAGACAGAGACAGCCACCCAACAACTACACAAATACATGGGGACTGCTCTTTTTCATATTATCAACTGAGGTAGGGAGGGAAGGGGATCTAGTGTAAGTTTGTTACCTTAGTATCTTTTGTTGTGAAGCTCTACTCTCCGCAACTAGTTTTTGATTAGTGTCTTCAAGTTCTCTTGCCGTCACATCCAGCTGTTCATAGACTTTTGCATGCTGATCATTCATCTGACGCAAGAGCTCTACTTGCTTTGTGAGGTACTGCAAGACAGCGTTGCTGTTACTAGTTTATACTTGCAACACAAAGATAGTCCTATTATCCATTCTTACTCATAGAGACACTGCAAAGTTTCAGAAATGTAGATTCCAGTGGTTGCTTTGGCAAGTGTTCAGCTGCAAAGGCACTAGCAGTAACTCAGCTAGGCAGCTTGCCTTTGGCATGGAGGTCAACCCAGGCTGATCAGCGTTTTATCCAGAGGAGTTGGGTTGGGTGTTCATCTAGCCTTGCGGCAGCCAGGTTTTTGCCAGTACCCAAGCCTTCTGCACTGAGTTTGCCTCTACTGCAGTCATCTCGAATACAGAGATTAATCTAGACTTCAGAGCCCTTAACTATCCATTGAGTCCTTCTAAAAGTTGCAGTGGGCTCCAACAAAAATTTTCTGATGGTGTTGACCAAACAGTTTTCTTAGCATTAAAACTGAAACATTGGGTGGCACCATCCAAATTTCTTTTCAGGTGACCTAATTTTTTCCAGTCTGAAGCAGCATTAGGTTCAGCAGAACAGAATTTAGGTTGTAGTCACACTTAAGGAAGTATGTGGGCTACTGTGTGTCAGGAAGTATAATCAAATTATTGAATTCAATTTTTAATTACCCACAGGGAGCTATTCCAGTTACTGTAATCTCAAATAAAGGTTTCCTGCCTTTTTTAAAAAAATAAAGCTCCACATGAAGTATTCTTATTTAATCCTCTCTTAGTTTTACAATTAACAACATAGACTGTTAAGTTTCTTGAATAATGTCAGAAAGCTTGAAATGCTCAGTCAAAGAGCAGTTAACTATCACCTAAATCTCTTAATACAAGTGTCTTGTATTGTCCCATCCAGGACAGACCAATCCAATTCTAAAAATCCACAAAACAGTTTGCATCAGACTTGAACAAAAAACCTACACCTTTAAATCAGAAATACTTTGTTCTTACATATAATTTATTTCTTGCAATATATTCTATACTACTACATGCTACTTAATGAAAAGTAAACTTCAAGTAGGAACATCCAGCAGACTTCTAGGCAGAATTACATCTCTTTACATAGGCCTGTTACATACTCAAAACTTCTAATATTCTACTTAACCTTTTACCTCATTAAAAGATTGATGGGGTTACATTTTAGGCAATTTAAGAACAGATAATAAGTTAATCTAGGACTAGTAACTGCTACATACAGACTTCTAGAAGATCAACGTGATAGCAGTTGGCTAGATCCTTTTGTACCCTGTGTGCACATGACAGAGGATTTACCCAAAAATAGTACGTGGATTAGCAGCAGAATCTCAATGTGACCCATTTCCGATTAACTTTCCCTATTGGCTATTCTCAGAAGGAGCTGCAGATCTTCAGATTTTCTTCAACAATACAAGCGCAGCTAAGCACAGAAACCAAGGCTTTGGTGCCAGAATTAGATGTTACCACTTATTACAATGGGCTTTTGCAGAAATTCTAGATGAATGGAAGAGGTGAAGCACCATTTTCTACACCTTACGTCTCCAGTATCTTCAGTGCTGGGGTCAAATTGGCCTGGCATAACCAGGCCATCAAAACAAAGTATAGATGTAGTAATAAATACTTTAGAAGTTTACATTTATTCCACCTCCTCTGCAACTGAGCACCTAACACGAAGCAGCAGCTGAGACTTCTTGTGTTCTACCTTATGATAAAAGGAGAACGTCAGTGTTTTTGAAGTCTTGAGTGCTGAGAACAGATTCAGACAGGAATAAAGTTGCCCTTTCAATCCCACGGTTATTACATCTACAATGATTAGTAGTTAGTGGCACACGTGTCAGCACAGAGGTCAGATATAACGATCCAAGGCTGTAAAATGCTTAATATGTTAGCATTTAATATATTAAATGTAATCTTAAGCATCCCAAAACCTTTGACCCTTCCTTTTCAGTGCAGACAAGGTAGTACCATATTTCAGAATGATTTCTTAGCCAGTTCTAGACTTTGCTACCCATAAGATGTGAATTAATAGGAAAAACCCCCCGAAGATTTACATTGATATATTGCACTGAAAAAGCTAGTAAAAAATGCAGCAGAGTAGCTACAAGAAGAGCTGAAAGATCACCTTTAGGTCACACAGACAAGCACTTGAAAATTAAGGGGGGGGGGGAAGGGCGGGGCGCAGAATCAAGCATAGAGACTGGATGTGCCAGTTGCACGTATGTCCTGTGCAGTGGGGTATTCTGCATTCCCACAAGAGACAGAAATATAGGTATGAAAATAAATGACTGAACTCCTTTCGCCAGCTCAAAAGTACTGCACCTTGCATATGCTAACTTTATTCCCCTCTGTTTCAGTGAATTCCTGTAACAATCCCTTGTGCCAGTAAGCTACTATATTCAGTTCCTCCATCTTGATGTTCTCTTGGGTACTTGAAGAAGTTGTTCATTTGATTTTGCCTTTTCTACCAGAAATCCAGATGCAAGAGGGATTTTTTATTTTTTTTTGAGAAAGAAGTACCTTGAGTTGCTAATACACTTGTAAACTGCACTGGGAAAAAGACAGAAGATTAAGACAGGCGGTGGAACAGACAAGACAGCATGTTATTATGGCAGACGTGAACACAGTCTACAGGGTCTTTAGCCAACACAGTAAGTTGAGCAAATAAAAGTGCAGGCACAACTTTGTCAGAAGCATCAGAAAAACGGTTTTCCCACCTCTCTCTCTCCCCCTCCTCTTGGAGGGAGCGAACAGGACAGCCCAATATATGCTCCTACACCCATGTGGGGGGAGAGGAGGAAAGAAAAGAAAGAGGTATCAGATAAAGGCTTCAAAAAGCAGTATTGCACAAGTCTTGATTTGGTGTTTTGATTGGCTAAGTACAGCAAGATATTGAGAGAATAAATTAGTCTGTCACTCTCTGAGGTTGTCTGAACATACAAGTACTTGACCCTGCAACACCCCAACTATAGATCACCCCTGGAAGGACGCTTCTGACCACTTCCTGGTGTTGAAACTCTCTTATGTAGTCAATAAACACTAACCCACCAAAAAAGCTTAAGCAAATAAACCAGCTTAAACCAACAGGATATTACAACCTTAATGGCACTAGACTATTTGTATAAATGAATGCACCTTAGCAATAATATATTTTCCGTATTTCAAGATAGCGTTAAAATATAGCTGCTTATTAAGTAGCTACACTCAATGAGCCAGGTTAGTTATCTATCACAAAGTTACGCTGCATTATTTCAAGAGATGTGTTTTAACTGTGTTAAATACTTCCCTGAACATGGTTGTTCATATGAGTGTTGAACCTTAAGTAGAACAGTATTTGTATAGCACCTTGAAGTGTTTGTCCTCTCTAGATCTCAAGAATTAATCTTTATAAAAACCATTCATGACAATGAATTATTTAAGTCTCTGTATAAGTAAGTGCATTTTTTTTAATGCTGTGGCACTAATAAATATCAGCCATTCCAACCACTGTATCACAGAATGAATAGGATAACAAAGATGACATTTAGCACGTAGGAGGAAAGAGCCAAAGTATGAAGCATAAAACAGAAGTACCTTATGAAAAAAACCCAAACCTGCACCCAGAAGTTACGTATCACCTAACAAAAATGCTGCATTTGTGTTAACATGACTACTTTAAAGACACCTATATATCTGTAAGTATTAAGCATAGGATTCTTTAAGTTACCTGTTACCACTGCAATGATAAGTGGTTTAAGTTGCAGCTGTACAAAATTGACACACTGTCCATAACTGCGTAAGTACTGCTTGCACAAGGGAACTCAGATTTTATGAAAATCTAGTCTATACCAGTCACAGCCTGTTCACCATGATTCACACCAAAAACCAAAGTGAAATGCTGACTATGTTTCCAATATGTTGTCAGTCAGCAAAGTACTGAATATTTAATAATTTAATTATTAGAGACCATACATTGCCCTCTAATAGCTGAAAAAAAATGCATTATGCTAACAAACGCTAGGTCTGCAAGAACACAAGCAATATTAAAAAAAACAAACACCTTATTTGGTGGAAAAACCTGGGCAAAGATGAGTGGTTTTGAAAGGGTGGTTAAGATTTTCTTTTCTCCCCTGGAAAATACAGAATATCCACTATGTCTTGTATTTAGATACTATTTAAGTGTTTGGTTTTACTGGGTTTGTTTTGTTTTCTTTTAAATTGAAATAGACTTTAGCCCCCTTTACCACAGATCATTTTAATGGAAGTACATATCCTCAGATTCTACTCAAATCTCTCTCCCACACTTGTCAGCATTTAAGTTTCAATGCAGTAGCAACTTACGTTTTCATACAATAATTTAAATTAATTCATTCATCATATAATTGCATGTCATTTTACCTGGCAAGATCAGCAGAGTTTAGCAATAAAATATCTGAAGTAACTTTTCTATACAAAAAGAAAAATACCAGTCATTTGTCATTAAACAAGCCAGATCCAACATGAAGTTTAATGGCACAAAGCTTCCAGTAATCAGACAAACAGTTCTCACTATGATCAAGCCCATACAGGTTCTCAAAGTAGCAGAAGTGGTTAAAGCTTGTTCAGTATTTTTCTTTAAAGTGTCCATCAGATGTCAAGAAATTCAGATCTCAACTTATGTGCTATTATGTTGCAGGTGCAGATGCTTTAACACTTGGATGTCTTAAATATTTACCTCTATCTCCTGCAGTTGCTCTTGATTTGTTGCATACATTTGCTGTAAAGATTCTTCTAGTTCAGTGTTACGGTCCAGTAGTGTCTTCCCAAGCTCAGCAGCAAGGTGAAGATCTGAAAAAGAAAATACGTTTGGATGAAAGTTAGAGCCGACAATATAATCTAATTTTAAAGTACTTCAGACAAATACTTGAGGGGGGGGGTTGTTGCTGTTGTAACTGCTCTAAGTTATTTCCAGTACCCAAAAAGAAAGTTACCTTATACTTAAGTAGAGCATTCATACCCTATCTATAATGCAAGTCTAAATCAGTCCTGAAACCTAGAAGATACTCTTACTCATGAAGCTTCCTTAATTCCTCCTTTGATCCTTCAGCCACAGGTCAGACACCTCCAGCCATCTTCTCTTCACTTCCCATCATCTGCCTAGAACTGCACAAGCATCTCTACCCAAGGTCTGTTAGCTACCGTTCACCATGTTTACAGCACTCTTCTTTTAGAAGAGCAAGCATAAAAGACCCTGTAAATGTTTATCAGGCTAGACCCAGGCCAAAGCTGACTGTACTATTTACTTTGCTGTTCTTCCTCATTACCCCTTCACCAAAGGGCTCAGGTCATAAAGGATCAAAGTGCTAAATGAAAGTTTCAGATGCTTTTTATGGTGAAACAATAATATCAAAAAGACATAAAACTGATAAAGAAATGTAGCTATTCTGCTTTTCAGGCTCATAAACCTAGGAGACAAGAATTGTTTTATGTGCTCCAAAACATCATATTAAATGTCATTTGTTCTCAGGCACTTAATCTCAATTTCACTTCAGTCATCTTCAATCACCTCCAGGGTGACTGTAGTTGTTTCAAATTAAGAAATAAGTCACCTGAACACAGTTCCTTTCTAGAAGGAAGCTTGATATTTGTTCAACGGCATCACTAGTGCTAGATATTCTATATTATTATGTTTAAAGACATGTGTAATTTAAAAGTTAACGTAATGCAACAGAGAAATTGATCTTGGTGTTATTGCTAAAATTGCAATTACTCTGTGCAGGGATTACGTGATTAGAATCCAACAGATTTTTAGAAATCTCTAGTTTTCTACCTCCTCCCTATCACCTGGACTGTGTCCAGGTTGTCTCCTGCATCTCTGCAATACGTTAGTGATGCTAGTTCTATGTGAAAAGAGGAAAAAAAAGACAAGAAAAACTTAGATTCACTTCAAGAAGACTTAAATTAATATACAAGAGACATGTATTACATCATTGGTACTTGTACCTAGACAAGAAAACACATTCCATTTTCATTTTCTTACCATTCCTTGTTTTAACATGTTATCTTACCTCTTTCCTGCCCTTTCACCAATAGTCTTATCAGCTAGTCATTGTAATAGATAGAACACTGTTCCAAGATTGTTTTGTGCTAACCTTCACTTTGGCAGCCTGTCCAAAACAATTACTCCATCTACATACGTAAGCCAAAGACCAAACTCAGACTTACAAGGACAAGTGAGTAGGAGTATTTGTCTATTAAGCTGTAGATGTCCAATTCTGGCAAAACAACAGCTGTCGTATTCTTTACACATTCTTTGCAGCTGCAGTGCATTGTTGCCTACCTTAAGGTCAGATTCTTAGAATAAATGCCACAAAAATTATTTAAAATCATATTGCACAGGAGTTCTTCACAGTTTCAAAAGATGGATGACTAGGATCCACATGGCATACTGATCTATACTTAGTTTATCCTCACATAGCTTTTTCATTGTAACACCACTTGTTAAGAAACACAGCCTATTTTAGAGATGGGGTTTAAAGTATTTGGATAAGGAAACCTTAAGGTGACCTGCTTAAGTTTTTCCCATTTTTAAACACAGATTGTGCATTGTTTACCATAGACAGAATAACTCCCAGTCAAACACCGAGCTGCTTGTTCTATTACATTATCAAATACTGTAGTCTTCAAATCCAGTGAATCTATCACCCTATATAAAATGGAATCCCGATTCACAAGTTCTCATACTACACCAATCTTTACTAGGAGCCACAATCTTTAAAGCTAGCCAACAATACTGGCATCATTCAAGACAAAGACTAAATAGTCTATTCTTTTATTTTAATAGAGTAGAATAAGAGCTTTAGAGAGGATTTAGGATTATGTTAAAGATGTAATGCATAATGGCATTACTTGCTGCCGTTTCCCGTCCCAAAGTGAAAGTTTATTTTGATGTTTAAGTACATTTAGGAGTTTATAGTTTCATTCTTAAATGCTCCCTCATCTACTAAATCAAATAGTACATACCACACAGTACTTTGAATACAATGTGAATAATACAATTCATGTCATTATACTTACACGCTCATTCTGTTCATTAGAATGGCAGAAGCACAGATGAGTTACTATGGGAGAAGCATGCTATTTTGTAATTAAGGCAATTTGTTTCTGAGGGGGAGAAGACAAGTGGAAGAGCTCAGGAACACGCGATAAAAGCTTAACTCCTACCCCTAGAGAAAGCAAGAACCAAACCAATTTGACCTCTTCTAAAATTAAGAATTTGCTTTGCAACCATTTTTCTACATTGCTAAGTACCTATAAGCCCTATAAAGAACACATTTTAAGTGAGGTGTGCAATATACATCTGTTCTCCAGATACAGAAGGAAAAGAGTTAATTTACATTTCTTAAAGAGTTACTCTACAATACTAGAGGCACACTGCATTTTCTGTTGTAAATTTATGTAAAGTAACAGCCAAGTTCTGTCAGACACGCATTTTTCCTCTTCAGCATGAAGATGTAAGCAGAGAGGTTTTTAATAATGCAAGCTGCATACGTGCAGATCGTAAGATCTTCATTTTAGTAAATCTGATCAGTTGTACTGGTACTGAAGTTTAACAGCTTCATCAGAAATCTGTAAACAAAACCAAGACTTCAATCATAAGTCTTCTGTGATGTTAAACAGCCCTCACTTAACAGCACTTCTCCACAATCTCTTCTGACAGTGTTACTATAATTGAGGGAAGAAAAAAAAAAACTTCCAAAATCCTTCTCTTCTACTTTTTTACAATCTACCTAACAATGATTCAGAAAATTCTCCATCTAAAACAAGCCTGTCCTTTTCAATAGCAAAAGGCATTAGTAGTGCAAGCTATATAAGAAAGCCTGGTTGAAGTTTACTTAACTGTAAAATTAAACTCTTTTTTTTTTTACTTAGCTCCATATTTCCTACTCCATGTTCAGATTACCCTCTGTTCTGTTAAAAGTAACAGCAAGATGTAACAAGAGCAGTCATATTGAAAAATAATTCTTTTTCAAAGGTCAGCATACTGCAGCACAACATGGATGTTGCAGAAGGAAGGATGGCTGTTCCCATCCTTAAAAGAATTCCATGAGCATTCCATTTTCATGAGCAGCATGCCAGAAAAGCCCACCTCCATTGTCAAGGCAAAAGCTTTTGGTGCATACAAAGGCTATCAGTTTTTCCAAAACCCTACCCTAATTTTAAGTTTCAAAAACTGGCTGACGCGTACTACAAACTTGTTTCAGAGTGCTTCCTAACATTTTACAACCTAGGTGTTCTCATAAACCTACTCCTCAGTTTTTAAATGTCCACTGATTGTTTGGATTGTGAAAAGTTTAAAGAGACCTTGATAAGCAATCTTACTACTCTGTTTACGTACACTGGTATTGTTTAGTCTTAGGAAGAGGAAGAGTATCTTTCAGACTCCAGAAATAAAGTATAACAGAACATTTAAAAAAAAAAAATCCTGTAAGGAATTTCTTCTTTGCATTTCAACTTGCCCATCAGTTTATTTTCCTCCTTTCCCTTTTGGCAAGGCTATTAGTCACTTCCATTTAGGCTTGCAAAAAGATAATCCCCAGAAAAAGATTGTTCTAATGTTGAGAGAGCATTAACCAACCCTCAAAATGCACTAACCTCTAGAACAGAATACTGTTTCTTCAAAGCTCAAGCTGAGAGCCAAACTGTGATTATTTCACTCATTTTGATAAAAAAATTTATTAAAGAAACATCGATAAGGTAAGAAGTCCAGTTGCTATGCATTGTAAAGTCTCTTTGTAGGTCTTCTACCCCATAAACACTGACATAGTAAAAACATTACTAAATTATGTCTTCGACTTTCCAGCTCTCTTCCCTCTGACAGCAAACTACAGTTTCAGGATCTTATTTAAATTGATTGGTTTATATCCTAGAGCCATGAAATCATCTATTTCAAGGAAAGATTATACCTAAATACAGCTTTCAAATAGTTAGCTATTTTATAGTCAAAGCATACAATTAGAGACCTATTCCTGTCTCAAAAAAAGTTTCTGCTATGAGATGCCTGATCTCAGTGTGAAAACTGCTTAGCTAGTAAGAGCTTTGAAAACTATCTTTCTTTTTCTGGTTTATAGTACAGTAGCACCTACCAATCCCAAGAATTAGTGTACTTCAATGTAAAAGCCAAAAGCACAAGGCTCGAGCAGGTTCGCAGGAAGCCACTTCACAGCTTTGAGCTGGCCTTTCAAAATGAACTCAGGATTAATAACAAAAAAATAGAACTAAGTAAACAGCAGTCATAAACACCACTAAGCTCTTAAGGAAATTGCACATTCTTTCCATATCACGTCTGTAGAAGATTTTTAGTGCAATTATACTTGGTGTATTCCTGTGACTCCTTCCTCATCTGTCACATGAGGATAGCGTTTACCTCTTGCGTGTATCATTTTAAGACCTATCGATAAAATGACATACAGGAGCTAGATATGTATAGTTCTGATACACAGTGGAGTCATTCGTACGTTTTAAGATGAAAATTTAGGAAGTTTTTAATAACGGACCTGCAACTAATTGAGCACAGCTACATTTAGAACTTCATTGACTGCAAGCCCTCACAAAAGGCTCAGCAGGGCGCAATATAGCAACCCACCTCGATGCCTTCAGCGCCCGCTATTTCCAGCGCCTATCCTGAATAGCTGCTTCATGTCCTGTCAAGGTGCAACTTTTCGGAGAGCCGCTTTCCTCCCTCCCGGGCGGAGAGGGACCCAGACACATTTCAACTCTGCTGCAGCAGCCTCTTCCGTCAAACAAAGACGGCTGCAATCTTTATCGATAGCAGCGGTCCCTCTGCCTACCCGCCCGAGGCGGTGGGAAGCAGGGCCGTCAGGGGAGCCCGAGCTCCCGGCTGAAATAGTCGCCGGGCGGCACAAGCCCCGCTGCCGCTGCCCCGCGACCATCGCCGGCGGTTTCGGCCCCCTCACGCCCTTCCTGCCGCCCCGCTCAAGTGCTCGGCGTCCCTCCCCGCTCCGCGCCGCCGTTGT
>VXBL01001703.1:974098-999532 GCA_013400195.1 Aramus guarauna
GGCGGCTCCCCGCCGCCGCTCCCTCTCCCCCGCCCCAGCTCACCTTGCTGCAGGTCTTGTTGGTCGTACCAGGGCTCATCCTCGCGGATCTCGAACTCCTCCACCAGACTGTCCGCCAGCATCGCGCCCCTTCCCCTCACAGCGCGGCGGGAGGACGAGGCGGCAGCGCTCACGCGTGCGAGTCCCCTCACAACAGCAAGGCAGGGCAAGCCAGCAGCCGCTCCTCTCCTTAAAAGCCGCCTCCGGCCATTGCCGAGTGTTTCCGGACTTTGCCGAACCTCTCCCCCTTCTGGTCGGGCTGCGCGAAGCTGCCGGCAGCAACGTGGCAAGCTACAACCACCCGCCCACCGTCTCTCCACGATTCAAACACAACACCCTCACCTCCCGTGCGGAGAGCCAATGGGAAGCCGCTCGCCGGATAGATCGAAAGGAGCCTAAGCCAATCACAAAGCAGATTCATGTCAAGCCGCCAATGAGAACTAAGAGAAGGTTGGCCCGGGCTAATTACATCCCGCCCCAGCAGCCGGCTGCGCAGCCTCCAGTCAGAGGAGGTGGGTTAGTGCCTGTGGAAGGGCGCGGTGGTTGCTGGTTTCTGAGGGGTTAATGTGGGGAGCGGTCGCTGGGGGGGATATTCCGGTGGGTTTGCGGCAGAGCAGAGCTGGCATAGCTCGGGCTGGGGCAGCGCGATTAGGTGTGGGGAAGGCTGTGGCTCCTAGTCGTCCCGTGTTGGGAGTAGCCGAGGAGCGTTGAGGGAAGAGCCTGTGAGGAGGAGTTCGGTCTCCGGACCGTCTCCACTCAACGGCGTCGCGCCCAGGTGTGGGCCGCGTTCCCGCCGCCTCCCGGGGGAGCCTTGGCGCCGGAGTGCGGAAGGGGAGGGGAGAGCGTGGCCCCGCTGGAGCATGCAGCCGTGGCGGCTGCTGTCACTCCTGAACACGGCCGTCTCCATCCTCGCGCCACCCGTGTCAGTGCGGCGGTCACCGCTCGCTCACCCCCTTGCCTTACAAGGAAGAGGGAGCCGTGTCCCGTATCTGGGAAGCTGCTGAGGAAAAAGTAGCTTGATTTGCCTGGTTTTAACAAAGAAGCACCTCCAAACTTCAGATTTCCAGAGCCCCGTGCTTTCCCGGAGTCAGTCAGCGCTTGGGCAGCCATGGCATTGCGGGCTTGGAAGAGTGGCGGCACTCCGTGAGGTTTCACTTGCCCTCCTGCCCCAAGTGCTCTCTGTTTGCATCTCCTGCTTCACCAGCGTTTCCCCTTAGTGTTACCCCTCGGGACTAGGGAAGCATTTATTCTTAGTTCTGTCTTAATGTGGTTCAAGTCATGGAAGAAAGATGAGGAAGATACTTGTGTCCAACCAGTTTGTCAGGACTGTGAGCACTACGCTGCAGTATGGGATCCAGTACAGTAGAGCATGATGTCAGCTAGCAGTCAAAATTTATTATTGCTTGGGAATCCACTTTTCAAACTCATGCTCCAGTTTCTTTTAGTGATTGTCATCCAGCTCTGGGAGAAATGCGAGTAATGTCATACTGCGTCTCCCTGGTTTAAACAGTCTGTTCTTTTGGCTTATCTGTATGAACACAGTTGTAACCACTAAAAATTTCTGAAGCTGATTTGCCTTCTGTGAGTCACAAAATGTCAACACCTGTGCTTTAACCTATTCAATCCAAAGGCTGACTATTAAGAAGAGGGAGGGGATACTCATGCATGATTTCATTGTAGTACAATTAAAGAGCACATCTTCTGGGAAAGGAAGTGTGGTACCTCAACTGCTAATTGAACCTATTTCATAAACAAGGTAAAGGACCAGATGTACCAATTAGTGTAAAGAGTTGTGTCAGATCCTGCATATTATAATTAGTCATGGCACTAGGGGCCTGTTTGTGCATTGTTATAAGGTTTTTGTTGAAGAAATTTCCAATTTCTCCTTTCAAATTTTCTGAAGTTGAGAGGACTTTTTTTGTGTGTAGGAAGGAATTGAGTCAAATATGATTTGAAAAATGACTGTTAGTTTGCTGGTAATGTTAGCGTGAAGCACATTTGGTTTTGGTGCTCATGGAATTTGAGGGAAAGGGGAGTCTCCCAATTCTCCATTCAAAGGCCTGTGCAGGGGGCCCCAGGGAGGAATAGAGATGAAATGTCTAGCTTTCAAAACCCCTATTATCTACTACATAAATCACTTAATGAAGTATATTTGTGAAAGCTTGAATGTGCACTTCTTGAAAAAAAATCGGCACTTGTCAGTAACATACTCATTACAATGACTTTCACAGTTAGTAATATCAAACTTATTTTTAAAAATAAACATTTCAGATGGGCATCTTTTCAATAACCTTATTCTTCATTTTAAGTGTCTCAGTAATAGAACCGAACTTGTGGAACCAAACTTGTTACCAAAAAATGCAAAAATTCATCACCTGAAAATGGAAATGTCTCTACAGCTGTAGCTCTGTGAAAAATAAACTTGAAAATATACATCACAATCATCCTCAAATAGCTAAAAATTCAGTCATATTCTTACAAATAAATTGGCTTTAGAAAAAAAACCCTACAACTTGGTTCAAGTTGTCAGATTTTTTTTGTCTTGTCTGTAAAGTGATCTACTCTGCATCGTTACATATTAGAGCATCTTAAATATATACTCAGAAATGCATCCACATTTTATTTGCTCTTCAAGAGTTCATCTTCTGTGTTGAGGGTGGAAAACTGCTGTTCCATCCTCCACCTTAACCAGCATAGACACTTCTGTCCCTCCCTGATCTGCAGCTTTTGCCTGGCCCTCGCCTGGCGATTAGGAAGTTACCGTCTTCAGCCACTTTGTAAACCGCAGGAGGGAGGAAGGTTGGAAATAGCCTTGGTTTTCTTTTCCTGTTTCCTTCATGGTCATTTTTATGAGTTCAGGGAGCTGCCAATAGATATGCTTATCGAGCTGAACAAACAGACATTCAAACTAAGTATTTTGATGGATATTTGAAAATTGCATTTAGGTTAAAATTGTTACTGTGCAGAGGAGCAAAGTGTGTACTATTGACAGAAAGCAGGTTGTAAAGCTCTGGAGTTAGTGTGCAGAGTAAGGCCGATATTTGAACCTGAAGTATCTCCAAATTAATGGCAGACAGCTTCCTCCAAATTGATGTAAAGATGAATAAGGCTTCAGTTAAAAAGAGGTACTTGGGAGAAGTATTTTTGTATTGGGCTTATGGAATCAAATCTGGTCAAGGACTACCTTTGGGTAATCATTACTCTGCTTTAAAAGGTAGCTGTTCCCTGGAGCTAGCTATTTTCATGGGATACTTTATACCAAGCATACTTCAGTTAATTGCTAGATAGATGGAAAAAGTCAGCATCTTAAAAAATTGTTGGCTGAAGATCTGTTTGATGTATTAAAGAACTTTACATTCTTGGGCTGCATCTCTGTTGTTTGGGCATACTTAAAATGCTGCACGTGTGTTACTTGCTAGATTTTATTTACATGCAGTCTTTATACTATAAAAATGTTTAAACTTTTAAAAGGTATTTTGATTGATTTATGGTTTCTATTCATATCATTAGTTTATTAGGTGAAGGTATTGCTTCAATGGCTTGTTAACAATGAACATTTAAAAACACAAGGACAAAACTTGGTATTTGTTTTGAAATAAATATTCATGTAAGTGCATGCTGCATTTGACATTCATAGTGATGGAATACGTAAGGATGTGAATTGAGTCACTTCATTCCTACACAGTCCATAATTTTAAAAGTACATAGCTAGCAAGAAAGATGTAAAATGTATGCAATTACTTTGAACTCTACACCAAGATTAGTGTTTGCAATAGCAGGTTTTTATATCGAGGGTGAGGGTAACTATGCACCAGTCAAGAAGGGCTCTTTTACATTTTTGTCTACCTGTTCCATTGATCTTTAAGCACTGATTATATTTAGAAATGTCACTGACTTCTTAATATTTTGCATCTATTCAGTTTTGAGCTCAGTGTCTTATAACTCAGTAAAATGTGTTTCTCATCTTAAAGAAAAGGAAGTAAGAATGGGGAAATTTTCCTCTAAGAATCCAGTTCTACACCTCTGAAGCAAGTGAATATCCCATGTCATGTTATTTTGGAAAATTATCCTACCAACTGTTGTAATTCTGTTCTGTAACTTGAGGAAGAAGAGAGTTGTACTTGTGGAAGATGAAGTTTTGTGCGGGAATTCATCCTAATGCGCTGGCATACTCCATGACTACATTAGGTGCTGGAATGATGAACAGTATCTTTAATTTCTACTACGTTAAGCTCTTCCTAAATCGATACAAAATTTCAGAAGTAGCATTTCATCAAGCCCAGGTATTGTACAATGGAATGTTTTGATTACCATGTTGTGCTATGTGTCTGTGTTATCATAACAAAGTCATTTTTTTACTTATGAATTAATTTTGGATGCATTGCAAATAGTTATACAGTAAATTAATTTTAGATTTAGTTAATCCGTAAGCAATTGAAGGTACACATCAAGCACATCGTTTACAGTCTTTAGACTAAAAATGTCTAGAATTTAATTGCTGGCAAGATTTTTACCTTTGATAGCTTGAAGTAACATTCTAAACTAATCTTGCACCTCAGCTCCATAGTTATGTTTGACATTAGTGCTTTCCTATGGACTGTTTAAGTACTTAAATACTGCCTTATTCTGCAAGTCATTATCCACCTGAGCAACTCTTGTCATAAATGGTCTCCTGAAAGTAATGGGCCAGTTCTTGTTTTGAATTACTTACTGTGAGAGTAATACCTGGGCTTTGCATGATGAAAGCCCAGATACATAAGCTTTTGAAGGAGTGAAGACGTAGAGATGGGTTTATTTCACACGTAGTTGGGCACCTGCCTACTTATTCATCTTGTTTTTCAAAAGTACTATGAACCTCTGAATAGCTTTAAGAATCTGGTCTGGAGTCTGTTTTGACCTGAGGAGCTTTCATCTGTCTTTATTCTTTGAATAGAGATTTAAAATAACTATGTTATGTATTACTTCTGTGTTTGT
Organism: Aramus guarauna; assembly: GCA_013400195.1. Taxonomy (NCBI): domain Eukaryota; kingdom Metazoa; phylum Chordata; class Aves; order Gruiformes; family Aramidae; genus Aramus; species Aramus guarauna. Next base: position 979,112 of record VXBL01001703.1, read on the forward strand.
ATAACCTCTGCAGAAAAATCACACTAATGATAAATTCTGTTGTGTTTCTTACTTGTTTGTCGCAGGTTGCCAAAACCAAATGGAATGCCATTAACGATCCTCTTTTTGGGTATATTCAAGATAACTCCAAATTTGTGTGCTGCTCAAGACGCCAGTTTTCAATTTTATATGGAGCTCCTTTATATGCATTAGCCTTTTTGCTTCCTTGGTTTCCTTGGAAACATTATGAAGAAGGTGACTGGCTAAGTGGTCTTCACCTCATTGTTGCGTTATGTGCTTTTGATGGCTTGCTTACATTTGTTCTTCTAGCGCAGTGTGCGCTCTTTGCAGAAATTTCAACAAGACATGAAAGTAGGCTTCAACTTATTAAATATAACCAAGTAGCAACATTAATTGGATCAACAAGCATTCTCTTTTGTGGTCTCATATCAGATAATATGGAAAATTTTGCCTATTTTCAGGCTTTCACTGTTCTGGTTGCAGTATTAGCAACAGCTTGTATGTGTTACACAGGCAAATACAGTACTAGTCAATATGAGCAGAGAGGAAGTTGTACGGAGAATACTAATCTGGAAAATGAAGATGGAGCTCTCTCCTGGTCCTCTGTAATTTCATTGACCAAACAGATTATGACGGAGAAAAACTTTTTATTTTTTGTAACAATGAACTTCTTCCAAGTCTTCCACCTAGCCTTCTGCAACAATTTTATGATGATCTTCGCAGATAATCTTATTCCTAAGGATGTCCTTTCTTCCTCAGTAAGAAGTATCATGTATGGAGCAGGCTTTATTTGTCCTCAGGTAGGCAGTTAGAGTTTTTTATTTCAAAATATGGAAACATGGTGTTTTACTAGTTTTCATTAGTTTAAGGTATCCATTTACACTGTTTGTTGAAAATATGCTGTATCTGTCATAAGCTATTGGCCATACCAAGAGACAAATCTAGCTCACCAATGCTCTAAAAGAGGAAAGTATGTCTATGTACAGGCTAACCAAATGTGAGGGCAGGGTAGGGAGAAAGGACAAGCAGGCAGGAAGGTGGAGAGTATCTGTGTGAAAGAATGTGAGATGTGAGTACGCCAGGAGTGAATGTTTTGTATCCTACAGGGTTTATAATACCTAAGGATAAAGGAATGAAAAACATGGTCAGGATAAAAAGTTTCTTAAAGCAAAATCTACAGAATTCTGAATTCTCTTTGGTTTTGATTTGTAATACAGGAGCAAAGAATAATCTCTTCTTCAGGAAGTTTCTGAGATAAACCGCACAAAACACCAGAAAAAATTATTAGGTATTAAAAGCATTGTTGAACTATGTGGTATCTCAGTCATCATGGGAACCCAACAAAAATCTAAATAGCTGCTTTTGGAGCTATTCCCATTTATTTTGTTGTTCGCTGTCTTTGTCAGCTACATTTACTGGGAGGAGAGACTTGCAAGACCCCAGTCAGGAATGGAGGGAGAAGCAATGAACTGGAAAAGAAAAGAGAAACAGAACCTAAATGAGTAATATGTGAGAACAAGAAAAGCAGCAAAAATATGTCCCACAGAATGTAAACATACTTGTCTGCAGTGAATAAAAAAATCTAACTCCTTTCACTTGATCTTTTAAAACTTCCACCATGTTTACTCATTGGATTGCTCAAAAACTGAGTACCCTGACTTTGTCATAGGTACTGATGATGTTCAGGATTTCTGAAAGTCAGGCTGTTACATTGATTAAGTTGTAATGGTAAAATCTAAAAGAAGATACATGAAAGTGCAACTGGAATTCACAGCTCAATTTCAGTTACCGTTTTGGCTTTTGCATATATAACAAATCCTAAACGTACCTTCTCTGTTCCATAACTCCTAAATATCTATCATTTCAATTTTTTTCTCCTTACACAGGTTTAATAGTTTTTTTTCTGTAACTCAAACAGTTAGCTGATGAACTTTGGAAGTAAATAAGAAACTACAGAAGTTAGGAAAGCTTAAATAATTTTACACTCAATATATAGCAATCACTACTGTTGATAAAATCAGTGTGGCAGTGTGAAATGAACAATCTGTCAGAAAATGCATCTCTCTCTGCTTCCCAGAGACGACTCCTCTAGAAGGTCACTGAACCATAGAGAGTTTGCTGTGACCTTATTTTTCTCAGGTTTTGTCCCTTTGAGCTCAAGATATAATAAGAGAATTCTCTGGTGGCAATGTCCTGAACTTCACTTACCGGAAAGGACCCAACCCATGTAAAATAAAGCCCCTTATGAACTGTGCTTCAGTGGCCTGTATTGAACTAGAATTCAGTTTCTGTCTTAGGTTCCTTTTAGGTGTGAAGAATAAAACCTGCTGCTGAATAAAGAATAAAACCTTGTTGCTGAGACATAGACATTTGCATGATTCAGTTAGTATTTTTATTAGAAATATGCAGTCTTAGAAACATGCAGGTAATAAGGAATTTTCTAAATCATAAGTACTTCCTGAGACATGGTTATTTCTCAGTTATAGGGAGACAAGGTCATGGTTTTTTACAATAACAGGCATTACATAATCTCTTATCATTTCAAGTGTAAGCACTTTTCTGCAAAATGCCTGAAAACAGCAGGGGGGAGGAGTATGTTTAAGTTTCTTACAACCATTTTTTTTTTCTTATACCAACTTTCTAGCTTTGTTCTACCTCCCTGATCATTGGTTTAAGTACAAAACTTGAGCTGCTTTAAAATAGTACTTGCCACAGTGATTTTTGTCTGACTGCAGCATCCTAGTTTTCTTTGTTATGTTAAAGCATTTAAATGTGGGAACAAATGCACAAGGAGAATTATTTCCTGTTCTTCATCTGAATATTACACTTCATCTCTGTAACACAGAAGGAGGGAGAAAATGTGTATCTTTACAGAGTTTGTGAGTATTTTTTTGACAGTGATGAGGACCACATACATGTAGCTGGTGACATAAGCTCATATAATGAAAAGAACATAATTCATTACAAAATGTCCTATTTAAAGTGGAAAGTGCAGAACAATATAGAAGAGCTTACGCTTGTTCATACTATAATCAGCACTTAATGCTAATTTCACGTGTTTGCCTGTCACTAGCTTCTTGCCTAGATTATTACTCGCTAAGATTGGTGGAATTAAGATGCAGCCACATGTGTTGTCTAGTGGTATCTGCCTTTCTCTACTTGCTAGTAAAGTCTATAACTTGCTTAGATCAGCTGACTTGGTGAACAGAAAAGTCATGCTTAATTTCTATAAATGTCAGTGAAAATAGTAATATTAATGAAAAAAATTATTGACAGTATTTTTGATCAGCTGTTAAAATTCAAATGGCAAGATGCTTGGTTTACAGTTAACATATTGCAAAGTTAATTATTTAAGGGATATAAAACATAAAGATCATGAACATTAAATAATAGTTAGGTAATGTGGGAAACAGCGTTTTCCTCAGGATGTAGTAGTTCTCAGCTAGCTATTTTTGGGTAAAAGATGACCATTCTTAGCTGGTAGGGGTAGCATGGAATGAGCCAGTAGATAGTTCTCTTTGAGTCCTATTTTTTTATTTGGATTAAGCTTTTTAGAAAGCTGGTTTCGTTTGTTTTTTTCTTTAATGGGTAGTAATAATTTATGTCTGGTCTGTCTGTGCTTTATAGCTCTCCTAATGCTAATAGTGTACTATATATTTTCATCATATATGTGTATATAATTATCTTTGCAGTGCCTTGTTCTTCTCAGTCATGCTTCGTTGAAGAAATTTGGTTATTACAGAATCATCTTGGTTTCCTTTTACTTTGAAGGAATAGCTGCTGCTGTCATGTTTGTTCTAGGGCCAGAACACTATTATCTGTTGGCATTTTATCTCACAGCAAACATGTAAGTAAATACACTTCCCTATTCATAGATGGAGCTTAAATGATTCTAACAGATTGGAAACTTGTTTTTAATAGTGTGAAGATTTTGTCACTGCTTTTATGGTTTTCTTTCTGTTCTGTTTCACTTGTCAGAAAAGTTGAAACTCCAGTTACAACTTTTTTCAGCTTTCATTTTATTATGCTTCAGCTTTTAATTTCTGCTTAAAAAAAAAACCAAAACCAAAAAAGCCTTAAAAATTAACAGTAATTAAGGTTTCCAGCCACATGCCTTCAGCCACAAATCTGCTTTAACATGAAATGGAAGGGAAGCAGAACCTCTTCTCATCCACATAGACAAGAAGGTCTCAGTAGAGGAACTCTTCAGAGACTGCTAGGAAAGCTCAGACTTCATTTTGTATTGTGTGAACACTTGTGTGTTACACCTCAGAAGAAATACTGATATGTCAGGTATCTCTTAGGTAAACAATATTGAGTCACATTTTCACTGGTACTAGGTAAATATGATGCCAAGAAGTAGTATTTTCATAGAAGTAGGATATTATGATACATGGAAAACCTTATTTAAATATAAAGACCTGTTTATATCAGAATATTGTTACAGCAGTTCATTCTTATTTCAGTTTCTATTTCATTGCTTTCTTTCTACATGTTCTTTCTCCTCTCCTTTTCTTCATCTTCTTTTCCCCTCCTGCCCCATTTTAATTCTTATTTTCAGTATTTCAGTCATGGGCTACTGTAACACTGAATTGTGTGAACAATAAACTGAATTTCATTGCTTGCATACTTTAAATGATGAAGATATATTTTGATTTCCCCAGGAAATAATTCTAAGGTGCCTAAAGACTGTTATGAGTAAAGTGCTAGCTGTTCAAAGCCTTTCATAAGCAAAAGTTAATCACACCCAAAATTTAATATGACATAGAAATCCTAATATTTGAGTTTATGGTTTCAGTGAGCAGTTTGTTAAGAGTTGGCTTTGTGTGTGTGGATGTGTTAAAATGCATATATATATAAAATTAAATATATAGGAACACATATAAAATCTTTTTGCTATTCTAATTCTCCCACTTTGAAGTTTGTCTTCCGTGTAGTCTTTCCAGTAATGCTCATATCCTTTTCAGATTTCAAGAGGAAATTTTCAGTTTCTCTTTCTACTAAGGTGATTCTTTTCTCCATGTCATTTTAAATGACATTTACTGATAATCTCAGGCAAGTATTTATGACCTTTCGGACCAGTGTCCAGGAAAAAAAGCAAAAAACCTCACCTTTTACATTTGCATATCAATTTCTAATTATCAATTAAGAACAGATCTAATAATCCTTTCAGAACTGCTGTTTAAACCGATAAATCGCCATGTTTTAAAGAATGTCTCAGTTTTGTGTGTTTATGGAAATGTCAGTGTTGGGGTGTTTGTGTTATATTATCAGTTACACTTTCATAATGAAATTGTATGTAAGAACTATGAACATCTTAAATATTTTGTCTTTCTTTAGGGTAATTGTGCAAGCTTCATTTAGTTTGTTCAATTTGCCTTTGGCAGATATTGTTGATGCAGATTTCATAAAGCACAAGCGGAGGTATGTCAGTCAACTGTTTTCCTTTAAATATGCTATCTATTTGCCATGTTACTCTTTCGTAAGTTAGATTATGTTAAAGACAGTAAATGATCTTGAATGCTTGACACAGAAGTACTTTTTGTAAGAGCTAAGTAAAGATAAGAACTTTTACAAAGTTTCTTGCAGTTACTTCAGCAGAGTAATTCAAACAGATTATTAGGTCAGTTCTAGGTTTAGTTATATTATAGTATAAGCCAAGTCCTTCATTTTTTTACGTTTTTATTTTTGTTAGCTTCAGCTGAATTCTTTTGTAACCATATACATCTATTTTCACTTATGGAATTTCTGAATGAGGCCTTTTTTAACATGGAAAAAGCTTTACCTGTGCTACTTAAAGTGCAAATTTCAAAGTCTAAGTTGTTGCTGTTATCTCTCTGAAATAAAAATTGATAAAACCTGCCGTGACATAGCATATTACAGCTCATGGATCTTTTGGATGTTTATCAAAGTGCATATAACTTCCTGTTGGTTCCATCAATGTTTATATAAGTGCAGATTCAATCCTGGTCACTGTATTAAAGGACTTGCCTCTCAAAGGTGAGAGCTATTGCTTTCACGAAGAAAAAAAGCCTTCTTTTCTGGCCTTATGCATGTAAAGTCTTAAGTTGTAATTAATACTCCGTGCACGGCTCAGTCTAACTTGACTTTAATAATTACTCAGTGTGCACAAAGTTGAACTTGAGTTTAAGCCATTTCAGAATTGGGGCCAAGCTGTCTGTATACCCCAGAGGTTTATTACCTTGCATTTCCAGAGAAAATTAAATTTCATTATGATAGTTGATCTGTTTGCTATAATGTGTGATAGCATTTGCTTATTAACAAGATTTTTAAAACCACTATTGTAATTAATATACTAATAAGTTTGTGTTGTGCATTCATTTGGGTTTTTCCCCTAAATATTTTAGATCACCACTTTCCTCTATGGTTTTTGGTACCAATGCTTTATTTACCAAGCCTGCCCAATCTTTGGCTCCAATGCTTGTGGTTACAATACTAAATCAATTTGGATATGAGAACCTGAATAATGAAGTTGCCCAACCTGATCCAAGGTGAGTTCAAACGGGATGCTTTAAATCATAGAAATTAACAGGAAATAATCCTGTCATCTAGAAAGCAAATTAACTGGCAATTAGTTTGCATCAACTGCAGTTCAAAAATATGACTGCTTTAAAAATATTTTACAGTTGTGTTTTATCTGTATAGAAATTGAAATGTTTTCTAGATTTTTTTTAAAAAATGCATAGTTTGTTAATACACGAGAATATCTACCTAATTTTGAAAAACAAAGGATACATTTCAGTAGTTGACCATCTCCTGTTCTATTGAAAAAAATATATATATGTTTGAGATCACCTGATACCTCTTACTAAGAAGATACATATTGTCCTGTCTTCTGTTTTGGTTATCTTGTAAACCTACTTCCTTAAATATATAATCCTAATAAGGTTGCATTTAAGATACATTTTGCTTGAGAGAAAGCAGTATAATCACTGGAAGGAGGGAATTTACCTCAAGTAGGAGTATAATTTTGGCTTCAATACTACTTACCATTCTAATGCTAATGATTTCATTGCAGTCCCTGGAGACCTTAACACACGGCATAAAGCTGCGGTTGCTAGTTAGCACATTGGAAACGCATGGGCTCTAATAAAAACAAATTAACAGGGAGTGAGTACACTGAAAGGGTCATAGGCTGTTTATTTACGACCAACAAGAGGAAGTGGCAACACAAGGAATAACTGAAGTCAAGACTAAAAGGCAAAAATCAGACCTGGTTAGGATTTGCTTGAGAGAACAACATGAATATCCTGAGAACTATGTAGCTCTCCTAAATTTCAAGTAGAAACCTTAAAAAATACATAGAAGAAAATTGTATATGAATTTTTGTGGAGATAGCTCTTGAAGGAGCAACGACTTGCTATGTGTCACCTAAGGCTAGGAGAATGTTTTGTGTTTGAGGAATTTTCTTAAAAAAATGTATGAGGAAAAGCATGATGTAAGAAGACAACAGGTGGTCTTCAGAAAAGCATCCTGACACAAGCAAAGAAGGGCTAAGTTTGACGCTATGTGTGAGAACAGTTAATTTTATTTTAATGCATTCTGTAGATAGCCAGTGAGATGATGTGAAGAGGACATGAACCTCATTATATTGTCAAATAAGATGAGTGATTTTTGTCGAAGAGCAGTAGGCTGAACTGGATGTGGATATGAGAGAGCTGAATATATTCATCTTGATGATTCAGAGAAATTCAGATTTGAAACATAAAACCTGCAGTTCTGATCCCTTTCAATCAGAGAAATGATCCCTTTGTGGATGGATTTTAAAGCACAGTAGCTATAAATCTTTTTTTTCCCCAGTAAATAGCCTCTGGACTATAGCAACAATAAATTTCTTGTGTATAGAGTTGAAATATTTTGAATGCTCAATCTCTAAAACGTATATCTTCACTTGAGGCATGCTGAAATTTGATTTATTTCACTAGGGCAAGGAACAGCATAAAGGTACAAAGCTGAGATCAATTAATCACAGAGCACCTGAAATATACCCTTATATTTCTCTTGCCCATCCCTTCAAAAATAACTTCTTAAATATGAAGCAGCCTGCATGTGTTTTCTGGATATGTATGTGTGAACGTGCATGTCCTTTGCTTTGCAAATGGTCTGCAGTGTGGACATACAGTCCACAAAGACCAGACTAGGAATCAGTTTGTCCATGATGTACTCAGACCATTGACTGAGCTAAAATTATTTACCCATATTAAAACACTATCACCTGATCTAAGATTTCAGCCATAGGCAGACAGCTAAAATACACTTGCCTCAGGACAAAGTTGTTTGGGGACAAACAGAAACTGAATAGAGGAGATCACTTAAAATATGCTCAAACTGTTTGGAAAAAACAAGAGAATTTCACACATACGAATTATATGTAATGAAGTGTTACGCTAATACAATCTCAGGTGTGTCCTTCCTCCTTCTCCAAAGCTGGCATTATCTATTAAGTGTTCTGGAAAGCATTTACTTTATTAGGTGCACTGGTAGTGAATTGTGAAGATAGCACAGAGGACCCTTATTCTGCATTAACAAAATGTTTGGGCCTTGAATAAATATGTCTTAAGAATTTCCAGCAATGTTGCTTACTGGGAAAAGAGAGAAGATGCAGTCCAAAACAATAAACTATTTGCTGAATTCTAAATTATTTATTTTTTCTTGAACTGAAAATTAAACATTAGCAACAATGATGGAGCAGCTAATCCTGGAAACCATTTCCAGGCACATTAAGGACAATAAAATTATCAGTAGTAGCATGGCTTCACCAAGGGGACGTCATGCTTGGCCAACTTGATAAACTTCTACAATGAAATGACTATCTGGGTAGGCAAAGGAAGAGCAGTGGATATTGTCTACCTGGACTTCCGCAAGGCCTTTGACACTCTCTGCTCTAAGACCCTCACAGACAAGCTGATGATACACGGGGCCAGATGAGCAGACAGTGAGACAGGTAGAAAACTGGCTGAAAGGCCAGACCCAGAGGGTGGTCATCGGTGGCATGAAGTCTAGTTGGAAGCCAGTAACTAGTGGTCTACCCCAGGGGTCTATACTGAATCCAGTCCTGTTTAACATCTTCATTACTGGTCTGGATGATGGGGCAGGACGTACCCTCAGGAAGTTTGGTGATGACACAAAACTGGGAGGTGTGGCTAATACATCAAAGAGTTGTGCTGCCATGCAGAGGAGTCTCAACAGGCTGGAGAAATGGGCTGACAGGAACCTCATGAAGTTCAACAAGAAGTGCAAAGTCCTGCACCGGGGGGGGAACAGCCCCATGCACCAGTATATGCTGGGGGCCACCCAACTGGAAAGCAGCTTGGCAGAAAAGGACATGGTGGACACCAAACTGAACATGAGCCAGCACTGTGCTTTTGTGGCAAAGGCGGCGAATGGTATTTGGGGCTGCATTAGACAAAGTATTGCCAGCAAGTCAAAGGAGGTGATCATTCTCCTCTGCTTCACTGAAGTATCAAAGTGCCATTAAGAGTACTGACCCACTACAAGTTGCCGATTTTTAAGCTTTGCCTGTCTTTTGTTGCCATCATGCTGTTGAGCAATTCACGCATATATGTTCTCTGTCTCAGTAGAGACCACACTCTTGAGCAGTTTATTAGGACAACTGGCATGTTATGAGTGAAATTCTTACCCCAGAAGCCCTTTTGAGACAATAGTTCGTTATTGTCTTAGTGGCTTCTGTCACAGTTGTATTCTGCAGGACACCCAAGCTGGTAAGAGAGTGAAGAGGTTTTATACAGAGAGTAACAGTCTAGAAGAAAGGAAAATTCCGTCACCTTTTTCTTTCATCTGTGAGGTATCATAAGATTCATCACAAATGAGAAGATGCTTATCACTGAACAGTGATCCCAGTGCTCTATTAGACCAGGCACTCCAAAGAAAGAGACTGTCTTTGCCTTCCTCTGTACTGAAACCTTTGAATTGACCATTAAAATCACCAGCTTCTTACCAGTATTTACTTCTGCCTCAATGGTAATATCTTCTCAGACGCAGTGGTGTCCTCTTCCTTAGGAGCAATCCAGTATCTCTTGGTTTTGCCTCTGGTATCGTAACTCTGAAGTGTGACTTCTGCTATGAATAGTGTATTTCTCTTCCAGAAGTCATCTTGCTTTTTGGTGGTAACCTTTTTCACACATGAGGCTGGCTTATATATTGTACACAATACCATATGGGTTACACATGATTCTGTATATATTAATATACACATTATGCCACATTCTTAGGGAATGTGGTCACTATGCATCAGTTAAGCATTTTGTAGTGGAAGCTAGCTTAAGGAGTATTTTTAATATCCTTAAAATTTGAGCAGTAGCTCAAATTGAGTGGTCCTGGGTTTTGTGTTTTGGGGGTTTTTTGGTTTTGTTTTTTCCTTTTGGTCTGTCATCACAGCAAAGCATTACCTGCCCCTTATGGCTTGGGTTTTTTTGTTTGTTTGGGTTGGGTTGGGTTTTTTAGTATGGGGTTTTTTTTCTGTGGAAAAGTTACATAGTTTAAAATCTCCCTCTTCTGGAGAGCCGCTGCAACTACAGCTAACTTCTCTAAAATTCGTACTTCAGAATGAAGTTACTAGACAGCAACTCTTCGTTATTTATTGGAGGCACTTTAAACTGTTGATGCTTCCACACTGAATTACTGGACTACATCACATTCTATTCAGAGTGATATTAGGACTGTTTAGTGAAAGATTGTATGTTTTATTCCTGTGTGTGCAAAAAAATGTAGACGGACATTTCTAAAGTTGCTGGTTCAGCTCTTGATTTATCCCAGTCCATTAATGAAATAGTTTCCTATTCCATGTTCTGTGTACTATAGATATTTTTCATAATTACTGCAATAACTTAAGGTTTACAGTACAATAGGTAATATTATTTTCTTAAACTAATATTGTTCCAATGAAACCAAGTCAGGTTGCACCAGTGTGAGTAATTTGGCAGACGTTCTTTCTTTTTTTGTCCTTCCTGAAGTCCATGTATAAAGAAGGAATAATTTTAGTTCTGAAAACTGCAGTCCTCTTTAGTGTGCAGAACAGGCCAAGTACAAGCCCCAACATCCTCTTAACTGCGTCTTAGTCCTGTTTTCATTTTTAGATAGGTAAGTAATTTATTTGTCTGTGGCCTCCCTGCTGACACTGCTCATGGAGTTAACTCTTGGCAGTTGTGATGGTGGTCCAAATGGTAAATTATTGTCACCGCCAACAAACATTGGCTATGGACCAGTGACCTGCTAGTGAACGCTTCCAGTCTTAATGCAATTGCCCAAGTGATGAAGTAATTCACTTTTAAGCCTATAGTTTTTTTGTTTTCTTATGTCGCATTAGCATGTACATGACTTGAGATAAATTGTGATCGTTGTATGAGTGTGTGCATGTACTAAAGAATAAATCTGGGCTGTGTTGAAGATTGCAAGCATTTTTCTCTGTTAAATGCAGTGAGACATGAGTTGATTCTTTTATGATTCAGGGAAACTCTTAGGTTTTATTCAAAAGCCTGCTCAAGTTAATGAGAGGTTTTTTTCACAGATTTCAGGGGGTTTTAGATCATGTCCATAGCTGTTCTGTGAGTCTCCAACCTCATCCCTGAATGCTAAGGAGAAAAGAAATTTAAAAAAAAGAAAAGAAAATAACATAAACTGCCTCATGGAGATAAAGTTCATTTAGGGGCTGTTTCTCAGTTTGAGTTGACTTTTCTGATACTTAAGTAATTAGAATCCAATAATTAACAGAATGCCAGTAGATAACAATTCTAGCTACTAGATGAATGCCTAAATGTATACTTTGAGCTGTCAGAAACCATACTGTTCATAAAAGAGGATTCATTTAACTCCTGTATTTTCTTTCTTATTTCATATTTGCTCATGCTTTTTTTTCTTATTCCTTAGAGAAGATTTAGATGAGGAAATACCATGCATCCACGAGAATAAATGAAAATGAGTGTTAATTTCACATGTATTCTTTTTATAGTTTATATTATCTTGTAATAATTTATTTTAAAACAAAATTAAATAAGGCTTGGTATTTTAAACAGCCCTTTACACCATACCTGAATTTATGCATTAATCATGACTTCCATCTAGCACTTAGCAACTATAACAACACTATGTGGATAGCTAGTAGCACAGATTTTAACTTAAATAAAATAATTTCATATTAAAATGTTTGCTTCCATTTTCTGCTTTTCTTTCTCTTCCAGATTTTTCAGTCCTACAAAACCTTTTCAGATGCTTTGTTCTATAATTGGATTATATTGCTTAAATTGATTTCCATATATTACATAATACAGTTGTGTACTAAAGTAGCGAACAGGATTTCTTAGGTTGCCTACAGTGTATTAAAATTAACTCTTTGTGTGCTAATTATCTAATTTCCTCCTAGCTATTATGAAAGGAGCAAGCAACATAAAATATATATTTGTATGTAGAATTAGAAAATATAATTGAACTACATTTGATATCTGAGATTTATATTTCTTCTCTTTAGAATTCATTGTGCACAGTAACATGTATATGCTGTATATGTGTATATAATGTGAATGCTTTAAAAATAATTTGTTGTGAATTGACCATGAAAGTTCAATTTCTTCATCTTGAAAGCTGTGTTTTCATCTTCTTCACCAGTTTGTTTTTAGGTCTTCATGATGCCATGTTCTATTTGATCTGTCTGGTTCCACTTTGCATTGCAGTCATACAGATCTTGACTTGGACTCCCTTTTCAATCCAGAACACTCATATGACAGCTGTATGCTAAATATGTAACAGTTGGTCAGTAAATCATCTGCTGAGCTGTACCACAAAAGAGTTAGTACATTTTAAATGTGAAAAAACAAAATTGCATTAAATGGACTGTTAGGCCAAAGACAGTTTGAGCCATTTCAATAAAGTCACATTCTTCAGTCTGTATAGACTGCAACAACAACAACTCTGGCCTTAATGCGGAGCCTACGCAGAGTTTCTTCTAGTGCAGTTGTTTGCCTTTAATGGGCTTTATCCTTACTTAGTAAATAAAGTAATTTCTGGTATATACTGGTCACTGTTAACTCCTTTGAAGAATGGATATGGCAGATCAGGTAAAGGAATCCCAACCCATCACCTGGAATTCAAGGGAACTGTATTTTCTTCAGCTTACCGAAAGATGGTGGCATAATTCTGCTGTACTGATAAAATGGTACATCTTGGAAGTTAAATTTGAAGAGCCTGGTGGATGTCCCTCATGGATGGCAGGGAGATGAAGAGAAAAATTTAGATGATGTCTAGCTGACCAGTCGCAAGACAAATCTGACAGCTCCCACAGGAAGAGCCAAGAGTAATTAACTACCCTGTGAAAGTCTGTGTAAGGCTAAGGAAGAAAAAGATTAAAATTCTGTTCAATAAAGTGTCGCTGGATATGGAAAAAGCTCCGTGCTTCCTCACTGGCTTCCTGAATGTCTGAGTAGTAGGTAGATGCAGTTTTCTGGCTTTAAATGGGAAAATTATTTTGAAGCTAGCATATTGTTAGTACTTCATACAAAATGTCATTGTGGTAAGAAAAAACATTAGTGTATGGATGTAGTAGTGTTCAGTTAGTTGGACAAATCTAAGTACACACACACTGAATCAAACTTTAACTGCGCAGCAGTGTTACACTGGCAAACTCATTTGATGTGCTGACAGTTGAAGTTAATTTCTGATTAATCAAGTTGAATTTAGTTAATTTCTGATTAATTCTTACCAAAAATCTTTTCAGTTAAATTTTTAAATGGTTCCTGTGATTTTTGTAAAATAAAGGCTTTTGACAAAATTTCAGAAACCTTGAATCTCTTTATTTCACATGTTGTAATCAAGTACAGTGTAATCAGTACTGAGACATCAGTAGTGATAAGCTACATTAGCATGTTTATAATACTTCTGTTTAATAAATACTTTTTTCCTCCAATGCATCTAGCATGTAATTGTGTAATGACAGGTAGCTTAAGTATAATATAATCACTTCATTTTTGTTCTTTGTTTTGCCTGGGCAAACAGAATTTTAGAAGCACCTTTCTTATGGAGCGCCACTGACTTGAAAGTACTAGAAGATGCATCGTATGTATCCTGACTTTAAAGTGCTGAGCCAGCTCATGTCTAAGGCTCTACATTTACCATGCTAGGTAACTTGGAAAAGAAAGGTGTAAGAAGTTGCCCTGCATTTTGGTGGACATTAGCATAATTTCATGAAGAGGTCTGAGATTTGAAAATCCAGTGTTGAAAAAAAATAGTCTTTTGTGCCTCAGTTTTTACATTTGCAGAGTAGAAACATCATTTCCTTGCTTTTTTTGAAGAGTAAAGTGCTTTCAAGGCGATGAGTGAAAAAGTGGGATAGCATTGTTAAATATTTAGAAATCTAAATGAACCCTTTGATAGGAATATGAAGATTTATGTTAAAATGTAAGAAGCCAGAAGTGTGACGATGTTTTAAGTTGCATTATATGTTTTTTATCTCTCTCTTGTCAGAGATACCATTATTCATTTGCATCGTACATGCTAATAGCATTATGTACACATACTGCTGTCACTGGTATTTACATATCCAAAGAATATTTAAACAAATACCAGAGCAGATAGCAACTGTGTGTTTAGATTCTGAATTTTAAAAGATTTACTGCATTGTATGTATGAATTTTCTGCCTGAAAGGCAGAAGGAGAAAAAGGCGAAGGACAAAAATGTGAAGGAATTAAAGTTAATGCAATCTTTGATTCATTATATGAAGCTGTTTTCTCCCTGACGATTCCTTTTAAATGGTAATAAATAACTTTAAATAGTTTTATTTTTCTTTACTGATTCTATATTTCCTAAATTTCATATGTTCATCCCATTCTCATAGAATATATATTTTTGTGGATGAATACGTTATTGTTCCACACATAGAGTTTCTTAGATGACTGTGTTTATTACTTAGTTCTAATGTAAAGTTGTTAGAACATAGCGTACAACTGGGAGAGTACTGTGCTATGCAGCAGGAAAACTAGTAAGTGGTTTTAAGAGTCAAAATTATACCAAGAATTCTTTGAAATCATCAGAGTGAATTTTTCTGGAAAATGTTTGGTAAAGATACCATTTTATTTGCTGAAAAAAGACAGGAGTGAGGGGTGACAGAACTGAAGGCACAGTTTGAATAACCTCTATAGAGGCTTTAGAATCAAGATAGGAAAAGTAAATAATCAAAGATTTCTAAGCAAGACAACCTTCAGATGTGAGACAGTAATTGTGTAGAATAAACTGGTTTAGAAAACAAATCTGAGAAATAGAATAAAAATTATTTAATATGTAGAATATCAATAATTATGCAAATTGCTAGAATTTATTATGCTTCCATTTGTCTGTCTTATTTCTCTTGCTATAAGGGCAGGAAAAAAGTGTCTTTCATCACACCAATCGTCAATCCAAGAAAGGACTGGAAAACTGTTTTAAATGCAGGCGGTAATTTTACTACAAGAATTCATGATAGAAGGTTGGTGGTATGTTACGATTGACATCACTTATTTGCCGTCTCCCTGTCAGCCACTGAACTTTGTTACCCTCTGCTAAACCTCCATGATTTGGTTTGGCCATGAATCAAGTAAAAGATGATCAAAGGCAAAAGTTCAGTGTCTTGCAACAGCTGGTTTGTCTGCTTTCTCTCCTTATTAGCTAATACTATCCCAGCTTGAAGTCCTGTTGCTGGAAAAATGCCCCAATTTAATCTTGATAATTTAAGAGTATCTAAAATAGTCTCATAACTGATAAAGAGGATTTAAGTGTGTATAATATAAAGTACAAAATGCTGTGATAACTTCAGAGAGGGAGAAAGTTCATGCTTGAATCCCATTCTTAGAGTTTCTCTATAAATTCTGAGAATTTTGATCTTAATACACTGAATTATTTTTTTTTAATTGAAAATCAATAGGTAAAAGTGTCTACTAGATTTAAAAGGATGTTATCTAGTAGACATGAAAATGTTAGCCTAATACAGTAGCAATATAATACATGGCTAGTGACAGAGTGGAAACAGTGAGTAAATAACAACAAAGCATCTTCAATTTTAAGTAGGAAAAAATTAGATCTATGTTTTGCAGAGCTTACAGGCCTGCCTCTGTTCTCCTCTCATACAAAATGACCTTCCTGGTCTCCTGCTGTGCTGGTTTTGGAACTGCTCTGTAATTCATGCGTGTACTATGTTGACATGGCGCGTAGGATGTTTACATTTGAAGATGGTTGTACAGCTTAATGGGTGCTGTCAGGAAAGACAAGCAGGAAGGGGAAGGAACGGTTAAGATAAGCCACATCTCCACAAATACTTCTGAGCTCGTTCTTATAGAATTAAGCTAGCTCAGGAAAAAGCTCAGCCAGTGAAAAGAATTCTAGCTGGTTTTGTAAACCGAGACTGGGGGGAGTTGTCTTGGAGAGCTGGACAAACCCACAGCTGGGGTCCCTGGGTTACCTTTGGGAGAGAGGATTTTGGATAGCTCGCTATGTTTGTTTATCCTAAAGACCTCTTTCTGGTAATCACTGTCTTACTGTTGTTTAAATAATAGAAGGGAAAGTTGTTTTATCGCTGTACTTGATTGGGAAAA
Organism: Aramus guarauna; assembly: GCA_013400195.1. Lineage (NCBI taxonomy): Eukaryota > Metazoa > Chordata > Aves > Gruiformes > Aramidae > Aramus > Aramus guarauna. The sequence continues at coordinate 995,705 of VXBL01001703.1, forward strand.
TTGCAGATTTACACCCTGGAATGCGTGAGGCTGTGCAGCCAGCCCTGTCACTGAGTCCTGTGCCAGGAAACTGGGCGCCTTGTGATCACCACAAAGCAAACACAGACCGTGTTAAAAATCCCCCTTCCTAGGTAAATTCAAATCCTTTGGGTATGTTTTAGACCTTTGGGACCTCAATTGATTATAGAAATTTTCCATTAAAAGGAGGAATGCTACCTAAATAGTTGAGGAGAAAATAGAAAGTTATTCAATTTTTTCTGGAAATCATCTCCCGGCACACTAATTGCTTTGAATGACGTATGCATACACTTACACAACAAATCGTTTTCTGAGATTGTCCAGCAACTGGTTGCAATTCCACCAGCCTATACGCAAATGAGAATACATCAAAATTATTACCTAAATATGCATGAATAGTGTGTTCTTTACACCCTGTCAAGAGAAAAAAATATGCTTAGCATACAAGTACCACAGCAGAATATTAATGACAAATGTAACACTGGGTAGGAACTCTGAAAAATCTCATTAAAACATACCTAGGTTGTATACTAACAATGCAAAGACAAAAGCTAGCGTATTTCTTAGATTTTTTTTGTGTGCAATTCATTATCTGTATTTTACATGTGATAAAATTAAGATATGTTTCCCTGCGAGCAACATGTAATTAACCTGAAGCACTTTTATTTATTGGTTTACACATCTGTGAGCAGATGTCTGTTTACAAAGAAGCAAATTTAGCTTTTGTCATTTTGGATTTTGATTATAAAGTTGGTTTATTCCTGGAGGGAAAAAATAAGCTAATCTGTCTTTACAAACAAGAACACACATAGAAAGGAGAGACCTTAATCCCAAACCGAATAAAAAGAAATGAACCAAAAAGGCATCTTAGCCCATCTAGCTATTGGAGAAAAAAAATCTTCACGTGGAAAACTGTCTAAAGCTCTCATGTCAAAAACTTTCCTCAAGGAGGTTGAACATCAGTGAAAATGAACTGAACAGAAAAATCCTCTGGCAATATTTTGTTGTTGCTCTGATTTTGCTGATTTCCCAGGATAAGCAAGGTTGGATGTGATTAGTGCTTTGATCAGAGGATCTTCCAGGTGGAAGCCAGGATCCCAGGGTGGTTTTGACTTCCAGCGTCATCCTTACCAGGAAATGAAGGGGCTAGACTCCAGCCTGTCAAATCTGATCAGAAGGGAAGATACTGATGGCTTGTGGTCGTTGAGAAACGTTTTTCTGAGATTAGAGATGATAGCCCTGATGCCATGCTCAGCTGGAATTGGATTCACGAGACAGGCTTTGTCTAGAATTTCTTTCTATTTCAATTGGATACAGTATTCCTCACTTTCTATGCTACTACCACAAATAACCTATGTTTATTATAGCATAAGCGAGAGCAGTGGTGCCTAATCCAAACCCACAGCACCGATGGCTTTTGTTCTACCAAAGGCACATACTACTGCATGAAAAACCAAAAAAAAATTTTATCCATCTTGACCTTTCCCAGATTAAAATGTTCCAGTAGGTATTGCTTATCCTAGGCTAGCCTTCCTCTGCGGGAAACACGTTTATCCACATCCCCACGCACAGAAGTGGGATGCAGGAGCCTGACTCTGAAGTTGTTGTTTTCCTGCCTCTCCTTCCTCCGCATGCACATCCCACAGCTTCAGGGAAAAAAATCCTGGATCGAGGGCCTGAGATCCTCCCGCGCAGCGACCCGTGCTCCCGCGGCAGAGCTCAGGCTGGAAGCTTTGTAAAGAAGCCTTTAGAAAACAGAACGTTGCAGAAATTCCATGTGAGCGAGGTTTACTCTGAGCCATTGCAAAAGAGTTGTTTACAAGGAAAATTGCAATGCCTGAGGACATGAAGTCAAATTTTGTGTTTCAAACAGTTGTAGTCTTTCACCTGCAGTAGAAGACCCTTTCGAAGAGCAAACCCTGTCATTACCAATTTTTCTTTAAATGCTGTGGGTTGGGTTTTTTTAGGAATCTCATCACCTCCATGCCTATTGACCCCAAATTTCTGTGTACAGGGAAAACCCGAAGATAATGGGAACCAAACGCAACTCCGTGAAGCACCACTTCCATCTTTCAGCATTTACTGTTGTAGCAGCCAAGAATTTCTCAAATTACTAAACTACTCCCAAAATTTGGAACCGTAATGAAAGAGAGGTACTAATTCCAGGGCGGTCCTCTGGACCAACATTACTCTAAACTACCAAGGCAGCCTGTGGCCGATGCCAGGGAGGGTTTCGGGCCGGGAGGCGGCACGGACAGCGAGGGGACACCGGCCCAGGCCCTCAGCCCCGCGACGTCGGGGGCCTCCTGCCACCGCGCCTCCCGCCCAGGGCGCCCTGCGCATGCGCAAACCGGGTGCCAGGGCGGCGCCAGGCACGTGCACGCCTGAGGGAGCCGGCGCGAGCCCCTCCGGGGGGGGGGGGGGAGGGGGTTGGCCTCCCGCTGCCGCCGCCGGTGAGCGGAGCGGGGAGAAGGAGGGTACGGACGAGCCGCTGCTGCCGCCATCCTGCCCCGCTCTTTTTTGAAAGCAGCGCCCCGCGGGGCGGCCCGCACCGCGCCACGGCCCCTCCCGCCCTGTGATTGGCGAGAGAAAGGGAGGGAGCGGGTGCGCGCCAGGCCCCGGCGTGTCTCAGCGAAGCCGTCCGGCCGGCCCCCGCTGCCGCGGCGCCGCGCGTTCCGCCCTGAGCGTTTGTGCGGGCCCCAGAGGGGGAGCCGAGGCGAGCTGGGCGAGTTGCGCGCTGCCGGCGCCGCTGCTGCCATGGAGAGGGGAGGCGGCGGCAGCGGGANCGGGCTGGGCAGCGCCAGACAAAGAGAGGGAACAGCTCGGTCCTCCCGGTGAGAAAGTTGACGTGTGCCCTCCGTGTGAAACACGTCCGGGAGCCTGCTGGGGAGGTAAGGTGAGGTACGAGGGCTGCAGAGCCGCAGGAGGAAGGTAGTCGGGGCTGGATGCCGGCGAAGCGTGCGGTGCGCTGGGGTGTTCGCCGCGGGAGGGTCGTCGGAGCGAGTCCGGCGGCAGCGGCGGGACGGGGAGCGAACGCGGTGTCCCGAGCCTGGTAGTGCGTCGGTGGGGTGGCAGAGCCGCTCCTGACAGATTCAGACCTTCGTCTTGCGTTTTTCCTGGTGAGCGCTGAGTAAACACCGCTTGAGTGGAGTTTGCAGGTGGTGGTGAATGAGGTGGGTTTGTAATCACAGAGATGTTTTAATTAATACCGGTGTGTCTCGAGGAAAATTTAAAAAGTGAGCGGCTGGGAAACTGCAAAGCTCACAGAGGCCTTGGAGCAGTAGTAGATGGCAAACTAGAAATGAGTTTGCAATGTGATATGACTGCAATAAAAGGTTAGTGCTGTATTTGGGCAGTATAGCCACATGGATGAGTACCTTGTGGAGGAGTTAGGGACTATACCCTTGCTGTACAATAGTTATGTGATGTGATTGCATTTGGAATATGTTCAGATCTGCGCTACGTTTTACCAAAATGCTGCTGAAAATCTGACAGGAGTTCAGAAGGGCTAATAAAAACTCTTAGTGCTGAAGGAAGATACTGACTTTTTCTAAGTAAAATATACAGAGCTAGGCTAATGAAGAAGACGTAGCATAAATACGTGAGGATTGCTGCACAAAGGAAAAACCTAATTATGCGTCATGAGTCTTCAAGCTGATCCATTACTAGAATGCTCTGGGTAGGCACTCGCACCCAGAATCTTGCTACTGAGTGAATGTGTTACTCGGATTTAATGACTATGGTCTGCTGTTTGGATCATTCACTGCATAAGTAGGGTGACAGAATTTATGCAAAAAACTTCCTTTCTGG
>VXBL01001703.1:999753-1011173 GCA_013400195.1 Aramus guarauna
TGACTCCGCGCCCCTTCCCCCGATGAGACTGTGGCTGGGCTGGCTGTGCTGCTACACCTTGTTCCTGTGGGTGCTGAGGAGGAGGATGTGGTCTGGCCCTGCCAGGTACCTGAGGAGTCCTTTATCCAGGTCCCTCTACGTGAATATGATGGGCAGCCACAGCCAGCCAGCCCCGGGCGCCAGGGAGAACCACCAGGTACAGCCCCAGAGGCAGCCGCCCTTCCCGCCNCGGAGCGAGTCCGGCGGCAGCGGCGGGACGGGGAGCGAACGCGGTGTCCCGAGCCTGGTAGTGCGTCGGTGGGGTGGCAGAGCCGCTCCTGACAGATTCAGACCTTCGTCTTGCGTTTTTCCTGGTGAGCGCTGAGTAAACACCGCTTGAGTGGAGTTTGCAGGTGGTGGTGAATGAGGTGGGTTTGTAATCACAGAGATGTTTTAATTAATACCGGTGTGTCTCGAGGAAAATTTAAAAAGTGAGCGGCTGGGAAACTGCAAAGCTCACAGAGGCCTTGGAGCAGTAGTAGATGGCAAACTAGAAATGAGTTTGCAATGTGATATGACTGCAATAAAAGGTTAGTGCTGTATTTGGGCAGTATAGCCACATGGATGAGTACCTTGTGGAGGAGTTAGGGACTATACCCTTGCTGTACAATAGTTATGTGATGTGATTGCATTTGGAATATGTTCAGATCTGCGCTACGTTTTACCAAAATGCTGCTGAAAATCTGACAGGAGTTCAGAAGGGCTAATAAAAACTCTTAGTGCTGAAGGAAGATAGTGACTTAGTCTAAGTAAAATATACAGAGCTAGGCTAATGAAGAAGACGTAGCATAAATACGTGAGGATTGCTGCACAAAGGAAAAACCTAATTATGCGTCATGAGTCTTCAAGCTGATCCATTACTAGAATGCTCTGGGTAGGCACTCGCACCCAGAATCTTGCTACTGAGTGAATGTGTTACTCGGATTTAATGACTATGGTCTGCTGTTTGGATCATTCACTGCATAAGTAGGGTGACAGAATTTATGCAAAAAACTTCCTTTCTGGGTGAACAAAGAAAATCTGAAAGTCTTTTGTGGCATAAAAACTATGCTAGAAAGACAAGTCAAGCAAGGAAATGTGTTACGGAGATGATTATGTCATTAACAGGTCTGCAGTGGATACTCCCCATTTCTAATTTATTGGATCTAGATTTTCAATCTGAAGTATTGATTATTCAGTAAGTTTAGTAAGATTTATGATTATCAAGTTTGTTTGTAGGTTTACTCATAGGTATTGCATGTTGAGGCCCCAGGTGCTTTCACTCTCTCCAGTTTTACTGACTTCAGTTAGCTAAAAGAACATTTTCTTCCTTTCATTAACATTAGGCAGAAGTTACCAATAATAATAACAACATTTATTATAACAAAGGTCTTAACATATCTTTTCAGATTTTTGTGCTGTAGTTTTTCTACTATTTTGCTAGAAGAGATTATTATACTTTCTGTCATGAAACTAGTGGCCTGAAAAGGCCTCTATATTGTACATGGAGGAAGACAAAAGCAGTTTCTGTTGTGAGGAAGTAGTTCCACCACTTTTGTTATTTGGAATTTGGATTGGGTTTATCCTGTGTTGCTTTTTTTTTTTCCTTCTTTGTATAGTTTGCTATCATTTCTATTATTCACTAGGGTTATGTAGGTAGTTACCAAGTGGCAAGATTCATCATGAAGAAATTAGAGGAGGTCTGAGAACAATGCCTAATTTCTGGAAACAAGCTTCTCAGAGCTATCACCATCATCATTCTCCCAATGCTCATGTCAGTATATATCAATATTTCGAAGTCTTAAAGATGGGAATTGTAGGACTGCTGGTTTCCATGGTCAGATCTTGGAACTACAGGTGACAGTTCGGTACCAAGGTGTAGGAGCTCAGGTACAGCTCATACAGTCATACTGCTTATGGAACGAAGCCTGTGTGTCCCAAAGCTTTGATAGTTGGATACATTCTCTTCTAGACTGAAAATGGCAAGGTGTTGAAAAAAGCAGGTCATCTGAGCCGCTCCAAACCTGTCCAGTGTAGCGAGGCAGCAGCCTCATGAATGAACCTGACACATGGCCCAGCCTACTGCTCAGCTCCACGGGGTTGTTCGCTTCTGCCAGGATCTTGAAATTGGCTTCTGAAGGTGGATGGACAAAGTACACAGGCTGCTGCTTTAGTGGTTTTTCATGACTTGCTAAGGATTCCTGTTGGGAATCACTGGTCTATGCTGATTCATTCAATAGCACTGTGCTGCAGTGAGAAAAGACCTAAGCTGGTAAATCATCAGTCTCAGGGATCCCTGTGCCAAGCTCCATCATGTGGCATAGGCTTGCTCAAAATCTGGTGTTCAGAGGAGAGGATCACTTGTGCTACCTACAAGTGTGTTTGAAAGTATAGTTGAGAGCCTGATTCTGCCAGAAATGCAGAACCCATTATGCAAGTAGTTTTCAAAGTAAACCTAAGCAGGCATGTGTTTGTTCCTCAGCCGAAGAGTCTTGACATCCCTTGCTACGTTGGGTCAGTGTTTGATGGAGCCCCTGTTTATGATCTTGAATGATCTTGGTGCAGCTGCCTACTCCCCTCTGCTTAGTGGCAGGACACTGCAATAAGAATCCTGTCCCATTATTGTTTGTATTACAGTAGTGACTGGAATTCCCATTGTGCTGAACACTGTGTAAACACGTGTGAAGTGACTGATCCTCTCTCCTAACAAGGTACAACAAATGTGAAGGGATCAAGATATGAGCATACATTTTGCATAGTATGGCTATAGACACAATCTTAGGTGTTAAATTGTTGGGGAGTTACCCCAGCTGACTGTTCGCTGTCCTTCTACATGCATTTTTTACAAGATTGTGTTAAAATTCTCCATTTCTCTTTAAGATACTTAAAAGTCCATATTTGCACAATAAACACGTGCAGCCAGATTAGGGAACATTATTGCAAGATCTAAGGAGGAGATAAGAGCGTGTTAGCTGTAAGGAATAATTCTTGATATTAGAAAACAGACACAATGGCATTAGAGATTTTATGAGAAGGGCTGACAATAACTCTGCATAAGCATAGGAGAGTGAAAAATAATAGTGATGTTCTTCAGAAAAAGTTTTAAATGTAATTTTAATTGTAACTTCTACATATTGAGTGTAGGGGGGGTTTGGCTTGACATTGCAACCTAGCAATGAGCATCCTTTGGAATTTTGCTATCAGTGCTGACGTTCTAGAATGCTGCAGCATTAGAGGGATTTGCTGGGGGTGCAGAAGGTGGCTGTGAGGATCCTAAAATTTCAGAATTTCTATAGGTTTGCCTTGTTTTGCACAAGTTTTTTGCATTTAAAATAATGTAAAGCAGATGTTGAAGAAGGAGGTTAGATATGCCTTACACATGGATAGTAAAATATTAGGATAATGTCTCGTTTATTACTTTTCCAGCTAGATTTGCTATCAAAAAGTAGCATCCTTTTTCTTCACAGTTAATTGAACAATAGCTTACATATCAGAGGTACTTTAGTTTGTATAAGAAAGGCTGTTACCAGGTGACAGAAGGCAAATGGAATCATTGGCCCATTTTAGCTTGGGCTTTATATTTTACCAATATAAAAAGTATAGAACTGCCTTTCAGCTAATACTGATGACTTACTAAATGTGGGAACCTGCTCCTTTGTTTAGTCGAGATGCTAGGAGGCAGCTTCATAGGCATAATTGTTTCGAAAGTCTTGTGGACCTGCTTGTTGGTACTGGTAAGTGAAGAAACATAGTCCAGCAATGCTGTAAGACAGACAAGCCATTGTCTAAAGTATTGATTGGATTCTTATCTCCTGTCCTGGAAAAATACTGCAAATGCACTTGCTGACTTCTTTTCAGAGGATGCCTAAGGAAAAGTTGAGAATGATTTGGAAGATAGAAAACAATGTTATCCCACCTCATTTTATCAGCATGGTACTGTTCCACAGAGGACCTGTGTTTGTTTTCTAGGAAAGTTTGTAAAATTCTTCAAAGTCCAGGGTAATGATTAAGACAAAAATTTCTTAGTGAGTGATCGGTCCTCACTTGATTCCAGTTTAAATCTAACTTAAATTAATCCTGAAGCTTCTTGGAAAGTCTGCAGGAAAACTTAAATTTTTCTATTTATGGAAATTGATAATAGCTTTCTGTGTATTCAATTTTTTTAACTACTAATGTTTTTTTAATTGCTGAACTTTTTAACAATCCTTTATCTCTTTCTCTAGTGGTATGTCTGCAACACAGAACAGTTGTCGGAATCCCTTCAGCCTATTTTTGTCCAGAGTTATCTTGACCAAGGAACACAGATCTTCTTAAACAACAGCATTGAGAAATCAGGCTGGCTGTTTATCCAGCTCTATCACTCTTTTGTGTCCTCAATTTTTAGCCTCTTTATGTCTAGAACGTCTATCAATGGGTAAGTGAAAAGTCAATCTTAGGTAAACTAAATACAGTTTGGATTCAGTGTTCAGCCCTACCCCTTGATCTCTCAGCTTTTCTTAAATTCGTAGTTTTCCCTTTGCTAGTCTAACAGATCTGAAATGCCCTACTGTGTGCTCTTCATGCCCAAGCCTCTTAATTGAAGAACACCATTTCCAGTATGGGGGGACAGAGGAGGTAATTGCAATTAATAAGAGATAGTTGGAGAACTCTAATTGTATTTTATAACCATTACTTGTATTGATTTCCTTCTGAATAATAGAGCGTTCTCTTTGTGTTAGACAATGTGTCCTTCCGTCTGCTTTCTTTCCATCCTCACCTTGCCCATTACTGTTGCCATATCACTGTTGTGATTGTGCTTGTTGAAGGAGGCTGTATCCAGTCAGTTCTGTATTGCAGTTAAAACTCTTTCTAGTAGAGAGTGTGCACGCACCCACTGCAGACCTAGGCAGATTTCTCAACGGTGCAGAAGCTGGCCGAGTATTCTGTCTGGTAACACTAATGTGGGACAGAATTTTGTCCTTTCTCTCTTATTCTGTAAAACGTAATTTCACCTCAATTTGTGTGTAAGCTGTACTTGAACAGGTAACTTCTAATGTAGCATGTTTGACTGATGAAACATCAGGAAAGCAGGAAGAGGCGTTTATAAAACAGTATTCTCCGAGTCTTATTGCATTATCTCTTCTGCGGCTGCAGGGGAGTTTAGCTGTTCGTGGGTACTTTAATATTTATTCCAAAACAGTCAGTGCTTTTTTTTGTTTTTTTTTCTCACGTCATTCCATTCAGATATATGTTTAACAGGCTATCAGTTTTGACCTTATGAAGAATGCGTTTTATTACATTTATGCGATTTCTTCACATTCCCCACCTCTGCACCTACTACATGCTTCTGCACAGGCTGATATGAGGATAGCAGCTGTCTGCTAAGGCTCGAAAAATAATCTTTTTTCTTATTTTCTAACCACATGACTTTATGAGCTTCCCTGTGGTGTTCTTAGTTACTTGTAGCTTCATATAAAGGTTTCTTTGGTCTCCCCTTCCTTTCTCTTCCATTTTTTTTTCAAAGGATCTCCAGTGCTTTGAATAACACCTCACAGTGCTGTTAGGAATAATAGCTGTGAGCCAATTATACAGTGTGGACTGACACAAGTGTGCTGCATAGGGGCTCTACTTAAATTGGCTGTATTCTGTTTATTTTTATACATTTAATGTCCTGCTTTAGTTTCTTCTCTATGACTTTGTATACTCTGTCCTTTTTGTTTGCTTGTTTCTTTGTTTGTAGTACAGTCAATCTTTCCTAGGCCACCTCCTTCTCATGGTTTTTTTTTTTTTAATTCTTTGATTCTTTTTATCTTTGTTTACCTTTTCTTTCCCCTTGAAAATAAGAGATTTGTGTTCATTGTCTTTGAGTTTAACCTGCTATCCAACATTAGTTTAAAGAATAGCATTTATCTACCTTCAATCTATTACTGACCAGTTCTTTTTCCTCTGCTTGTTCTCTTAACTCTTTCATCTTCTGAATTCTGCTATGACAGCTGAAATCTGTCACTATGTAGTCTTCAAACAGTTATGGGCGAGTATGTCATTGACTTGATCCATAAGGAATCCAACTGTCACCTCTACCCAATTCCTTAATGAGTTGTCTATTTTTTATTCCACAGCTCTTCATGATGAATGCAGGATCTGCAGATAGCAGCAAAAGCCATTGTAACATACAATTTAAAAAAATCTTTTGCCGCTCCAGCAGCGTTACCCCCATCCTTTCTTTAAATCTGTTCATCTGTTCCCTGGCTTCCCTCCTAGTTCCAGATCCTATTCCTCGTTCATTGTGCATACTTCTCTGTCTGCGGCCATTTTATTTCCTCTGCTATTTCATCTTTTTTTTTTTTTTTTAAAGGGAGGTGGCAGATATTCAAATGTGCGAATGTGACAAATAAGGTTCAGCCTTTATCTTTCCCTCTCTTTCTCTCCCCCTACCCCCTTTTTTTTTTCCTTATGCGATCATTTTCTTGAGCTGCACCCCATGAGCTCTTCCTTACCTAATCAAATTCCCTCTGAAGTGTTAACCACTGTAACTGCATGTGGCTATGTGTTTGATCTCTGACAAGTGCAAGGCAAGTTGAACTGGATTTAAAATTTATCTGAGCAGTGACCTTGTCTACTATTATGTATGACTGGTTGCTGCCAAAGCAGGTTCTAAATTACTCTATAGTCCTTCCTGTTAAAGTGCGTACAAAATTGGTCATTTCTCGTTTTTATGTTTCAGGCTGTTGGGAAGGGGCTCAATGTTTGTGTTTTCCCCAGAACAATTTCAAAGACTGCTTAAAATAAATCCAGAATGGAAGTCCCACAGACTTCTCGATTTAGGGGCTGGGGATGGAGAAGTCACTAAAGTCATGAGTCCTCACTTTGAAGAAATCTATGCCACTGAATTGTCTGAAACTATGATATGGCAGCTTCAGAAGAAGAAATACAGGTATTGTACTGAATACTACCTACATCCTTTACATCAGGCATTACAGCAAAGTAATCCATTTGTAATATTTAATGAATGTTCAGTATTTTCAGTCAATTCCTCTATTGTTTGATGTTATGGAAAAGGTTAACCTGTACAAAAGCAGGAAAACAAACACACCTGATGTTCCCTCTTACCAGTGCTTTTCTTATGCGGATGTTCCTTGTTACCAGTTAAGACAAAACAGTCAATGACCATTTTGTAGTCTCTTTCTTCATAGCTTGTGTAAATTGCTTTAATCAAGGGAGTCAGGAAGATGAAATTCAGATGAACAGTCCAACTGAACAGTCAAAAATTGCAAAAGGAGTACTGCAGAGAAAGCAAACTGAATCCTGGTAATAGGGATGCCTCAATAATCTGTGTCTATCTAATCCCACAGTATAGATGACTGTGTAAAGATTCTTTTATTGTTGCTATGCGTAGCTCCTGCTGTTAAGATTGAATAATATTTGGTAACAAAAACCTCAGCACTTTCAGAACTTTGTTCATGCACTCGTCACAGCTCCTGGAGGTTCTTGCAGACAGCAGATCCAGTCTTGCTGAGTAATGGTTAGTATTTCAGGCACTATATCCCTAGACTTCAGCCTAAAGAATGAAGGAACTATGGATTTCTTTTCTTCACCTGTCTTTGAGTGGAAACATAACAACTACTTTGCAGTCCGGGTTTGCACGCTGGTAAATCAGAGTGGATAGAATGCAGCAAGCCATTAATCATATTTCAGCTTTGTTGTTCATTGAGAAAGTATCTTCAGTTGCATTCTAGGACAACACATTTTTTAATACCTGGGGTTTTGGAGTTTGTCTCCTTTATTGCCTGATGATTGTAAGGCAATATAAAGGTTCATACAGCTGTATATATAGCCATGCCCATTGTTGATTGAGTTTTCCAAAAGACTGGAAGGATCATGTCTGTCTCTTCTCATTGCCTAGGTGGCTGACCTTACCTGCACTATCAATGCATCCATAGGGAATTCTTGTCTTCGGTGGTTCTCTCTGAACTCAGCTTGTGTTTGTTTAACAGACTGTATCTCTTTCTCTTTCCCTTTGTAGGGTGCTTGGTATAAATGAATGGCAAAACACAGGATTTCAGTATGATGTTATCAGCTGTTTGAATTTGCTGGATCGCTGTGATCAACCACTGACTGTACTAAAAGATATTAGAAGTGTACTGGAGCCAACTAGAGGCAGAGTCATTCTAGCATTAGTTCTGCCATTTCACCCATATGTGGAAAATGGTAAGTACACAGATTAATAGCTATTTAGGCAGGTAAAGAAAATGTTTCTAGGTTATAGTGCCCCAAATGAAATGCATAATAAGTAATTGGCATGTTTGTATTTGACGTCTACAAAGAACTCGTACGGTGCATGTTCAGAAGTATGACATCCTAGGTAAATAGGCCACATGATGTCAGCTGTTTTCTTAATTCCCCAACACACGTTGGTACCACCAAAAAGCTCAAATATTGGTCACGTACCCTGTTCTGCAGGTTGCCACATTTGAGCTGTTGGAACAACATGGGAAAACTGATCTCTGATTAGGGTCCTCTGCTGCTGTCATATAGGTGACCTCAGTTGTCTCTAGCGACCATTAAGCAAAACCATCAGAACTGTCTGTAATGCTGAATAGAACAGTTTAGGTCAAACTGTTTCAAGTGCTCCGGATGAACCACACCTTACCATTCATAGGGAGGTAACATTCACTTTCCAACATGAGCTCTGGAAATATAGACCCCTACTAATACAAAGTGTCAACCACTATTTATATGGTATTAGTAACTTGAATAAAAAAGTAAAATTCAGTGCCAAAACTCCATTTTTCCCCTAGTTCCATTTTAAAGAAATACATGAGAGATTTTCAGATTAATCTGTCCTTATGACTAAACTTCAAAAGAGACCAGAAACTTTTTTTTTTTGCCTGCCTATGATCATGGATTTAGATAGAGGCACCCTAAAGGTGGTTTGAATTCCAGAAGGCTGGTGTTCATCAGTCATAGTTTGGACACTGGCTCTCCTTGAATATTAAGTCTTGTCTGTGGAAAGGCATGTATGCCCAGAAAATACAGAACTGATAACCTTAACATTCTGGTAATCACAAATGCATCAAACTGAATCTGTTTTCCTCTTTTTATATGTCAGTGGTATTTTGGTGGGAGGAGAGGAAAAGTTTGCAATATGAAAAAGGATGCCATCAGATGGAGAATTGCTTAAAATACAGTATTTGAGCATATAATTTTATAACTATTCTGAAAAGTAGTGTCTTATATGAGATGGGGGGTTGACTTGAACATATGTACAGTATTTCAAGCATATTTGGTTGCAACTTACTGTTCCTATAAGGTGAAATGATATGGCTTCCTCTTTTAAAAATTCTTTAAAATTCCCAATAACAGCAGTGTCTTTCAATGGCATAATAGAAGCAGAAATAGAGAAATTATTTGGGTGACGGTTTGTGTGCCTTCAAAACTATGTGCCATTGTCTTTTGCAATCACTATTGCACCCACCATCTACTTTTCTGCATGTTGTTGGGTAACCACATGACAGACCACATGCAACTTCCTGGCTCAACCGGAGGTAGATAAATTAAGGAAGAAACTACTTGGAGTACGCTTATATCCTTCATCATTAATCTCCTACAGTATACTGTGAGGAGAGTAACGTGTTAAATTTGTAAATCCCAAGGGACTCCAAGCGTGTTCTGTGATTGTTTGACATGGTCATTCCTACTTGTGGAAAGTTGAAATCTGTTGCAAGGTGTCTTGTAAACCAAGTTCATACTTTTGTTTGTGGTAGTGACTTGTAGCAGATTAGTCACTGTGATTAAGGCAGTTCTGTTTCCTTACTATGTTTGAAACTTAAAAACATATTCAGTTTGTCTATTTACTCCTATCATGGATATGGGCGTATAGAAACTTCTTTAGACAATGCAAGTTAGTACACACAAAAGTTACTGTCATTCCACTGAAGATTTCCCACTTAAGGTCTATTTAACTGTAGTTTAAAGAAATAGACAGTGAACTGCCAGGCTGTCTTCGTGATGTACAAATGATTTTAGAATTTCAGTATTTTCATTCAGCTGTTCTACAAGACTATGTATTTTTAAAAGTGTTAGATTTGTACATATCCTTTATATTTAACAAAAAAAAAAATATATGTGGAGCATTCAAAGAGAAGAACATTTCATGGCTCAAGTAACTTCTTGTATCAGCTAATACAAACAATTTGGACTTGCCTAGAGAAACTTTGGAATTTTAGAGGAGGGAACAAATGGAGAAGAGATGAGGCAGGTAAGCTATTTGATCAGTGTATAGATCATTTTCTAGAAATGGTCAAAATGAGATTAATCAAAATGAGATCTTTGGGTTATTACAGGTAATGTTATGGGAGGGTAATTGTGGAAACTGTCTAAGTGAATAACAAAGCTTGCTTTAAGAGAACAAAGCAAGGTGGAGGAGGAGGTGAAATATATCTCTGTGCTTACTGTTTGTGGAATTACAGTGACACCTAGAGTCCAAAGTAGCTTAATCATAAATTCTTTCTGGGGCTTTTCAGAGTTTTATTTTCAATGTACAGAACAGCAAGTAATGCACTTAGTTGCCAAATTTAGACATGTGCAATAAGCTGGATGAATCATAGGGTATTGGACTAGTCACATAAGAACATGTATTATTATAACTTTGTATTTTTAATAGGTATCCCATAGGGTCATGTAAAAATACTTTTGTATTTCCTAATATAGACATTGTATTTACATAAAGGCATTATTAGATAATATGTGACTGGACTGGTTTAAGTTTCTGTAAAATAAAAATGTCAGAGACGCTATGCTTCAGAAGTAGTAAACACTAGCAGCCTGGGATTGTGAAATTTTCTTGTTGAACACATTGATGTCCTTCTGATTGACTTACAGGGATAAGACAAAGGTGTGTTTTCCATCTTCCTGAAATACTTGGTACTAAATTGAGCTGGAAACACAGTACTGTGCTAGATGGACTCTTGCTTTTTCTCATTTGTCAGCTCTCATCTCACTGAAGTGATAAATGGCTTTTCATTTGTTAAACAAAGTCTTGCTTTATTTAAATGATGATAAAAGATGCAGGTGTTCTTTAGTAGGGATAATGCCTGATTTCTGTAGTTTGGCTAGGTACTTTAAAAAAAGAAACAAAACACAAAACTACCTTGAGTAGGTAGTATGCTTCAGTGTTCATGCTTGTATCCATGTTGAACAAGCATGTAAAGGCAAAACTTGGTGCTCCAGGTAATCCTGACTGGATGGTAGGACTGGAAGACAGGGCTTGTCTGTCTAGCGAGTGAATTTTGTTTTTGCAGGAGCAGCCTCCTCACTATGACCACTGCTTTCCTCTCCTAAATAGGTTAGAAAGAAGCTCCATCCCAAATGAACTTTACCATGATGGTACATGCATTTATATCGTCTTTTTTTTTTTTTTTTTT
>VXBL01001703.1:1011206-1068918 GCA_013400195.1 Aramus guarauna
TTTTTTCTGCTTGCCCGTCTACAGAATACATAGGTTTTGCTCTGTTTAAGTCATTGTTAAGATTCAGTAATTGTTGATCTGTGAGTATGTCTGTTACATTGATAGCTGTCACATTAACGTGACTAAACCCAGAGTTTCACCTATGAAATGAATTTATTTTCTGTTGCTGTCAATTATCATACATCTTTCACAAATGCTCAATTCATGTAAAAGGAGTATATATAAATTTACATGTAAAAAGAAAAAAAGACATAGAATTAAATCTAAACTGGAAAAGGAAACTTTTATGAAGCATTAACAGTTATCTTATGAAAGATGAAGTCTTTTCCCATGGTTCTTATTCTTCCAGAATGGAAAATGGAAGTAATATGCAACATACATGTAACGTACAATGCACTTGGTTTTGGTCATCTGTTTAGAAAATATTCTTGAAGAACACTACCCTGCAAGGTTTTTTTCTCTTCTCTTTTTAACTCAAAGGAAGTCTGTGAGGAAGTTGAACTTCATCTGCCCCTTTGCTTGCATGAGAAATACTGAACAAATCTGAACTGCTGCATATGGTCATCTGTTCTGATAAACATTGTCATCTTCCAAATCATCCTAGGGGAAAAAATGTAGAAGTATTTCATTACTGCTGTGAACTTTTTTCTTTTTATAAAGGCAGAATTTCCTTTTTGAGGCAAACTCCATCCCTTTACTGTTTTGGCAAACTCCTTTTTCCCTACTTATCCAGTTGCTTTTGTCCGTGTGGCATCTACAGGATTCAAAACATATTTCTTTTTTCTCTTGGCTTTTCTTGATCTCCAGGGAGCACAGAGGCAGTAAAACATACCCCTTATTTTCACTGTGTTCATATCTGAAGCTCAAACCAAGGACCAGGTCATGTCAGCAGGGGCTTGAAGTCTTTAAAGGGGTAATTACAGGGGAAAACAATTGGGGCTGTACAGAATAAATGAAGTAAAACTGTAGAGGAGAAATATTTGATTTTGTTTCTTTTGGTTTCTCCTTGCATCTCTGAAGTGGTGTGTTCCATGCTCAGAATAGGAAAGAATTTATACTGTTCCTCAAGAGAAGCAACATTTTTGAAGCAGGATTTTGAATCCTTTTCCTTTGCTTGCAACTATATGTGACTTCTAAAGAATTTTTTTGGTAACTTACAGGGCACGTGCAAAATTACTGTCATATGGTCACGTAAGACTTAGTGGCATACATTTGGCACAATGAAATAAGTTGTGTGGCTTTACCCAGTGATGTTGAATATTTAGTTTAGGCTCTGTAAGTTGAAGGACGGGGAAATATCTGTATGAATGTTGTAGAGCTTTTGTAACAGTTTTGTTAAGTTTCTGTTACCTAGCTACCCTGGGCTAAGGGAGCAAGAGGAACTACAATATAAATATTTTTCAGTAATGAACTGTTAATCATAGAATCATAGAATCATCTAGGTTGGAAAAGACCTTTAAGATCATCAAGTCCAACCGCTAACCTAACCTTACCATCCCACCACTAAACCATGTCCTTAAGTACCTCATCTATCCTTCTTTTAAATACCTCCAGGGACGGGGACTCAACCACCTCCCTGGGCAGCCCATTCCAGTGCCTGACAACGCTTTCTGTGAAGAAATTTTTCCTAATGTCTAACCTAAACCTGCCCTGGCGCAACTTTAGACCATTGCCCCTGGTCCTATCGCTTGTTACCAGGGAGAGGAGGCCGACCCCCACCTCACTACAACCTCCTTTCAGGTAGTTGTAGAGGGCGATAAGGTCTCCCCTCAGCCTCCTCTTCTCCAGACTAAACAACCCCAGTTCCCTCAGACGCTCCTCGTAAGACTTGTGCTCCAGACCCCTCACCAGCTTTGTTGCTCTCCTCTGGACATGTTCCAGCAGCGCAACATCCTTCCTGTAGTGAGGGGCCCAAAACTGAACACAGTATTCGAGGTGCGGCCTCACCAGCGCCGAGTACAGGGGCACGATCACTTCCCTACTCCTGCTGGCCACACTATTCCTGATACAAGCCAGGAGGCCATTGGCCTTCTTGGCCACCTGGGCACACTGCTGGCTCATATTCAGCCGGCTGTCAACCAGTACCCCCAGGTCCTTCTCTGCCATGGAGATAATACTTCTATGTGTTTTACCAAACAGTCCAGACGCAGTTGTCAAGACCTCTTCTTGGCAAAATACGAATTTATGGAAGCTTCATTTTTAAATGTACATACATACATTATATAAGGTATATACTATCACATATATATGTAATTGTATATGTATGGTCATTTAGAATGCTTTATAATGTCTTT
Organism: Aramus guarauna; assembly: GCA_013400195.1. NCBI lineage: Eukaryota > Metazoa > Chordata > Aves > Gruiformes > Aramidae > Aramus > Aramus guarauna. Next base: position 1,013,501 of record VXBL01001703.1, read on the forward strand.
AACTGTTGTGCAGAATACTTTTTTTTTTCAGATTCAGATCTTTGTCCACTTTAAAAAAGAAAAATCTATTTCCAGAGGAAATAGAAATAATATACTCTTGAAAACTGTCGGTTCCTCTTTTTGCCCATAAATTTCAGTTTTGGTAGATAGATACTTACAGGCTGTCGGTAACGTTCAGCATACTTCTGCTTTTGAAGTTCTTGGGCAATTGCTTGAAAAATTTTTCGTCCACTATTGATTTTCTGTAAATTATTTAAAATATTTTAGGTCAGTGCTACATTTTAAGTTGGGGGAAACATCTTTCTACCTTTTATAATTCTGTCTGTTTCCCTGTATCTGTCTTTGGGAATGTTAGTAAATAACACTTTAAGAACATACAGTTTGGCAGGCAGAAGGGGTTTTAATTACATTAATATTACATCTCTTGATGCATATAGCTTCTTTGATGGATGTTTAAATGTATGGCATCTGATTTTTCTTCAAGGATACCTGATGATAAAGGTTCTTAATAGACTTGTTTTAAATACACTAGGGCTTACCTGAATACACCAAACAAAAATTAATAGTTTAACCCTGTTATTTTTAGAAGTTTAAGCAAAATTTACTTACCTAAAGGAAGCTGTGTATTAGAGGTGGCCTTTACATACAGTAACTTTATCCTGTATTCAATTCATTAAAAATAAGCTAATTAAGTAATTAGCTAAATGTAAAATCGTTAACTAGTTTTGTACAAATCTGAAGTGAAGCCTTAACACCTCTGAATCATCGATTAATTACAAAATTGATACTTAAAGACAGAAAAAGAAAAAAGTTCTGAATCACAGACAAAGCAAAGTGATAACATACACAGTTCTCTCTTTGGTCTTCATTCCTGCTTTTCTTTAGCAGCTTTGGTTTTAACTGGAGGGAGGGATAATAAAATAAAAAAAAAAAGATTAAAATATAAGATGAGAAGCCAACTGCTAAGGTAGCAGAATAGTTAAAAGCGTCCAGTACTTTGTAGATAAAAGTGTTTCATTAGATCAGCTTCTACCATTGGAAAAATCAGGGCAGTTTTCATGCCCATAAGGCCTTTTTTAGCTTCTGGTAGTAGATGTGGCAAGTATTTTTTGCTTTGAGTACATGGGGACCTTCCTGAAGCACTAGCCAATTCTCAAAAATAAACCAGTGGCATCAGAGACATTAGTTTTTTCCCCTGAAGAAGGCTTGATCAATTTTTCCCACTATACTACTTCACCTAGTTTAAAGAAAAACAAAAATTAAAAACACTGTCCTGTCTTTATGTTTGGAGAGTAATCACTACAGCAAAGAACTATTTTATCATATCATACCACTTAGGACTGTGAAGTCCTCATTCTCATGTCAAAGTCTCATTATTATGTAAACATTCCAGTTGCAGCTTTGGGTGTTTGTTTTTAACTAAACACAAAATTTGTTCTAAATTAAAAAATAAAAATCCAGTATTTATGTAATTTTTAACCAGGTGCATTTTGATGTGTTCTTCTCCTATAAGCATAAAACTTCTTCCAAGTCGCTGATATTTTTAAATTTTACCAAGGACTCTCTTCTGTATATGTACGATGTATGAATAGAACTTCATTACACACATAAAGTCAGTCTGCAGTAACTTTATTGCAGCTCCCAAATACTTTGACATTAAATTTAAATTATTTTACTTTTACTGGAAACTAATTCAGAGAGTTGATGATTTAAGGTGGTAATTTCTACTTTTGCTTTTTGAGTGTGCCTTGATAGATAATCTTGATTGATCAACTTGCTGATTAATACTCTCAGGGTAATTTAAACTTTAGAATACCTTTTCTTTTAGACACTTTACTGAAAAAAGAAAATGCGGTTGCTATTGAGAGTACAGATATGTGCCACGCAAGAGTCAGCAGATGTGTGCAGCATATGAACTTCAACCAACCACCTCTTTAAAACTTAATCATAAAAGTTACGGAATCTGGGAATGTCTTTTTATTCTCCATAAGGAAATATTTAAACTGCTCAGATTTACAACATGAACAAAATCAGAAAAATCACTTTAAGCCTACCTTGTAGACTGCAAAGAATGTGAATACAGCAGTGCTGTATAGAAACATTAAGGATGAGGTGATGATCAGGAAGATGAGTTTTCCGTTGCTGTGCTGCGTTTCCTCTCCTTTATTAAAAGTGAGTGTTAGAATAAAGGATGCTTCTTCTGATTTGCATAATTTGCTTAAGATTCTGCATTTTGGCCCCCTTCCTCTGAGGAATTAAAAAACCTTATACCCATCAATATTTTCTGGTTCATTTTTAGTCTAAATTCCTTAGATCATGTTTCTTTTGTTTCCCTGAATGTTTGCAAGGGCAGTGGAGACTTGTTATTTTTGATTATGAACCCTTCCTTTAGGGGTCGACAGAGAATAGAATCCAGTTTTCTGCTGTCATAAAGGAATATCTGAATAAAACTTCCAGACTTCTGTTCAGAAGTGCAGTTAGATAAAGGAAGGAAGGAATACAGGGAAAGTAATAATCCAGGTAGTGTTTGCTTGGTAGGTTGTTTTTTTTTTTCGTATTTTTAGGCATGTAAAACTGAAATGTAGTTAATGGAGTCTCATCACTTTCTTAACTAGAAGGCAAATGGTACAAAGGTTCATAGCTACAACTTTTTGCTCAAGTTGGCATAGTAGATCCCCAGGTCTAAGAGCCTGTGCTCTGTTGCATATATTTCCACTAAATGTCAGTTTCTCGACTTCTCACTTTTCTGTTGATACTTCCTTTCTGATAGCCATTAAAGTCTTTATGTAAGAGGATGTAAAGTATGGTTAGATAATACAGAGTACAAAACTTCTTTCTTTTGTAGAATTTTAGTTTCATTTGTATCATATGACAGACCAGTCTAATTAGCAAAGGAGGTTAAGATGCTTAATTGGTAGAATCCCTCCATGGTTTTACTATTAATATTTTAATATAGTCACACTATTCCAAATGGCTTTGTTGGTGTTTCCATCTTAACTGCCATTCTCAACAGTGTAAATAAAGAGAGTATTTAGGAAAGATAATTTGTTTCTTTTTAAGATGCTTCATTAAGAAGGAATAATCAACTGACCTGTTTTTGTTAGTACTGTTCCATCTCCTGTTTGTTTAGCATGCAGTGAACTTGAATTTGAAAAGGATATTCCACAGATATAAACAGCATTGTCATCTACAGTCAGATCATTGATCTGAAGTGAAATGTTTTGTTCTGAAAAAAAATGCACTTTGAACTTCTGCTTTTTGCACTCGGGAATACACAAATCCTCATGTTTGTTAGTTAAAAAGCGAAACCATAGAACTTGAGGCGGGAACGAGGTGCATCCAGAGGCAGAGAAAGCACATGATAGGAACACAGTTTGCATGGAGGAGTCAGCTTCCTGAAATCTGGGTTGTGTTACCTTGACTTGGCAGGTATCTGCAGCACCTGTTGGGAAGAAACAATTGGTAATGTGAGGGACAGTTAAAAAGCAAGTCACAATCTAAAAAGAAAATAAGCTACTTCTGATTCATTTGAGTAAAGGTAGGAGGAAAGGAGGAAAAGCAGCTGTGTTTCAAACTTGAACTTTCAAGATGGTTTCCAGCAAACTTGTAGAAAATTTCTACAGCTTGCCCATTCATTTAACAGTTTTTCCTATGCGGTAGTGTGCTTAGCTTTCTGTTTTTTCTGAAAAAGTATAGAAAATATTCGTATGTCTGAAATATTGTAAATATCTCCTTTAGCCCTGGAGAAGACCAAAATAATACTTTGTGTAGTTCCCTGCCTCAAATTTAGTCCTGAATGTTTTGGGGACTTGAGGGGGGGATAGTGGGTGTTGTGGGACAACTCTAGATGCTCAGTGGAGTAGTTCTGCAAGGGTTTCTCTCCTCCGCTATTTCTGATCTGATGGCAGATGAGTGAGCCTGATGGCAGGCAGTGAAAATGTCATAAATGGAGACATTTATAATTTAGCAATTTCATAACATTGATTAGAATTCATAATAGTTCCTAGACATTCTTCCACTTCATCATACATATTGACTCTGGGTTTCTCAGGATAATAATATTGCTTGTTAGTTCTGACATTTAAAGATGTTTGTAGAGAAAACAGGAAGATTAATCAGAGAAAAGATTTCTAATTAAGGAACTGAAATGTAGGGTTTAATGTGACGGGCCTGGGAATTTTTTTTAAGTCCTTATTGAAATCCATAATTTTAAATTCTGTGTTAGTATATTTAGTTTTATTTAAATAAATTGCTTAGTTATTTAAACAATGGAATTGAGATTATTGCAGGGAAAATGAAGATAGTACCTTAACAGTGTCCTTTACTACTTCTTAGAAAATAACAAATTAGAAGAAAAATACACTGAAGTCTCTTAATCTACTGCTGATACACAATTTATAAGCCTGTCCACAGCGGACAATCACCATTGTCCCTTCATTCATTTTTCTCACTGTTTTATGGACCAAATCCAAGCAGATTCAGTGTCTGTGACTTCTACAGAAATAAACCGAAATTCTGCTTCTGTGCCAGATCAGCATCGGAGCCGTTCCGCAGCAGCTACAGTGACTGTAGTAATACAAGTTGTCGGTGTACTTGCACCCTGTGTGGTGAAAGGCAGTAGCTTGTGCAGCTGATCCCTTCGTTTCGAGCTTACTCTAGGGGTCTGGGTGGCCTTGCAGAGCAGAACTCCGTGGCTTCGGTTCGTGTAGATACTGTCTGCTCAACTTCCCAAACCCTCCTCCCAGAGAAGCACAGCTGCCCTGAAACGCTGCTGCTGCTGCTGGAGCATTCTTTGCAGGGAAGTGCAGTAGGATTTGACCCTGAAATGCTCCTGTAATCTATAATTTCTGTCTTTGGGAAGAAAAAGCATTTGCTAACAGCTGCTGAATTTGGAAGTTGTATGAAGATAGCGGAAATTAGCTTGATTCTCAGCAAGACTTCTTACTTTTCTTACTTTCTAGCTATGTTGCAAATCATAACCTCAACATTTTCAAACTTGTTTAACTGCTATTACATGGGAAAATACAAGAAACTTAAAAGTCTTACCAGCACTGTACAGAATCCAGTCAAATGCCAGCATTAGCACATTTTTAAATTTGTTGAAAGATGCCATTTCTTGTATCTCTCTGGAAACGATTCTGCTCGAAGGAAGAGGAACTTAGGAAATCTTTGGAGTTGCAGAATACTCTGAATCACAAGATTTAGAACTTCCTGTTTAGAAGGGCGTTTACTATTGCATTTAGTAAACTGGTTAAAGGTACAGAGCAACCCAGAAAACATTTGTGGATGACATTACTTTGAAAATGAGTGAAGAGTTTTACATGTTGAACTTCCAAGAGTTGTGTCTGTAACCCTTCAGATTATTTCATTGGATATAACAAATGACAACATGTTTTCCAGCATGCTACAAGTGTTTGGCTTCTTAATTTTATATGACCCTAAGCAGTCTTTATCAGCTGGTAGGTGGCCACTGCAGGAACAGCGATTCTGTATCCATCCATTATAATGTGGTGGTCTACTGATGGAAGCTTCACAGCAACTCCTAATTTTCAACTTGCTGGCTCTGTTTACTGTAATTACCTGAAGCTATCTTTGGCCAGACAGTGGGCATAAAGAAAGAATTTTATAATATTGGAAAAGATCTTCATTAAATAGTTTGTCTATCCATGTCTGCTGAACACCAGCCTCGCTAATGGAAGTTACTTTTCAGCTCCTCTTGGGACTGCCAGTTAAAAATGTAACAAAATATAAGCTTAAGAAGTAGCTGCTTCTGAACAATAGACAAAACCTTGAACTGATCTTGCAACAGCCCTACAAATGGCTTGTCAACCTCCTGTGTGGAATGGAATGTAATCTGTGTAGTGTGCAATGCACAATAAAGTTTTCTTCATAATTTAAACAAAACTGTTTTGTTTCTTCAGTAGGTGGCAAGTGGGAAAAGCCCTCAGAAGTTTTGGAAATCAAAGGGCACACTTGGGAAGAACAGGTGAATAGCCTGCCAGAAGTTTTCAGTAAAGCTGGTTTTGCCATAGAGGCTTTCACCAGACTGCCATACCTATGTGAAGGTGATATGTATAATGACTACTATGTACTAGATGACGCTGTCTTCGTCCTCAAGCCAGTGTAAGCGTGTATGAAGTAAATCTCCAGAATCTAACCCAAGAAGCAGCCTCTGAAAGAGCGGTTTGATTTATGGTTACTTAAAGGGAGGGAATTCCGGGATTGCCATGCTAAATAAATACCATGTAAGAAATTTAAAGGCCAAAATACTAATGTATTTCTTTGTAGTGCGATTAGGAGAAAAAAAAAGGTTGTTTTTTAAACAGACTCTTCAGTTGAGAATTTCTTTTTTTTTTTTTTTTTACCAGCTCTTAAACCAACAATGCATTCTGCAGTCCAGCAGTAATGGGGGATATTTTTTTATACTGACCTGCAACAGGGATCAGATCCAAACAAAAGCAATAGTCCTAATAATGATGAAACTGATACAATGTGAACTGTTGTTAAAGAAATCAAGCAAAATCTGGCAATAAAGTTATCCATTCAGTTCAAGCCTTGTAGACTATAAACTGTTGAAATGGATATTCTTCCATGCTAAGTTACTTTCTCTCTTACTGTCATTCTTCACATGTTTTTAATCATGCTAATAAACTTTTTTTGAGATGACTTTTTGCATTAACTTTTGTGTTCATTTTTGTGACCATAGCCACGCTTGTCTGCAGCAACTGCTCTTTGTGTTGAGAATCAAGCTCTTAGTAGCAGCACAACCTTGCGTTTATTTAAACAGCATTTAAGTATTGTTTAAAGGGATAACAGTCCACAAAAAATGTATCACTTTTGGTTGGGTTTCTGTCATGTTCCTCTCAAAGCCTCATAAATCCTCATTGCTTTTGCATATGCCATTTTCCAGCAAAAAGGGTATGGTAGAACTTGCCAAAACTGTACTTTAAATTGGTGGGTTTTAGTAACAAAGTTTCTAAGCAAGCTGTTCATAAAAGTTTTCAGCTTAAAAGACTTGGAGGCAGCTTCTTGCAAATTTTGCGAGTCAAAGTGCCTGCGAGGATCAGGTTCTAGGGACCTGATTTTGAAGGTTTTGCTAGCTTGGGACATTTTAGTTTCTCCAGGAGCATTAAATAAGTGCTGTTTATTTTAACATGTCTTGTTTTAAAAACTCTGTTTAAAATGGATAATTTCTGGCAGTTGGGATATAACCTTCCTTTAAAACAACGAGCGGCATCATAAGTAGTACAGACCTGGCAGGCGTATGTCGTGTGTTGCTTGGGATGTAAGTGTTGTGAGAGAGCAGAGAAGCCTCAGCCTGTAAATCAGCTGGTAAGTAAAGAACGAACTGACCTTCCTTTTGCTTTTGAAGTCTAAAAAAAAAGTTGTGCGTTGTGTTGTTGGGGTTTGGGGTTTTTTTTTAATGATTGGTGATCTTACACCAGGTAGGATGTTTATGCATGTCTTTTTAGGTTTACTTTGGGCTTCCTTTGCCTGATGGTTAGTGATTTTTCTTGCTGATTTAATGGTCTGTTATTCTCAGTCATCTTTGAGAAATACTAAGTGTTCTGTAGTATCGGGTGAGGGGTTTGAGTGGTGGGTTGTTTTCAACGGTGATTCAGGCTCAGTATTAATTCTCATTTCAGCATGTGCTGTTGAATTTTGGCACAGAGTGCAATCAGATTTGTCTGTTGAAAAAATAAGCCATGTATGCTTTGGAATGAATCCATTTATTTTTATTTTGTTACCTCCATTTGTACTCATCTAGTAGTGGGAAAATATGTTTTTTAATGTGTAATGAATTTAGCTTCATGTAGCAAATATGTATTAAGACGGAATTCTTCAAATGTACTTAAGTGTTCTAATGCTACAGGTTAAAAATCACACAAGACATAATGCATTTCATGGCTCTTGTATCTTTTAGTCCTGTTACTTAGGACTTTGGTTTGTAATAGCTTTGAGAGGTTTTGGGACAGAAGGTGTAAATAATAGCNTTAGTTCCCTTTATTTAAAGTATTCTTATTTAAAGTATTCCCCATCTTGAGATGGGGAATTAAAACACTTATTAAAACATGAACAGTAACAGGGAAAGGTTATGAACAGAGTAAACTTAAATTCTAAGGGACCATGTTTGACAGGGTCAAAACCCTGCTTAGTCCTGTTGAATGTACACCCATACCTCTAAAATCAGAGTTCCTTGCGAAGGAAGGGGCGCAGTGTGGCTCATTGTGTTAGGGAAGGGACTCCTTTCTCTTTCCACACCTTGAGAGCGCATTTGCGTGCGGTTGATAGCTGCTCACACATCCCGCACAAAGAAACTCTTGAGTCCAGTAGTTGATTAAATTGCCTGAAATACTTTTAAGATGTCATCCAAGGGGACAAGTGTTTATTGCAAGTCTGATATCCAAATTCATTCCTCCTGGGCTCGGGGAGCCTGCCTCATCCCTCCACTGTCCCTGTCCTGCTGCAGGCGATGGTGCCCAAATCACACCTCGGTGGTCTCACGTGCAGTGTTTTGCCCTGGAGAGTAACTAAACTATCTGTTCTGTCAAGGTGGCACTGGATGTGTTGCATCGCAGGAAAAAGATCCTGTGCAAGAGCACGATTTAGTCAGAAACTTTCAACACAAAGTTGGAACAACTTCGTCTCGCAGAAACCGCTGCCCCGTTTTGCTGGGCAACGCCAGGTACAGCCGGTTCCTATTCTGCTCCAAGGAGCCCAGGGCCACCTGCCTGTTCTCGGGAGGGTTGGGGGGGAGCAGCGTGCTGGGCAGCACCAGCCTGGCCTGTGTGTTGCCCCAGTGCAAGTGGTGGAGCACTCCGTCTCCGGAGGGGAAGCATCCTCTTCTGCCGGGGTGGGAGTCCCTCACCCTCTGAGCCCCCAGCAGAGGAGACGTTTCCCCTCCCCGCTGGCTGAGGGCCGGGTGCTGCTGGGCAGACACCTGCGGCTGCTGAGGCGGTGCTGGTCCCAGTCCCTGCCCCCGGCTCGGGGTCCCTGCCTGGAGCCGCCCAGCTCATTGCACTGCCGGTGCGGGGAAGGAGGCACACGCGGAGGAGACAGGTAGAGTGCTGTGGGGTCCTGGCTCTCCCTATAGATGCCTCAGGAACCCCACATCTCTTTCTTCTCTTCTGCCCTCCCCTCACTTCCCCCCTCCCTTGCCAGCCTGAACTTGGGGGTTTCCTCACCACGTATGGGGCTTTTTTGCAGAGTTGCTAGAGCCTGGCTGCAAGGGGGAGGACGGGCACTGGCGGTGCATGGGCTTATCAGCAAGACTTCTGATTTTGAGGTTAGATTTCTAGTTATCAAGCTTTAGATAAGGCATCGGAGGGAGTGATAAAATGTCTAAGATTTCTTCACATGGAAGAGCAGCTGTTTGGGGAGCAAGGGGAGAAGGTGATCTGGGAGCTCCCCATAACCAGAGAGTTCTGCAAGGGTGACATCTCAGAGATCTGATCACAGCGTATGCTGCCATGGTGCAAGGAAAGATCTCTGGGAAATTGCTGGATGGGATCTGCAGAGATCCCCGCAGGGTGATTTGGGGTTGTCTGAAAGCTGCAATGAACTTCTGCACACGGACTGGTTTCACTGACAAAAGGAACTACTTCATCCTGCAAATTGTTTTATCGTGCAGGACTGTTTCACGGCACTTTTTCTGCCCCTGCTAGTTGTCCATTGGAGTTAGGATAAAACAGAACTTCCCTTAGCATTTAATCTCCTTATATATTAATTCAGCATGCTTTAATTAAAATACACTCCCTGATCAAAGTGAATAAGTTGGAATAAACAAATCAGGATTGACATTGGTAGCATGATTTAAGCTTTGCAGAGTAATCAAACCTTACTGCAAAATTAATAGGGCGAAGGCAGAAACAAACACAAGAAAGTTCATTGTCTAGGAAACCAGATACATCTGAATGAGACATGTACTGTGGCGCTCCCAAAAGAATAGCTAATGAAAAGGGTTTCAGTCCGTGCAAGAGCAGGACAGCGGCAGTAGCTTCTTAAAGTCTAATGTTTAAATTTTTCATCATCTGTCAGTTTGAGTCACTCTTGTTACAAGACTGGAGTTAAGTATTTACGGTAGACTGAAGTGTTGCTAGAGGCTGTTGAAAGACATTTTCATAAAAGAGTACCTTGCTGATACATGAGATAAAACAATCTGGAAAAGGCATTCATATTTATCAAATGTTCAGATCTGTAATTCAAGCCGTGGCAGAGAACTTTAAAAAAACAAAACAAAACAAAAGAATGGATCCAAATTCAGCAACAAAAAGAAATGCCGAAACTAAGTGTGGCTGCAGATAAACCCTTGAAATGAAGGAAAGGGAGAGAAAACCTAACAAAGTCATCTTGAGGTCAGAGCAAAGTTGGCCAGCGGGGCCCTTCATGTCATTTATTAAAATCATGGCCTAATCCCAGTGTAAGAAGCTGCAATCTGTAGAGCAGAGCATCACCTAATATCTCAGATGAACTACTTGTTTTACCTCTGGGGATGATGACGCTGAGGGCTGGGCAGAGGGCCAGGCTGAGGGTGCACGGGGCAGAAAATCCTCTCTGCAGTAAACTCGGTGCAACATGGATTAAAGCAGCTAATGGTCCGTGCCGCTGCAGAAACACCTGTGTGAGCGAGACCTGCTTGGTCTCTGCTTCCTTTCCATCCCAGGGCATTAGTGCAATGTGTATCCTCGTCCTTCAGGAACTAGACCGAAAGCAACAAATTCAGTTCATACAGGACAACTGTGAGACTGTCAGTGTTTTCTGATGAGAATCAGTGACACCCTGGTGAAAAACTCTGGGTATCTCGTTGCTGCCTTTCTAGATTATCTTTCAGTGGTCTTTGCACCGCATAGCACGGCACAGCAGGGATAGCAAAAGCTACTAAACCACATATTTCCATAGCACATGGACGTTTTTCCCCTTTTTGCAGAGTGACGGCAGCAGGGAGGGGAGCACTCCCTCACCCTCCCCACCTGCAGCACCCTGCGCTGGCACGGGTCGAGCAAGACGGGCCCGTTTGAGTTCAGAGGTCTGCAAATGAAGGGTCCCAGACCTGGTCTGCAGGAATTGTGCAGGCAATTAACGAGCTAGAAAAGGCTTAGGGTTCATTTGGAGCTTCTTTACTATTTCCTTTTTCACTCCCTCTATTTCTTTTTTATTACTGGAGTTTGAAAATGGTTAGTTTGTTGGCTTTAACAAAAGTGCATGTAAGTCATATTTAGGTAGAATGTGGCTTAGTAAATAAATGGTGCTACTAGGAAGAAAATTGAAAGAGCTACTTGGCTAAAGGGAAATAAATCTGGCTGCGCATACACACTTGGTGGACTTGTATTTGCATAAGATACATATTCTGGAAGAAGATCTAAATTAAAAACTTGGGAGCAAGCACTTTTAGATCATTCTGATCTCTATCTGAATGCCATAGCTTAGGCTATCTCTGATTTATAGCTGTGAAAGTTTGGGTGATTACTGCCTTTTGACTCTGTTCTTTTAATTTTCTTTTTCAATCCAAGTATCTTCTCATTCTGATAAACACTAGAAGAAATGTCCAGACTTTTGAAGATATGTTTCTTATTGATATCGATGAATCATGCTGAGATTACCCACAGTCAGAACTCTGAAGGTAAGACCAGAATTCTTGTATGAGGGATTTATTTTGTGTGGATGGCAAAAGCTGTGTGTAACAAAATAGGTGAAGTACTCTTTAGTAACTAGGACTGCTCTGCTCTCTTGACTTCATGGAACTATGCTAGCAAAGAATTTAATCAAGTTTTTTATTATTTAATAGCCTTTTATTTTCACTGTTTTTCTGTAAATATGTTTGATCAAAACTGCATTAAATGGCTATAAATAAATTACATGTGTATATATAGTTTTGATCACTGCATACAATATATGTATTTTTGTATGACACAGTTGAATGGTAAAACATTAAATCAACTTTTAGTAATGGGATAATATTTTACAGATTTGCCTCCGTTATTACACAAAGCTGTGGTTAGTATTTTTATTTGATCTCTCTACTAACATTTTATATTATAATCTAAAAATAACAATTTATTACATATATTTACCATTTTTTTCCTTAGGAGGAAGTAATAACTGGGAAATATCTGAATGGTAATGTACAAAATTGTTCCCACTTATGTTTCTAAAAGGAATTAAAACTCAATATCTCACCATAACTTTTTATGTTCCCTTTTTCATATGTAGCCCTCCTTGATATACTTCATTTTCAGAGGTAATGTATTACTCTCACCAACTTGATTTTTCGTTATTATCTTGCAGTTCTGATATGATCTGTTTCATTTCCACAGAAACTGGAACATTATGGATAGAATGAGATTGGCACATACAATTACTTTGATTTAGATCTCCTGCGAGGAGTATTTCCTCTTAACAAGGAAAAAGACATTTTTCATGATAAAGCAGAAAACATGCATAGAATGAGGCTGAGGATAAATACCTGGTACAGTTTTCAAAAGCTTTGATAATTAACTTTGTTCATATGTTTCAGAATGGCTTCTTAAGGAAATGAGGTGCAGTTCCAGCTTTCTGACCATCTCCCTCTTTCAGTCCTGCTCCATCCCCCATCCATCCCACTTTCTCCAGCTCCTGGTGACTTTTGAATTATTTGCTGATTTTATTTAAATTTGAAAAAGCAGTATAAGCCTCAAAGGCAATTCCACTCCTACATATTTTGAGAAAATCAATGGCTGTGTAAAGACGACACGGTGAAATTAATGACTCTGCTGAGGCAAAGGCAGCAGACATTAGTCACTGTACTTTCTTTCTACAAGCAGATCAGAACAAGCATAATGGGGTGCCAGGAAGCACACCTATAGCTCCGGACTAGCCGCAGCACAGCTTGTCTCATGCCTGGAGATGCTACTAATGGCAACATATTGGAAAACTGAGATTATTGTGGCCGGTGGAGTTAGATTTAAAAAAACCCCGTAACTAATTAATTCCATTCCTCATTGAACCACACATTTTCATTGCATTAAATAAGTCGACTATTAGTCTTGTTAGGCCAAAAAGCTTAATACTTGTATCATTATGGTGTAACAGTTTGCTTTTCTTATTCTTGTTTTGTCTTGCAATCTACTATTTTACATGTCACGTTATTTTACTGGCATTTTTGGTCCTGTTTTCTATTACAGTTCTAACGTCTGGACAGCGGATATGCTTACAAAAGTCATGGCATATTTTCATGCCCAGAAAGTTATGTTTACTCTTAGCAGCCTACAGGTTTGTACCATTTAAAATGGATGAAAATTCTTATTTTAAAAGGAATGAAAAAATCAGCCTATCTCTGTAACCAAAACTAGGTTGTCAATAATAGAGATAACTAACAAGCCTACTGTGTAGCAGATAAGTAGGAAATAGGAATAGGTTTTGTTGGTTGGTTTGGGGTGTTTTCCCCTAAGATTGCAGGACTGTGCAAGGCAGAAACAATAAGAAAGATGACCTTTTTGCAGAAATTAGGAGTTTTCAGGCTCAGCGATTGTTTCCAAATTGTGTACGCATGCTGTTTCTCCAGAAAATGGCAAATTTCTCCCAGATTTTGACCGTGACTGTAATTTGCACTGCTGCTGATGGAACAAGAGGCTCCAGAGCATCCTACAAAACTCATCCACCTTTTAAGGCTCCTCTGAACTCTGTTTTTGTAAATTGTCGATGTGGAAGTGATCCATGAAAAAGTCGTTCTTTATCCCTGGTCATTATGATTAGTTGTGAGCTGGTTTAAGTGGAGCTGTAGCCTGCTAATCAAAACCTGACCCACTCCCTCCTCCTTGCACACACTCTGTAAAAGGAAAGTGTCAAACGTGCAATCTCTGAGCCTCAGGCATTCCCAAAAGCCCATGGCAATGCAGCTTCACAGTGCTCAAACCTTTTCCCAAGCTCCATTTCACTGTCACAGCTCATCCAAACCTTCAGGAGACTAACACTGCTTCTTCCCATTTCATTGGATTTATTAACAGTTTAATGATGTAATCAGGCCTGGACCCCCTAGACAACAAGGGCCTAATTATGTTAATATTTGTTGGTGGCAATGAAAGTTAGGCAAAGATAACAAAGAACAGTTTCAACTCAAATTCCAAACCAATTCTGAAATAATTCTGTCAGGAATTAGAAGGGATTTTACTCCAGTTTGGTGCTAATGAGCCTTACAGTGCTTTCTATTCCAACGTTGTAATTCCCCTTAGATTTTCAAAACAGGCACGAGATTGTTAACTGGTAATGCAGTTTGATGTGAGAGAGAATATTTTTGCCCTACGACCTGATACAGACTTTTCCTTTCATCTAATTGCACATTTCCTTCCTTTTTTGATTAATAACAATATGCATACAGTACCTGATTTTTCTCAGCTCTTTAAAAGGTTCATTTTCACAGCTCTGCTGTGTGAAGCATTAAAGCATTATTACTCTTGTTTTATGAAGTCAGAAACTGAGGCTTTTTTTTTAAATGGCTCACTAAAGAGGACTCACTCATGGAGCCAAGAATAGGATTTAAAAATTAATTGTCTTCAGCATTACATTTAGATGATTTTTGTTAACAGTTTGTGTTGAGTATAGTTATTCTAGTCATTGACAACACAGACAATCCAGGAACTGTCATCTTAAGCAAAGATTTTCAGGGAGTAAAAGATGTCCCTGGTACAATAGGACGAGTTTTATGTATATTATGCATATTTTTCTATACTTCAGATGTCCATAAAAAGTTACCTGAAGACCCTTTTATACCAGCCTAGACAACTACTGTCTGAATTTCAACAGCTTGATCAGCAGCAGTTCCAAACTGCAATGAAGTATCTCTTCAACAGCAGAAAAGACCATCTTGTAAGTCACTTTGCACTTGTGAAAAAGAAAAGCTGCTCTCGGTGGTTTAGATAAATGGGAAAGGGCCAAGATGGAGGTCTTGCAGCGCACACCATGCAGTTACTTAGCTGGCTTGGATTAGATTCCATGAGTCCCTCTCCTTAGGTTGGACTTACTTCATTTAATTCTTCTTGTCTAAAAGTTTGGTGCCAAGTCCAAGACAATTGTCTGGATTTTCTCTGTAATCAGTGCAGAGAAATGCATCTCCAGAGAACAATTGACCTTACTACGCAGGTATCTAAGATAGGTAGGACCAGTTGTTCTCAGGGAGTATCTTCTACTCTTTGGTGGCTAGAAAAAGAGCCAAGACGACTAAAGAAGGTGAAATTAGCTATCGTTAATTATTTATGGGAGCATGCAAGCGAACTGTTAGACAATTTGGAGGGGAGGCAGCATAACACCATTTGCTTGCCTCTCTGGTGTGATCCCTGTGTGACCCATCTTAAAAGCCTCACTCCGAGTCAGTGAGTGCCACCCAGCAGGATCCCAGCGCAGGGGATCTCCACTGCGGGGTGGGATCACAGCCTGCCGCGTGAGAGCACTTGGCATCCTCCCTGCCGGGTGGAAGGGCCTCCAGCTGGGTATGGCGGAGGGGGTGGAGATGAATCCAGGAGAAAGGGAGAGTGTTTCCCCAGACACATGAGGTGACTGCCCAGAGCAAACACTGTATAAGCCGCTCTTCAGACAATGGTGGTGCAGCTCCTGCTGCCAAAGCACACAGGATAGGTGTGCAGCATGCACTGGGAGTCAGAGCAGCAGAGCATAAGCCCCTCCAAGAAACAGTAAATTTTATCTTCTCAAGGGCATACGCAGTTCTTCCAGGACTGATAATATTGCATGAACAAGTCACCAGGCCTGGTACTATCAGCTCTGAACAGGCTGTCCTAGACACATCAACTTGTGGGATGGAGCAACCTAATAATCCCTGCCCAACCAGGGTGACTTTATTCCCTGGGTTTAGTTCTTTGTTGTCCCATCTTCTGGAGGGGATATCTGTAGTAAGGGCTGCGACAAATACTGTGTGGGAAAAGGTCTGTTCTAGAGATGTCTACATATTAAATTATGTAGGAAATAATACCCATTCAATCCTGATATCCTTTCATTTTCCAAGTAACTAATTCTTCCATGAGAGCACACACTATAACTTCAGCCATTTGGATTATTTTTCTGGTTTTCATTTTGATTTTGTCAAAAGATTCAAACTGGTCTCTGGCCAGTGCCGGAAAGGAATTATCTGCAGTAATGCAACCAGACAGTATTTTGCACTATATTTTTTGTAGAGTGCTTTCTGTCAGGCCCCAAAATGATCAATATATTACACTAATCAAAGAAACATTCTTTTAACCCTTTGTTGCTTGCAGGAAATGGGAAATATTACTCTTGATTGGGACAAGACTAGAGAGATAATTTTTCAAAGCCCAGGAGTAAACAGGACCTTGTTCCTTATAACACTGGATAAATGCTTTCTGGCTCTGAATGCTTTGGACTGCGTGGATATCCTAAGCCAGGTTTTGCGTGTGTCAGCGGTGAACTATCTCCAACCTGACATAATTGGGAGCCTCCCAAAAGTTCTGCAGGAGGATGCTTTCAGAAACTTGTAAGCCATTTCTTTTCCAGACACCATTAATAATATGTAGCATTTGCTGACTGTATATACTTTTAAAAAGAGATTACAGTGTCATCCCAGTCAGTTTGCCAGATATAAAGATAGAACTTTCTGCTTATGTGTTGCTGTTTCTAAAATCATTTGTCTGCATGTGTCATTTAAAAAAGAAAAAAATAGTTAACTCGTTGGTGAACTAATATGCCATCGTATCACTTAGATCAACAGTATTCAAGGACCTCTATGACAAAACCTCAGCAAATACACAGAGAGCTCTGTATGGCTGGATGAAGCAGGTTCTACAAAACTCCTGTAACATGAGTGGTATGTTATGCACAAAGTATTTTCTTCTTATCATAAGAGAGAAACAGTCAGCAAAAGGCCTATCCATTGTATTGAATTGTTTCCCAAATTTAACACAGGTCTGTTTAAGAGTAGCTGTCTTGAATAGCTGTGCTCCAGAATACAGTAAACGTAATATATGTGTTATTCGTGGCAAATAGTTCTCCAAAGATACTTGTTCTTCACCTCTTTTGCACAGAGCTATACACAAAGTCTCTGTATGCGAGCCCTTTTTCTAAGACTCAAACAGGATACAAGTGTCAGGTACTCTGCGCAGGCACGTTGTTCACTTCTGAACCCCTGTTCAGACTAGATAAATAGCTTTGTCTCAGAATACATTAGCCAATGCGCTGTTTAAAAATACAAAAGAACTGCAGGACATTGTGAAAGTTGTACTTCACATGGCACTGACTCGTTCAGAAAAGAGACAAGATAAAAACAAAGTTAGTTAATTCAGATTGCATACATTTTACCACATCTGTTTGCCTTGTTAATATGTCTTGACCAGATGTGGCACAGCTGGGACAGTGCAGGACAGGCTCCACGAGGGGGCTGTAAAGCAGCAGCAGCACTGATGCAGCAGAGCCAGTGCTTGGGTTTCACCCAACATGCCAGCAGCGCTGTCATGGGCACATTTTAGATGTCTATACCTGTATGATCTTCCTCTTTTCCTGGAAATCAAAGGCAAAATACCCACTTGCTTAACTGGAGCTAAATTTGGCTCCTGAGCCTTCTGCTGTTTCAAAATATCAGAGTAACCTATTAAGTTGTAGAGAGGAAGTTTATGATGCTGCTATGGGGTGGTATTACTGCCAGTGCATTAGTGGGGAAGCGAAGATGCGGAACTTGCCTGATGATACTGAGCAGTCCTGGAGAAATCACACGGCATCAGACATCTTCAGTTGTGTCTGAAACATTAGTGGACCTTCAGTTTGTAAAAGGTCACCCAGGAGGGACTGAGAATTGCCATGCCTCTCATATCTTGGTTGCCGCTTCAAACGCGAATCGGTGCAGATAGGGTGAATCCACTTCTGAAGGCGTTGGATGGACTGATTACTGGCTAGGTCTGGTAATGGGAGCGGCAGAACCCATCAGCCCTGAGCAGATGTTGTTGGAGTGCTACCAGCATCCAGGTGGGCAAGTCTAAAGCTCGCTCAAGTACATCTGCACACCACAGGTCACACCATGGAGTGTGGGACAACGGAAGAGTCCTGCAACAGTCTGATTTAGTCACTTGAACTTTGTACGTGGGTAGCACTGGGACCACCTGGGAAAGGGATTAGCCATCTGCAGAAGCAGCATCTTCCTCACCGAAGCTCGACAGGAAAGAAACTTGGAGGAAGCCTCATATTTGTGGTGCCACCTTCCGAGCATTTTTGCTGGTTTTGGTGACAGAGAGCTCATCGCCATGTCTCTGTTGTGCCTGCAGAAATGCAGAGGGCTTTTCCATCGTATTGCATCTCCCCACTGTGTCAGGCAGCCCCTGTAGCTGGGTCACTGGGCGAGCAGGAGATGACATATGGCTTCTGTGACTTAAGGGTCAAATCTTTCAAGAAATTGCTTTGCCACTCAGCCAATTATCACATTTCATATATTAAAAAAACCCCAAGATGTTCAGAGATAAAAGATGCTGGTAGCCCTTGCAAAAACAGGAGGCTGTAATTTTTGAATTTTGTACCTTATTTAAAAATAACACAATGGGATTGCCACTACCACGGTTGGTAACTGCAAGTTTGTTCTGCTAAAGGCCACAGACAGCATCCTTAAATGGTGATTGGTTTTGTTTAACTCTTCTATCATATCCTTCACCTCTCTTAATATTCCGTAATATTTGATCACTTCAGAAAACAGAGGCTTGACAGACAAGTCTGCTGGGAGCATGGTCCTGTCTCAGCTAAGGAGCTTAGATTTGTGTTTTCAAAAAAATCACTATAAATGGGGCTCTTCAGCTTCTGCTATTTATAGGGTGGGTTTTTTTCAGATACTGAAAACTCTGCAAAATGCGCTGATGATTTTATTTTAACAGAGTTGTGAGTATCAGCACTGCTAAGGAGTATGTTCAGAGGTATCACACATTGAGCATCCAACGTATGACACTTTGGAGAAAACAACTGTCTTTGTGGCTCAGAGTAACCACCTAGTCCATAAATACCTTTTTCTCGGGGATATTTGGATCTTGATTTCACTTTCAATCCTTGTGAGAATTTTACTACATGAATGACATTTTTTAACTGTTATGCAGTACTTTGGGGGTTTTTGCCAACCTATTTCCATATAGGTATTTGAATGATTTTTCATTTTCTCCATTATTGCTATTGCTGAAATAAGTCATATCGTCAATAATAATATATAAGACATATAACGTGTTATAAGGTATCATGCCTTTCTGATGTTCTTAAATAATATATTTTATTAAGAAAACTGAATTTAAAAATTGCTGCTCCATATTTAATACTATTGGATTAATTTTTCCTGTCCCATACTCTATCTGTTTTCTATTTCGACAACATAAAACATTAATCATTTTTGTATGAGAAAATTTGAGACGTTTGAAACACTATTTCATTTTTATTAAAAAATGTATGGGCTCATAAGAATGTGGTGCTAAAATGTAGCTAATGGAGGGAACCTGACCCTCTCTGCTAAGGATTTTTCTGATTTGCAGATATTTTTTTTTTGTTTACCAATAACAATATACTGGGTACAATATATTTGAAAAATAATTACTTTCTTAACATTGTCATGATTATTTATTTGTACAAAACAGAGTTCAATGAATCAACTTCTTGGGTCAGTGCAGAAAACTTATGGATTTTGGGAAGATACATGGTCCATCTCCCATTAGAAGAAATTCTGAAAATTAGTCTCAATGAAGTAAGTAACAAAATGTGGTTGGATATATCTGTGTCAGGTGATGTCAGCTACAAATAATATGAACACAAATGCAAACTTAAACACGAAAAAGAAGTTTATATATTTTAATTACTTAAAGTGAATCCAAATCCTTTGTCAACCAAATATTCTTCTCTTTTTGGAATTTGAAAGTGCCTATCACTAATATGTAATTATTTATCTGTATCAGACTTCTGTGACTTGTACTGAAAGAAAGATAGGGACCGATGACAGAAGACCCTCAAACTTCGCTTACTCAGCTTTGCCTTCAAAAAGACTGTATTATCCAAATCAGTCTTCTTCCCTTCCCTGTAACGTGAACGGAGTCAATTAATACCAAATGTGAAACATATCTTTTATTGGATGTAACTGTTTCATAATCCTGATGCATGATTTTGTACTGATCAGATAAGACTATTCATTAGCTATGACAACGCAACAAAGCAGTTGGACACAGTGTATGATATCACACCAGAGCTTGCACAAGCTTTCCTAGAAAGAATAAACTCATCGGGATTTGATATGAGAAACACTTCAACTCTCTACAGGTAAGACTGCTTTTCTTTTTTCTTTTCTGGATGTGTATGGAGAGAACGAGTAAGTAAGGAGAAAAGTGAGGAGCAATAAGTAGCCGATGAGATTGTTGATGTGGTGTAGCTTTTTCCTTCCAGCAGAAAAATCTAGGCTGAAATCCAACCCTGGTTAGCAACAGTGAAGAATTGCTACTTCATGAATTTTTGGAGGTGTGCCTAATTAGCTAATGCTTTGTCTTCTGCTCTGCAGTGAGGAGTTGTCTGTAGTATTAGAAGAAGGACTACAGCAGTATCTGAGGGACCCAATCAAAGCTCCATCACATTGTGTAGTGCAGCAATAAAATAAATTGGGAGAGCGGGACGTGAGTTGCCTTGGCTGTTTGAATCACAAGAGAGATAGAGGTGTTTTGTGGAAATCATGTTGCAGTTAGGATTGAAGGAGGAAATCTGAGTTCATGCCAGCCAGGACTGCAGGTGGTTTTTAATTGACATGGGTGTCACCAGAGAGGTCACAAAGTGAAGAGGTGTAAAGCCCACCCTGCTGTCCTCGTTACGTCCTGCTGGGTGGAGGTGAGCCACGTTTAAATGCACGACTGTTCTGCCTGTAAGCAGGAAACCGCATTTTCAGGGCTGTGAAATCAGCACTGAACTTACTTTAACAATAATAAAAAAAGAAAATAAACTGCTTTTACTCATAAATATGCAGTGAGCGTGAGTATCTGCGAGAAAGTGCTGTACTCCACATTTACATTTACACTGTCATATAAATGGATGTATTTAGTCCCAAGACACCACTGTCTGTAGTCTCCTTGGGGGATACCTTGGAGTTTTAAACTAATGGAGAATATGTTTTATGGCTTCAGAGCTCCTGTCATTATTGCAATGTAATGCACTGGCTTCCATAAAGTACTGCTGATTGTCGGAGATGTAAGCGAGGGAAGAATTATGCCCACACTCTGAATTTCAATGTCAGAAATCTTAAAAATTATTTTACCACTCATGAGAGGTGCCACATTCTCACAAATGAGAGAAATGTCATGCTCTGTAATCTTTAATATATTCCATTTTTACAACACGCTTATTTTATATTACCCATTTTAACCATAGTGATGATTTAAATGCACTTTTACTTTTAAGAAGTAGTATTATTCATTGCTAATCCCAAAGGAGATGAAGAGCTCTTGGTGGCTATGCAATAATGCATCAGAAGGTAATTATTTGTTATAAAAATGCAGTTATAGATGTTTCTTTGATTTGTATGTTAGTTTGATGATGTCCCATGAATTCAGATGGGCTGCTGAAGCAGTATTTTGTTTTATTGCTAAGCAAGTTGTTGTTGAGGGACTAGAGGAATTAAAAGCTAAGCCTTTCTGCGCAGCAGAATTTTACCGATTTTGTGATAGTGCTGCAGCATTCTCCACTGCTGATTTAGTTCACATCTGGACATTATCGCCTAGGCTCTGCCTATGCTTGCATCATTGAATTGCTAAAAACCAGGGACTGTAGCAGGAGAGCTGGGCTTTGGCCACATCTGTGTGGGTTCTTGTCCTTTGTAAGTTATGAAAGCAAGGGCTAGGAGTTTACAGGGGAAGGGGATTCATTCAGGCTTCCTACAAATGAATTCATCACCATCACTGTAAGGTTTAAAGCCTAGGTCAGAAGGCCACCTACAGCAGGCGCTTACCCTTGGTGGTATGACTCCTTCTCTCCACCAACTATGGCTGTGGTTGCGCTTTACAGAGGTTAATGGAAACTCTGACTTAAATATTCCAGTGTGGGTACGGTGGAGAAAAATGAGCTCCACATCTGGTTCACAACACTGACTTGCAAACTGCTGTGCTGGCACAACTGAGACAGTGAACCTCAGCCCATTTTCTCCTCTCCTCATATGGAATTGGACTGGTCTCCATCCCATCAGCCAGTCCTGTTTGGTGTGAAGTAGAGCAGGCTTTGTTTAAACCTGAAACGATACAGAGGCTATGTAACGCTCTAGCTGCTGCTCTGACGTATGAATGAGTTAAGTTGCGTGTGAAATCCAAGCAGGATTTAGAGTTCAAAACATCCAATCAATCCAGATAAGAACTCAGCAAGTCACTTCTAGAGACTTACTTAGCCCTCCCTCCTTTTCAAAGCAGAGATTATTCTGCAAATTCTGTCAAGGGAAGTGGAGTCATTAGCCGGGAAAATCCAGCCATGGACAAATGGAACGAGGAAAGTTAAATTTTTGACAGCACAAGCAATCTGGGTAGAGTTCAGCTGAATACAGATAACAGTGCATATGTCTCTTACCCAAATTTCAGGCCATATGGATTTTTAAAGATTGCGGCTTAAGGCACTAGTGACAGACAGAAATGACTCAAGTTTTGAGCGCAAGTAGAGTATACCATGCTATATTTCATCTTCCTGAGAATGACACCTTTTATGTCAGAAGTTAGCTAATTTATTTTCTTCTATGTAGGCTAGGTTTATTGGTTTGCTTTTATGATGACATGGAACAGATGGATGCTGCTGTGGCCCGGGCTTTACTTCATCAGATGATGAAATGCAATCAGTTGAGAGGTTTCCAGGCTGAGGTTCAGAAGGTGGGTGCAATGCTTGTTCTTCTTGCCTAACCTTACCCTGAAAGCAGAGAAGGAGGGACTTCATTCTTGAATTTGGAAAGAAAAGAGTGAAAAATGACTGAGATCTAGGAAATAAGTGGAAATAG
Organism: Aramus guarauna; assembly: GCA_013400195.1. Taxonomy (NCBI): domain Eukaryota; kingdom Metazoa; phylum Chordata; class Aves; order Gruiformes; family Aramidae; genus Aramus; species Aramus guarauna. Next base: position 1,036,458 of record VXBL01001703.1, read on the forward strand.
TTCTTGATCGTATAATGCGAAGAATAAAAGCCCATTTGGGTTTGTTTGGTTTGATTTTTTTTTACAGTGCTCAGTCTTTTCTCATTCTGTTTCCTCCTGTTCCATATTCCTTTGACAACTGTGGTTCTATTTTTGAATTTTTATGAAGTATGGTCACTAAATGCTTGCCAATGCCTATTCCAGAAACTCCAGTTAAAGTTTTGGGTGATAATAAGAATTAGTTCTTGGCAGATTTTTATTTCCCATCTCCTTTTTTTCTTTACTTTAGCTCAAAGCTCAACTCCTGAACATTGCCATGCAAAACCAGACACTGAATGATATCCTTGGATCTCTGTCCGATGCCGTGGTTGGGCTAACTTCAAGTCAGCTGGAATCTTTGTCACCTGAAGCGGTGCATAATGCTATTGCAACGTTAAACCAAGTCTCTGGGTGGTCAAAAAGCCAAGTTATGATTTTATCCAGTAAATACCTCTCCTATGAAAAGGTACCTCTGATTAATAGCTTTCCTACCTTCTGTTTTTAAAAGTGAAATGACTTTTTCTCAATGATAACTGTAGATTTTGAAAAGTTTAGTACTTCTTTTTTGTACTGTTAGTAGTCTGAAAATTTTGTTTAAATCAAATAAAAACATCCAAGAGTGTACCTCCCAAAGTAATTCTCTGGTAATAGAGAGAATGACTATTTGCATTTGGCAGTTGTATATATTATTTTGTCTGTATCACTGCCTTAGGCAGAATTTGTATAATCAGAGATCTCAGACTATATGTTCAAATATACTGTAATGGAAGGAATCAGGGTCCTCTCTGCAGTGACAAAAAAAAGAGCCTGAGAAAATTGTCACATTTGTTCCCTGGACAGTGTTGTCTGAATTGAAAGAAATCTGAGGAAAGTGCATCCCCAGGCAAGAAATGTATTAAGTATTCAACGATAATAGTTTTGATTTATTTATTAACTTTGGGTTGTAAATATATCTGCTATTCACAAGCCAGAAAACTTTCTGTTTGTTTGTGCTGTTATCTCTGCAGGTTTTATCGTTTTATAATGTTAGTCAAATGGGCGCGTTGGTAACTGGTATTAGCACCCAGTCATTCTACAGCATGAACCCAAAGGAGCTTTCTCAGATTATTCGAGGCACAACATCGCAATACTTATCTGACTTACTGCCTGCACAACAGCAAGGGATCCTCAGGAAGGTGATTATAAACTCAAGTGTGTAGCATGTTCTTTCTGCACAAGAGCACAATAACCAGATATGCAGAGCATGACTTAAAATGTCACCGAGATACGTGTTTTAGCTCAATGGTTAATATTTCCAGTGTTTTTTCTGAACACCAAGTATATTTTGAAGGCTGTCTCTTGCTTAGTCCTGTGGCATTTTTAATACTGACATGTTTTTCTTTTATCCTCTTAAGAGAAATATTACACAGAATAGAAAGAAGGGCAAATCCTGTAAATCTAAGCATCCGTTCTGAAATGCCATGTATTTATCTGTTCCTCGTTTTAGATAGCTGCATCTGGCGATTTTTCTTCATCAGTCAAAGATATACAAGGAGCTTTCTTTAAAGAAATATCTCTTTCTGATTTATGGAAGCAGACTGGATATAATTCTTCAATGATGAAAGAAAAAGAACTAAGAAGAAGCCAGGTAAAAATTATTATGCAGTTTCCATTCCACTGCAATTTAGTATGATGGGAGAATAGGAAAAGTGTTATAATACATATGTGTTCAAGGAACATAGGTAAAAGGAAGGAACCATCCCAAATATATCTTGACATAAACAACCAGAGGTGCCTTAGAGCTGAAGCAGCGTTATGAGACAGAAGGGGAAGCATTAATGTGCTGAGTTTAAAAGTCTTCAAGATTCTACCACATAAATTTTCTCATTCCCGGTACCGTATGCTAGATATTTGCATGTAAAATCAGCCCTATGGCTTTGTCCAGAGAGATGCAAGGTTGGACCAGACGATCTCCAGGGGTCCCCTCAAACCTAAATTATTCTGTGATTGTGTGCCATAAATATGTTTAACATCATCCTGTAGTCACTGGACGCCAAGACTTTTGGTTGGCCAAACTGGGACATAGAAATGCCTTTAGAGTACAGGAGAGAGTTAAGCACAGAAAAATCTTGCAGTAGTTATGGCTTCTTACAACTGAATTACCTAAGCTTAACTTTAAATGTGGTGGGTTTTGTTTCAGGCTTTGTATCTGTATGAATTACTGTCTAAGAAAAACTATCCTGTTGACCTGCTAAGGTATGGATGATAGTCTCTTTTGATATGGAGTTTAAGTCTAGTTTTGTGATGAGAGCGACTTTGAGGTAAACATGAACACTACGTGGTTATTTTGTACTGTCTTATGTTTATTCATTCCTTGATACCACAGGGTAATTCACCTTCTTCATTAAAAAGAGTCTCCAAATCCAAAATCTGGATCAAAGCATTGCAGAGGTTTTGGTATTTTAAAGCTCAGTCAATATTTTTCAGTTTGATCAGCTTTTACTTTCAATAGCCTTTTGATTACAAGAAAGGGGAAAGAGAGGTGGTCAAGAAAGTATCTTAGGACGTGGTTGTGGGGAGCAAGGACTACATCCTGCTTAAATATTCAAAAAGTGAACTTTGCTTTTCCTATCAGCACAGGACAGCTTGTGAAAGGAGTGACTTGTCAACTCATTGAAAGTATGGACACAGACATTTTTTTAAACACTTTTAAATTCTTTGAAAAGAATCTTCATCTGCTTTCTCCCTATCAGGTAAAATCAAAAAGAGACTTTGTGTACATAAACATACTACCCAATATCCAAACTGTAGTTAAATTAGAATTTGGTTCATTCTATTCTATTCGCTTTTTGGTTTTTTTTCCCCAAATCTTGTCTATGTGAACTTGTCTATTAACATATTTCCTTTAAGTCTTTTATGTGTGAATTCGTCTGTTATCATACTTCATTTTGACAATTTCATTTGTCACTCAAAAATTGCAAGAAATTCCTGCAGTCCTTCTAACTTGCTAATTCATGAGCAATCTGTTTGGAAAAATATGTAAGTTTTGAAAACATACAAATGCTCTCATGCACCCAAATATAGGATATTTCATCTCTGATGTCTACAAAAAGAACACTCTAAACTACTTTAAAAAGCCAAAGTAAAATGTTCTCTGACAATAACATGCACAGTTTTATGTATGCTAATTTATAAGCTGTAATAAAGAAACCATATTTTCATTATTCCTCAAAATTTTCAAATGTATAAGATCTTAAATTTTTGTTGCTTTTAGGTTAATTGTTTGGCTTGGAAGTTTTGGAAAGTCTCCAATGCATCTATTCCTCCCTTCCTCTTATTGGTGCTTCCGTAAGTTACATCTTATGACATCTGAAGTTCCTACATTCGTAGCGGTACATTCAGAGTAGTTCAGTAATGTTGCTGATGCCTCCTAAAACAAAGGGGTTCATTTGCCGGGTTTTCTTGAGCGTAATTGGTCAGAATCACAAAACTAACTTAAATGTAGTTTATGCTGGATCATTTGTCTTTTTTCCCCCCCTTGGTTGTGCGACTTTGCTTATTTGTTTAGGTGTTCTTTTTTTTTTTTTTTTTGAGGGTGGATATGAAAGACAAAGCCAGTGGGTACTGCCCAAGAATATTGCTCTGTATGGTTAAAAACATTTCAGTGTGTTCAAAGACATTTTTGTAAGTTAGCAAAACTTTGCATTATGTAAGTAGCCAAGTAATATTCAGTGACAGCTTTTTTTCCTTAGGAAAAAAAAAATTACCTTGCTAGCAACTCCTGAATTGTATAACTTGTTATTTTCCCTTTTTATGTCTTTCTTTCTTCCTACATGCTTAAAGGGCTAAAAGGGAATGAGAACTATTCTTTTCCTAAAATATTTTTAATTGGAAAAAAGTAAGAAAAGAAGAGGATTCTGTTTGAAAAGGCATTACTCTATTAAAAAAAAAAAAAAAAAAAAAAAAAAGACTTTAGTACAAGACTTTTGACAAACTGCAGCACCAAGTTAGTTGGCCAACAGTTGCATATTGCTTGTTCGGGGCCATCGGAAATTGCTGGTGCTCTTGCCTACAAACCCCAGTAAGGCTGGGATTGTGCAGCTTTGGGATTGGCTGTATTTGCAAAGGCTGCCTGCCACTCTGGCCGGAGGAGAGCATCACTTGGTTAATTTGTCAGGCCTTCTTGGACTTTAATAAAAAGGAAGGCTACCCTAAAACTACTGGTTGTGCTTAACACACCCACTACATCTTCATTCATTAGAGAATTATTCCTAATAAAAAGGAGAAAGGGGAAAAGTTTCCGAATTGTAGACAGTCTTCTTTCATATGGTGTTAAAGCATCTCAGAGCACTTTCATCCACTTGCAGCTATTTATAACCCTTAGCCATTTTTTTCATGTGCTGATAAACTGGAAGAAAAGATTTAAGTTAAAGTAAGGTGTGGATTGATTGCAACTTTTCTGGCCTGGATGATTTATAATTTTTCAAGTCCAGGCTTGTCTCTAAATTTTTCCATCATCACAGATTTTATGGGTGTGGTTATGGGTCTGTGAAGGTCAGGTTTATATTCTGACACCATTTGAATTCTTTCTGCAGGGTGGAGTACCTGGAGTATGTCTCAAGCCCTTTGTGTGTCCCTTTCATTGAAAGTCTGGGGAAGACAGAGATGTACCTTTTGAATCCAAGCCTTCACAAAAAGAACGCTGTCCTGCAAAAAGTACAGGAGTGCTTGGTAGGTACGGCTAGGAGGGGTCAGCAGTGGAGAAGGAGCTGCAAAAAAGTAATCTGTAATTAGCCACCGAGAATTCCAAACTAAGTGAGAATGGTTGATTAGTTTTCTCTCCCTTTATGGTCATGTGGTGCATCACAAAGTTATCCTGCCTACTTGTGCTCTCCGGTCCGCATGCACAGGCTCATGGTCTCTTCTATACAGACAGCAGCCTGAGATTCAGGTTCTCCCGCTGTGTCTTTGTGCAGTGAAACCATAGCTGATGGACTCTGAGAGCCCAAAAGGGAGTAACACAGCAAGCTAATTTCTTCGTCATCACAAGCAAGAGCAGCTTAGACTATTGCTTAGCTCAGAGAACCTCTGAGTGCCAAGGGCCCAAGCAACCTGCCGTAGCCGACCTGATTTGAGCAGGGGACTTGGACCAGGTGACCTCCAGAGGCCCCTTCCAAACTCAGCCATTCTGTGCTTCTTTTTGCGCATATTACTGCACTGCATTGCATACAGTAATGCCAGTCACCATCTACGTAAGTTCTTGACTCACCTTTCTGTATTCTTACGGGTTTTTTTGTGTACTGTTTCCATTTTATTGTTCCCTGCCTAAGGAAACCTTATTATAGCTTCCTTAACAATTTTCCTTGACTCCATGCATGTTACAAAGTGTTCTGATGAAATGTCATTGCTGACCACGGTGAACTGGCCAGGACAGCCTGGAGCTGACCCATCTGCACCTGGAGCTGTTCCCCCTTGCTCCAAGCAGTGCTAGTCCTGTAGAGCTGTGCGTGGCACAGGAAGCTCCATGGGAGAGGTGGTGATACCAGGAGGATTTTGTGACTTCTGCCATCTGGGAGCTGCAGCAGTCACCAATTTTTAGGGGAAAACAGCTGTTTAATGTAGCTGTGAATATTCATGTCCTTATACATACTAAGCAGCCCTATAATCCCTAGTGTTTTGGCAGCTGCTCGAGAAACCCCTCAGAGCTAAGCCTTCTGACAGCGAGAGGTGCTAGGCAGAACTGCACCAACTCTGCAGGTGTTGGGTGGACACCTGGATGTAGAGATTGTGGCAGGAGATTTACTTTTAATTTTTTTTATGTGTGCTTCAATATGGAATAAAGAATACAGATAGCTCTGACAAGTGCTCATTATATATCACCAGTTGCATTGGCAAAAGCAGAAATTGTAGATTAAGTTGCCAATGCAAACTGTTGTGTCTTTGTTCCTTAAAGGGTCACAGAGCTTAAATGTGTTGTGATGCAGTTGAGTGATACAGGGCAAGAGCCAAGATTAGTTCTGCCAACAAGGTAAATGCTTCTTGTTTCAGAACGGCTCCGTTGCTGATGAATATGATGTTGACCTACTTGGAAATCTAATCTGCCACTTACCTCCAGCCTTTCTCCATGGCAGAATGTCCCTGAAGGCAATGGCAACAGCCTTTCAGCAGCTCAAACTCTGCCAACAGCTCAGCCACGAGCAGAAGGCTGAAATTAAATACAAACTCCTCGAGTTATACGGGTAAGGTATTAGATATACCATCTTGTTTGTGCTGATGGTTAAGCCGTGCAAATACCAACCATTTGCTTTGCCCAGATAGGACTGCAATGAAAACAACACAAAGCAACTTCTGTCACTGGCCAAGCTTGGGGTCTCTGTCCACTAGAGTGACATTTCTGTTCTTGTGTGTAATATGATAACTGTGGAACAAAATACAACCCCAGGGACACGCTGCATGACTTAAGTCCCAGAGAAAAAGGAGAGAAAGTGTAATGTTTGAGGAGGGACAGGCAAGCAGACTCTCTGGCATGGCAAGAGAATGGCGCAGAATTACAGGCAAAGAATGGCACAGGAATGCAAAGAATGGGAAAATGGAAGTGGGATACTCACTGTGCTGGTGTGAGGAGAGACATAAATAAGACTGCAGGCACCTGTGGCAATGAGAGAGAGCTAGAAAAGAAGCAGAGGGATATAAAGTTCAATCAACTAAGGCAGCAAAGTGGAGAGCGTGTTAGATATCATTAATGACTGGGATTAGGAGGTTGATTGGAACCATGTTGTATCAGTCATGCAAAAAACAAAGCTGTCCTCTATCTGGCAAGAATATACTGTTTCTCTCTTGCATTGTCTCTTAGAAGTATCTTGCATTTGAAAAGGGAGACTGAATGCATAGTTTCTAACTGTCCCTTCGGCCCCAAAGTCTGTCACTTGATCCACCTCATCGTTTTAGTTGCTCATTCAGCTTCTTGAATGCTCATTCAGCATTTTTCTGGTAATGGAATAGCTGTATTTTCCACCAGATCCCATCCCTGCATTAATCTTGATACGGATCCATTTTATTGAATCATGACACATGGTGCTAAATAATAATTTATTTTGGTTTGTTTGATTTTTTTTATTTTATTTAGAAGATATTTGTCGAGTCAAACATCATCATAGTGGAGCAACAAACCAAATAAAGTTTTCTGAAGAACATGCACTAGTAACAGATTTGTTACTACCATCATCTTCAGGCTCTTTCAGGCTGAAAATTATTTATCCAAGTGCTTTCTTAAGTCAACCACCAACTGGGTTGGCTAACATTTGTCAGATTTGTATCAAACAAGCAGACCAAACCTGCATGGTGCTAAGCTACATACATTTTGAAACAACCAGCACCACTCAGAACTGAACCTGAATTTAATTTTGAAGACCTGAAATTCCTGCAAATAATTTAGCCTATTATTTCAAGAGATATGCTACCTATCATAGAATTGATCTCTCATACAGAAATAGGCATCAGATCTTCCTTCTATAACTTTTGACATTCCAGGTGAATGAAATAGCAGACAGTAAAAATATGGGGCTAATAAGGTATGGATTTAAATCTTCTGTTCCATCACCTATGTTTCGTGTTTCTATCACTTAGTTTTAAAAAGGCAGCATCAGCAGCAGACCAGTGCCACACTGCATTACTTTCTGAAGTTGTTCAGTGAACTTGATCTTTTCAGAATGAGGGGGAAACTGTCCACTTCGAAGTGTCCATGGACCAGTTTTTCAGAAGTGTTCAGCACCCACAACTCCTGCTGACATCAGGGAAAGTTACTGTTGCCCAACACCAATGAAAAACAGCCCCTGTACACCTGCAAATAGTTAAATATTGGAATAGAGGCAGGTTTGGGGTTTTTTAAAATATATAAGCAAGTACTGGCAAGTATTGCTTGCTTGAAGTATTAGTCACATTAGTCCTTAGAATAAGATTCTTGGAAAAAGGATAGTTTCAATTTTGGTTATGAGGTTTCTACTTCTGTTTTGATACCACTTTGCAGACTACTATTGCAGTACAAACCTGATAGAAAATGGTAAATTTTCTTTTAAAAAGAGAATTATTTCTCCTTGCTTGAACTCTGTAATGCTAACAATACTATGACTGTTGAGGGAGAGAGAGAGAGAGCTCCATTGCCACAATATTTGAAGGCTTTCTCTGAATATATTGAGAATTCCGCTAATGCCCTATATATCACAGAGAGATGAGACAATACAATCCGATGTTAATAAGCATGAATCATCCCATTGGCATAGAAGTGTCTGTGTTTCCTGTATGATACAGTATAAGAAAAACTCTGAAGTTTTAGTGTAATTTTGATTGCAAACATTCTTCATTAATGTAATTTTCCAAAATATTTCTTCAGGTCCCCAAACAACTGGACAGCTGAAACAGCATTTGATGTTGGACCGTTCATAGCTCTGCTGTCAAAAGGGGAATTAAATGTACTTGCTGAAAAGGTATGTTTTTATTATAATTTTTAAATTTATAGAAGATAATGTTAGAATTTGGATTTGTGCATTTTTATGCATTTGTCATAATGCATTCATTCTAAATTATGTAACCTGAATGCTAAACTAGGTAAATAATTGTCTGGCAAGGAACCATGTGTTAATGTTTCACATGTTCTTGACTCCATCATTTCTGAGATTTCTTCTTGAAGGTAAAGGTAGCATAAACAATTATTTGTAGGTATACATTGTCATGTAGGGAAAAAAAAAGTTACATTTATAGTGACACAGACTCAAACATTTTTAGTACTTTACACCTTGCAGTGTTTGTTGTTTCCTCCATTCCCCTGCCTTCCAACCATAAAAGTCATGTTTCTTATCCTGCTAATAATGGGATCGTACTGATCAAACTAGCATTTACTCATGTGGCCCTTTGCGCTGGGGCCAGTGTAGCACACATAACAGTAACTGATAGCCTCAGCGTTGCACTTCGTAGTTTCTTTGCCCTCTTTAGGTCTTATAATCTTGTAATTTTTTCGTATAGGAGTAAACTATACTGGAATGAGGAATTCATTCTTCAGCAGAAATATGTGAGCACAGTCAGCAACTTTTCCTCAGGAGATAATGTTTATAATTGACCAAATAGAATAGGGCCCTTCAACTGAAAGGAAGGTGTCTAGCAGGGTGGAGGAGGGAGGTCAAAAAAGCCTAAAAAAGGTGAACACATTAAAGTTATTTCTCATAATTTAATTGGGTCCCTATCTGCAATTCCTACACTTATCCAGCAAACGTAAGATAAACAAAATAAAGTACTTTCCATACTGCACGTACTAAAATGGTGGAACTCGTTGCTACAGGAGGGTCTGGACACAGACTCCAATCAGGCAGTGCTCAGGTGTTGTCAGAAGCTGAGAGAGCATACAAGAGAGAGAATCACTCAGCATTTGCTTTGTTTCTGATTTCCCCCCCCAACATACGCTGTTGACCTTTCAGTAGCAGCCAATTTACTCTCCTCTTCTGAAACATCTGCACAAATAGGGAAGAGGCTGAGCTATTATTAACCCCTACTTTGCTGAGGTCTGCACAAGTTTGTGTCTGCAAATTGATTTGTTTTAAAAGGGGGAAAGAAGTCTCACTTATTCATTTTTTCTTTCGAAGTTCCCCCACATCATTTTACAAATAGCAAAGACAATTGGACCGATTTCTTCAGCCAAAGAGCTTCTATCAACTGTATTTGAATCTCTCTCCAATGCCAACACCGAATCATCTCTCGCCAGACCTGGTCAGTATTTCACCTGCTGTCTGTGCAAAGTGCCACATTTACAATGGTGCCATTTTGGGCTGTGACGGTGCAGTTTGAACAGACTTTTTGTTTCACCTTGTCATCAAATGCATTCTGAGAAGCCAGACAATAAAAAAGTAAAGCATCAAATAACTTAGAGGTTCAGACTTTTGGCAAAAACAGAGTCTTCGTTCTGTTGCCCGTAGTTGTCTGATGCATTGACCGACTGCTGAAACACTTAATTTCATTACAGGATTGCATGGTTAAGCATCTCCTGGAATGTTCCTGAGTGCACAAAGGAAAAGATGAAGGATTTGAATTAGAGGGTTTTGTTTATTTTTACTTTTTTGTTTATTTTTACTTCCCTTTGCAATCTAAGTGAAAATCCTTGAATTAAAAAGCTGTGAAGGTGACAAGTTACTGTTGTGCCAAATGATTGCACGTAGTTAATCCTTTGCCAGACATGAGCATATGTTGAGTCGGCTGTTCTTAAATCTGACATTGATGGTACTGTGTTTTTTCTGTCCAAATGGACAAAGTTTGTTGTAATCTAAAAGGTATTTTAATTAGCAATCAAACTAATCTATTAGAATCTCGGGTGACAAATGGATCATTTTCTTTGTGTAAGGTACATACTTTGACTATATTCTATTATTAGAATAGCTGTTTTCTTTCTCTGACTTGAAATTCACCCAGGTAGAATTTTTAAGCTATGCCATCCTTTGCCATGGAAAACAACCCTGCTGTGGGGAGGCTGTGAAAGCACTAAATCAATGTTAGACCCCAACAATTTCAAGGAGTTTGGTACTGTCTGCCTTTGTCTTTGAAAATCTACGCATTCGTTCTCTGTCTAACGGAATACAGGTCCAAGCTCTCAGCAAACCTTGAGCCGCTATGGAAATCCATCTGCCTGTATAACAGCAACTCGGAATGATGACTGTGTGTCTCGGGGAATGAGTTTGCTCCTGATAATCCTGTATTCATATACAGAGAGTGTTCTACAGAGTTGTATTTTTGCATAGCTGGGAAAAAACCCATGACCTCTGTTGATCAAAGGAGTCATTATGCAATTATCATGCTCTAAAAAAGCAGAATCGAGCTGGTAGAATAACAGATTATTAGTCCAGCTGTATGCATGAAATTCACTCTTCCTTCAACAAGTAAACAGTCAGATCATAAATCATATTTCTTTAGACATGGGCCATAGGACTAAAGGTTCAGCATCAGGTATTTCAGTGTGCTTGTGTCCTTACGTGTGCTTTTTTAGGCCTCTGGATCACAACAGCGTGAATCCCAAAGACTTCTGTAATCAGACTAACTCACATCCAGTGCAGTTGCAGAGCTCCCATCTGCACTGCAAGACCAATATAAACCTGCCAGTGAAGCTAAAGATCTTTGAGAAAGGATAACAGGGCTCCAGGGCTACAGAGGCTTTTCGTTCTTCACTTGGGTTGCACGAGCTCAGCTGAGTGGGAGTCTGGGAGATGAAAAATGGCAGGATTGTTTGTGCTAGTCTAAGAAGAAATCCTTCTGCAGTCCAAGTGTGGTATTGAAGTTCTGTTACAAACATAATCTTATCAACTGCACGCATCTGACATGGTAGTTTCAAAAAGGAATGAGGTTTTATGGCTGATTTGTAAATCACTAGAAAATTGGGATTTAAGAAAATGGCTCTAGAATAACATTGATACTCTTCGTGCTACAACCTGCTATTGTACATTTTCCACAGTCCAGTTGTGAGCTAATATTAATAACAGTATCAATTACCAGCTCTTACATCCATGTCTATATCAAGGTAAAAGCAAAGCTGGTGGTTAAGGCAAGATGGAACAACTCTGAGGCAAAACTCAGGAGTCGTGTGTCCGAAATGCTACTAGAGAGCAGTGACAGTGCTGGAAAAAGAATTCAAGTTACTGAGATGTTCTAATGTATTATATATATATATAATATGTTCTTCATCAGACTAAATGTGATTATATAGCAGAAGTAGCATCAGATACAGGAAGCAAAGCCAGGAGTCTAGGTAGTATTTCCCTCTGTAACCGCGTCAGTGTATCTGGTGTGTTACCAATAATAAAATCAATGTTTTTTCCAAGAACACAAAATATTAGGTTTTCATGACTTGGGGAAGGGAACTACATTGTTTCTGGGTGGGTAGTATTTACATGAGAAAAGCTGACCTTTTGCAGCAGGGAAAAGTGAAACAATGCAGCTGCATGAGAGGGCCCTGTAAAGGGAGAGCAGAACATCAGCTGGTACAGTGGAAGCTGAACAACATTTTCGTTTGCTCAACAGATTCAATCTTTTCAGTGTTCTACCCACTACTGCAGCTTCCTTTGATGCAAATAAATCCCTCCACTGCCTCCTTTCAAAGTACAAATCTACTTTGTACTTCCTCGCTTTAATTTATTTATCTGGGGGAGCTTAGCTCAGGCACAGCATCTGTGAAATTCTTGCTTTTTACTGGTAATGACCATATCTGAAGACATGTAGGGATTATTTGGTTTAGATAATTATTTAATAAGGTTTTCCTAAATTAGTGACAGGAGAGAGAGCAGTAAGCAACCACATTAGGATTCTAATTTCTGCTTTCCATCAATATTAGAGGGAGATTATGCCAACAAAGACCAGGATTTGTTAAAACACACAATGGAAACTGTCTTGTTTGATCATGCATAGGGCCAGAACCTGACCGTAAATAAGATTTTTAAATGGAGTTTGTCCAAACAATTCTGCTGTAAGTGAACAGCCCTCTCCAGATTCTGACATTTTAACAACATGCTTGACGTAAAGAACAAGCACCGTGCATCTCTGACACATCCAGCTTCTGTCTTCACCTTGTTTAAATGTCAGGCAAGTCTGACAAGACATACATCTTTGTCAGGGTATTTCAGAATAAAGGGACCTCTCATGGCTGTTACTTTCCTCTTGAGCTGGATTCACATATGTGCTGTTTGAACATGGAGAAGTTTATTCAGCTGCAACATTTTTTCTTGAACAATGACATAGCTGTATGGAGACTTCCACCGAGGTCATCCTGAAGATTTGCATTTCATTCTCATTGAAGCAAAGCTCCTGGCAAATGGTGGGTTCACCTCAGAATAAGTCCTTGCCTGAGTTTTGATGCTTTTAGGGAATTAGACTTGAAAGAAACTTGCAAGATACTGGTTACTCTTCTTGCACACATCCAGATTTTAGTTTTATTGTGGCGTCCTATGTTGTAACCATTCTGAAATATATGTCTGTTCCTATTTTCTTTTCCACCAGGCGCTGCCTTTGGAGGACGAAGAATATAACCAATTTCTTGCAAGTTAGGCAAATTCTAGTTTTATATCCAGGATGTTAACAATGTAAATATTGAAAGAAATTATTTCATCACAAGATAATGAATTTATCAATATCACATCAGCTGCAGTTAATTCATAGTCTGTCACCCTCTTAAATCTCTATATTGCTTTGATTTCTTTTTTTCAGTCTCCTTGAAGAAAACTCTTGCTTTTTGACTTTTTTCCAGATTGCCTGGGAACCAGAGCTCCTTCTTCAGATGAAATTATAAAATTAGCAGAAGCAAATGTCTTCTGGTCAGTTCAGGAACTGAAATGTATGGACGCAGGGACTTTTGACAGAAGCGTGGAACTTCTTGGGACTGTCTCAGGTTTTAACAATTCTCAGCTTATTGCCTTGAAGGAAAAAGCCAAGGAGGTAACTATCCTGTCTGTGAAGGAAAATTAAATCCATAATTTGATTTGCTGTTATTGAACTGTGCAGTTCTAAAATAACTGTGCTATGGCAATGTCACTACTGCTGCAAGAATATCTATTGTTTATTGGAAAAATAATGTGAGATGGTGATAGAAGACTATTGCCCTTGCTTTAGAGTCAACAGGCAAGTAGTTCTGAGCTATTGGCAGCTGAAAACCTCAAGTGCTTTTACTTTTGAATTGCTTTTCAGTTGCTTCACTTTTCTTTCATAAATGAAAAATCAGCAAGCAGTACTATAAGCTGTTGATTGGCCTGCTGAGAATTAAGAGCAGATTGTTAAACTGTCTATATCAACTTTAAATATAGTTTACAGTGGTGTAAAACCAGACTGACTGAAAGAGACTGTTATTAGCTGAATAAAGCTCATTCTCCCACCTTCTTGTCACAGGCAGGGACAAAACCACAGTGGGAAATTTTAGGGAGGAAAATAAACCACATGCATTTAGTCTGTCTTTACTAGCGTGGTACCAGTGAGTGCAAGTTATGGAAACACAGCAGAGAGAAGACCTCTATCTTTGCCAGGCTGTAGATTGATGGAGAGGAACAGGGCTGTAGTCTCAGCTCTCGTCACCACTCCTTGCAGCAATGCAGCTCCTCTTGAGCTCCTCAGAGGGGTCTCTGTCATGGGCTCAGCCCATACATGATGTCTATGCTGCAGTCAGGACTAAAACTTTTCCCCCCCTGGCACTGCAGCGCAGGGTCTGGGCCAGACACTGGAGGCAGAATGCTGTGCTGGGCGCGGTTCAGTGTGCCGTGTCTGGGATGGAGCATCAGCAAGGTGTCTGGGCTCCAAGCAGTGCTGCCTTGGCCAGCTGTGGGCTGGGAGAGAAGTCAGACCTTGCTCCGTCCCTGTCGTGTCGCACTCCTCCCCGGGGGTGATCTCCTCTTGCTGCTTTGTGGCTACCTGCACTGCCGGGGAACAGGTAGTGTCCCAAACATGCTTTTGTTTCAGCAAGGAAAAGCCTTAGGGTGCAGTCAGACAGGTTGTTTTGGTTGTAGAAAACCCAGAGGTGAAGAGGTTACCATGCCCAACCTATCGTCAGCTTCCCGTCAGCAGCATCTGCTGGAGGTTATCTGGTCTCTGCTTCCATCTCTGCGTGGCTAGCTACTCTGTAATCCCATTCTGTCAAAATGATCCGATGTCTTAAAAGTCCTTTTTAGGCTCAATCAGATCATTCTGACAGAATGAGGTTAGGAAGCATCTACAAGTGCAGTTGGCTGCAACTAGTACGAGTGTAGATGGTTGGAGATCTGAGGGCTGTGACCTCTGGAGGAAAGTGGGAGCAGGGGACAAGGTGGGCCTGGGCAGCATCTCCTTAAACTAGAAGCTGCAGCCAAAGTAGTGGAGCTGACCATGACTTTTGGGTAGATGAGGCCAAGAGTGCAGCTTTTAGCAGTGAAGCAGAGCTTTTAAAACTCCTGAACTGCAGGTGCTCGAAGAGAAGTGGCACGAACCAGATTTCCGAAAGCAGATGGTGACTCTGCAATTCTATCTCTGCTGCCTTGTTGCAGTAGACAGCAGCCTTCTGCATCAAATGCATTCTTTCCCTCTCTCAGCATGGAGGTGTGGGTAGGAAAAGGGGAAAAAATATAATCCTAGAAGAAAATAAAAACAATGCTCATCTGAGATAGTGGGAACTAAAATATTTTACAGCAGTGCAACATAATGGTATACTTACAGAGTGATATCTATTGTAGAGAAATTGCCAACAAGGTTAATATACTCATATCCCAGCTATATTCAGTTCAAAGATACACAGATCTGTAGTGCACTGAATGAAAGTATATTCTGTCTGTGCGAAGGTTGGTAAGACAGATTGCTGCTAGACAAAGACAGATTTCCTATATATTAATTTGCAAAATGCAACATGGTGTTACACTGAACGTGAAGCATGAGAATTCAGATAGTACAGGCAGAGCTCTTGGAAGTTATGTGCATAAGATGCTGTTATGTTATTAACTAAAGGGCATCTTTGATTAAAGGGTTGATTAAGCCATCTTTAATTTCTCCTAAATTGATCATTTCCCCTAAAAGAAACTGTGTACTACTCATGGTCCCAAACTAATTCAAAAACTCCAGTTATCAGATTGTGTCTTAATGAAAGTAAGAAGCTTAGCTCACTTGTAAGTGGAAGCTCTCCAAGCTCTGCGATAGTAACAGACGTATGGATCTGTAGTCTCTAGGTGAATGAAGACAAAGGAGTGTTTCAGTTTCATGTGTTGTGTTATTTATAATGTTACGTCTGAGATGTCATCCACCACTGTGGCATAATACTATTTATGAAGTACTTCAAATTCTGTAGGTTAAGACCTAGATCAGGAAATAGACACATGACATTTTTAACTGATGTGTTTCATGTATCTCTTAAGCTAGAGAATTAAGAGCTTTAAAATTGGGCTAATGCTTTTTTCTATCTGGGTTGTTTGTTTTTTTTAAAAAAAGATTGAAATTTCTCAGGCTTAGACCCTTTTTCTGTTGCTTTATGACATCATAAAACCAACATAAAAGATCGAGTGGAAACTCAGTCAGGAGGTACAGGTCCAGCAAAGCATCTCTTGAACAAATCCTTAACCCAAGGGTCATAGTGGAGAAAAGCACCTCAGCAGTCCTGGGGCTGCTCTGTTGGATATGCACATCGGTATGGAGAGCAGAAAGTCTGCAGCTCTGCGTAAGGAGTGTCTTTTTCCAGAGATGCGGCCCAAGACTTGGCTTTTACTTTTATTTTCCTATGTGGAATTAGCAGCACAATCACGTACTAGAAAATGGTCATGTATTGACTGACGTAATGCAAAGTTGCTGAAGTACATGAGACCTTTAAAGGGGGCTTTTTTTTTAATGTATGCTTGTCTTGTTCAAGTCACTTCCTCCAGCCAAAACCCAGTGTCTTTTTTCTATAAAGACAATTGGCCACATCCTGAGTGATACTAACCACTGACTACTGTCTTCTATTGTTTCCAACTAAATGTAATTGACAGTTCTGGACTCTGCAAATTCAGCTCTCGATGGACTTTCATTATTCCTTATTCAGGCAGACCTTTTCCTGAAATTAAATTTTTCTTTGGGCTGACCTGTGACAGCTTTTGAATCATTGTAACTATATCACAGAAAAAGTTAAAAACAGTGAAATTTATCAGTTTAGATATATTAGTACTGGTACAGAAGAGCCCCTGCTTATTTCTTTCTTTTTACAGAGCTTTACAGATTTGACTGTATCTGTACAAACACATTAAAATTATTTTATTTTAATATTGTATGCACACAAACTAGAAATTAGATCTCTAGGAGTTGACTATTTGTCTGTATTACCTGATTCTCTACTTCGATTTCTGCTTTCCTTGTCAATGACTGAGCCAGAATGACTGGGCATAAGAGCAATTTAAAGTCAGTTCTCTGGAGCGGCTGCAGCTGGTATAGATGCCGGGGTAGTCCAGGTGCTGCTTCCACGATAGCAGTGTAAGAGTGTGGAGCTCAGCTCACACTCACATTTTTATTGGCTTTAGTGGTACTTGCTCGTACAGCAGCACTTCCAGCAGTTCCTGCACTGACTTATCAACAAGCTCAAGCTGTACAAATTGCAGCATTTTTAGACAAGCCAACCATTATTAGTGTAGAACCTTGAAAACCTTCACAATACCTAAGCTCTGCCTTTTGTGTGCAGAGAGGCATACTTCAGGTATTGGGACTTTTAAAACCAAGGGGTTTGAGAATGGTGTGTATAGAGGAAGATTTATAATGATCTAACAGATATTAATGAATCTCTTTAAAGGTTTGGGGATCGCTGCCAGAGTGGAAGAGTTATCATATTGTTTCCCTGGGCCACATTGCTCTGGCACTCACTAAACAGGAAATCGAAGAGCTGGATTTGCATTCTGTCGACACCATTTCTGTCCTTAGTCAGCAAACAGAATGGACTCTTACCCAGGTAAGTACGTTATTGAACATACTCCTGGAGAACGGCTTTGGGACTGAAGTCCTGGAATCGCCTAGGAAACAGCTATTCCACACTGCTCCCTGCTGCTTTCCTGCCGCTGCGACCCCAGTGAAAGTGGGCAGGTAGGTCAGCGCTGGTGTCTGCCTGGCTGTCCGCTTCCCTTGGCCAAGAGGACATCAATCAATATTAGTCGTGGTGGTAACACCACAGTGTATTATTTAGCACTTGCCCAGTAGATAGTAGAAAGAGGTCAGCCCTTCCTAACTAGGAGTAATCACTGCAGAGTTGTATGCCCCCCAACCCCAGCATCCATTGCCTTAGAAGCCCAAGTTATTAGCAGATATGCTCCTTTCGTCTTCATTTTCTTTAATAACTTCTAGTTATGCCAGTGGGACTTTCATAGTAAGAGGTAAAAGCTTTTATTTGTATACGCAATTGGCAGCAAACTTCTGACTGTATGACCCACACCATCGGGGGGCCCCTCGGTTGCACAGATGCTGCATGGTTACAGCCAGTTTGGCAGAATATCACAAATCTGGTTAATAGATTCTTGCTCTGAAGAGCGCTATCAGAAGGAGGCACTTGGGTGGATTTTAGACACTACTAGTTAGCTTTTGAGTTTTCCTGCTGTCAGTAAGAATAGCTAGTTAAAAGAAATTCAGCCTGCCTAACTTCAGTTGTCTAAAAGTTACGCAGCTAGTTTAAACTACTTACTTGAGGTTCAGCATTGTGGATAGATGAGGAGATCTTGGAAGATGCTTGTTCTTTCACTGACTTTGGAGGATGCCTTGGTGGCAGGCTTAAGCTAGACTGACAATTGTTAAGTGGTTAGATTAGGATGAGCTCCATCCTAAATGACAGGCTTGAAAAGGCATTTTGGTACCAATATCCCATTCATATTTGAAATTTAATCCTAAACTCAGGTCACTACCAATATATGACAACCTGAGTATTAGAAAAACTAAAAATTTCATGTTGATCCCTTGATTTATTTAATTTATGCTCTAGCAATTTAATTGAATTGGGCAGTTCTACTTCTACTTGGGCTTGTTTCTTCCGGTGATCCTTGTGACCCGGCAGAAGAGGTCCAGAGCGCTTACAACTCACTTGCACTTGAAAAGTGGTTGTGTAACAGTGCCTTGTTTAAGTGTCACATATAGCTGGTGACAGTGCTCCTCCTGAAGGCCATGGCAAAACTCCAATTAATTACATTGAAGAGGCTCAGAATGATATATGGTCCATAGTCCATTAAGATTTTGAGCTTCTAGTAACAAAATCTTCAATTATGTTTATTCTGTTCATGCACTACTATCTTACTTCCTTTGTAGGCAAGATCTATTTTGCAAGGTTTTCTAGAAGACTCTGGCCAGACGATCAGTACACTAAAAAGCTTTGATTTAGTTGGATTAGGAGCTATTCTCTGCGCTCTGAACTCCACTGAAATCATGTCCATAAGGACTGCTGAATTCAGGTACTGCATTTCATACTTAATGAAGTATTTATTAGTACCTCTACTGCTAAAATTTATTATGCAATTTGTTTTCCTTCAAAATTTCCAGAGCCTAAAGGACACTTTTTTATATTTTAAATGCTTTTAGAAAAGCGATAACTGTTACAGAAGTCGTACACTAGTTGTTTAAAATATATTCTGTTTTAGATTTCCTCTGCCATTTATATCCCCCCATTTAAGTATCGCATTGAGAAACACAGATTTTTTGCTCAAAGCATTCAACATTTGTATGCAATTTGTGTGCATATATTTGAACTTGAAAATTAGTTTGCAGTCTTCTTACAGCAGATTAAGTCTATTTCAGTCATATTTAGTATTGCATGTAATTGCAGCGTGTAACATTAACTTTGTTGCCTTTTGCAGTGCTGCCCTTGCAAGAATTGGCCTGTTGTTTTGTAGCACCCCTGTTTTGAGACAATTTAAGAAGATGACAGAATCTGTGTTTGGTACTGCTACCAGCTGGAATGGCTCTGTTTTACAGGAGATTGGTACTATAGCAGGTAACAAGATTCAAACTCCAGACAGTGGTGGTTCTGAAGCATTGTTGTTAAGCGTTAAGAGGCAGGTTCACATAGCAGTGCATTTTTCTAGACTGGCAAAAGACGTTTCTTCCAGAGAGGAGTCACCTGTAGGGATGGATGTCCAACAATTTTATTAGCACTAAGGAAAAGCCATGATATTCTGCATAAGGTTCTCTGACTCTGCTCAAAGCGACTTTGGGGAGCACAGCCTGAAGTCATTTGGGTTCTGTAAGTTGGAAAGGGTAAATCAAGGAGGGCAAAACCAACCAGGATTTCAGACCCAGTCACTCTTTGTGAACGGTGCTGCTACCAGAGTGGCTGTATCGGGTCAGAGCAGCGCTCTTGCTGACGGAGCATCCTGCCTCCGACAGTGGAAGGAATGGGCTGCCCAGGGAAGAGTGAAAGAGCAGGGTTAGCCTGCAGCGGTACTTCTCCAGAGTGCTCTCACAGCCTCGGAGTCTTCCTCAGCCAGAGGTCACACGCACTTTTGTTCATGGATTTTTTTCCCTGTGATTGTTTGACTGCACTTTGAACTCTCTAAATTTTAGCATCCCCGATGCCTGCGGCAGTGATTCCACACTGTTAGTACCTAATGGGTGAAGAAGTAACTGAGTAACTCCCGTTGCATGCTAATGCTTTCTAATCAGAAGAGGCTATGAACTAGCATTCCCTAATAATGCTGCTTTTGATTTTATTGATTTTTATCATTGTCTCTTTTCAAAGCTAAAGCAACTCAGGTAGAATATGTTCCATACCAATGGTTAAGGCCAGATGATTTGTAATGTTGGAATGTAATGAAAGAAACAAACAAACAAAAGAACCAGTATCTCTCTCCATAATGCACTGAGTAAATCATTTATCAGATATTTTGTATAAATGCTTAAAATTTGTATTAGCCTAAAAATTGATCTGATAAAAAGAATATTAACTGAGTTCTCTTCCTATTGTTTGGGTTTTTAGGTGGTTTGAATGAGGATGAATTAAAAGCTTTCGATAAAAACTTGATGCCATATTTCCAGCCAATAGCAATAAGACATATACCTCCTGAAATTTTCCAAGTAAGAACTCAATTACTGAAGAAATAACCAAATTGCTATCATTTTTACTCTAGTATGAATAAACTGCAGTACTGATTTATAGTTTGGGTTTGGGTTTCAGAAAGAATTTTTCTATGGTGTGTTAAATGAGAGGCAGTCAAGGATCTGAGACATTAACTTTCAGCTATATCATCTGTATTTGTGATGCCCATAAAATATTCTAGACAAGCTTTATTTATTCTGAATGCGTCCCAAGGAAAAAGCAAAGATCTAGGGTCAGAAAGCAGGGAATGGACTCCCTTTCTTCCAACACTGCATTCAGATCTGAGTTTTCTTCTCTGTTTATTAATATTTGCAAGGATGCTATCATAGCTAAAATTTCTTTGCTGACTATGTACGAGCTTTTTTATTATCCTAAAATCTGGCAACATTCTCCTGAGTGAGCTCTGAAAACCAGATTGTACAGGCAGATATGGGTCGGAAAGAAATTACATCTAATTACAGCAGTTCTGACTGTGGACCAGCAATTAGAACGTGAATCTTGAGATCATTGTCCCAGACTCTATTTGACTTAGTGACAAGATTAATATTCTGCCTAGGCTGGTCTCTTTCAGATGCTCGGGCAAGCAATGCACTTATGGGCAGATGAGCTAAACAGATAGTTAACTGTGTCAGCTTCCATAAAAGAGAAAAACTCTTTGAACGCGCACTGTTCTGCACAGTACCACTGACAGTTTAGATAAGCCTGAAATGTCCTTAGTGAAAATATTTCTTTGAAAAACAAGCAAAACTGAAGATCTGTGGCATCTTGTAGAATTTATTTCAAATAGCATACATTTTTGTTAGTAATCATAGTAATGATACTGCAAAATGTGCTTAAATAACAGGGCACCTTCTTGGAGGAGTTTTCTCTATTTGAAAGATTCAAAGCAGATTTTGTTTTTACACAGGTTTTGTATGACTACATTTTATAGCTGTACACGTTATTCAGTTTTTGATTTATGAAAAATTACATCATATTATGGACTTTAATTGAGTTAGGAAGAGGCTCAATTCAAAACTTCTGGACCTGTAGGCATTTACATGAGTTTACTCAGTTTAAAAGAATGCACCATTTGGTAGACAATGAAAAATCGGGCAGCACTTGGTCCATTGTCTGACCTACTTGGAAGGGGAATTTAGTCTTTCTAAAGTAGATCCTGGATGCAGAATTGTTGGAGCAAAGAAGACTTGTTGTGTAGGAGGGGTAAAATTCTTGCGACTGCAGAATGTTAACTGGAATCAAAGCAAACCAGCATGCCCAATACGTGCAGGCTTTACAAGATGGTTAATTGCTATATGATATAAGATAATTACTGTAAGATTATGATTACCGCGTTTCACATTTAAACACAAGTTTTACTATGACCAAACTTGGAAGACTTTCAATCTAAAAGAAAAAATTGAATAATGAGATTAAAGCCTGGGTTTTTTTCATCTCATTGCTCTACTGCTAACTCTAATCAAAGGTCAAATGTAGGTTCCAGTGAGGTTTCTTGGGAGCAGATGTAAGAGGAAATAAATGAAAACAGAAGAGGATGCACAATGTCATCAGTCTTTGAACAAATCAGAAAAGAAGTGGCTGGAAAATTAAACTCCAGCACTATATTGAAGAAGTGTCCGATACAGTGTTGGCATAGAAAGCTTCTCAAGCTGTCAGATCCCAGCAGCAAAGAGAAGGGTGAAAGATAGATGAGTGGTCAGTGAAGTAAATAAATGCGGAGGATTTTTTTAAGCTCTGTTGAGCTCTTTTATAGCAACACAATGTTGAAGGCTACTTCCCCTCATTCCAAATGCAAGACAGAGCTGACTTCTGATTCCTTACCTGCCTCATATAATTGACAGCCTAAACCAATTTTTCTGGCTTTTATTCCTCCCAGGCATTGTCCCCAGAACAAATAGCAAACCTGGGCCCTGAAAATGCCGCCATGGTTACCAGGTCGCAGCGTGAGCATCTGAATGCGTCGCAGCTCCAGAGCCTTCAGCTGGCGCTGGACGGAGCCAGGACGCGCACCCCAGAGACACAAAATGGGGCAAACACTACCCAGGTGGTGCAAACCCCAGCTCCAAACCGTGAGTAGAGTCGCTCTCTCCTCCCGCTGAGAGGGGAAGGACACGTGCCCCAGCGGGGTGTGCAGCCTCGCAGCATCCACCAGGGTCAGAGTTGTATTTTGAAGGTGGGGTACAGTGAAGTTTCTAATCAGCTTTTTAACTCATAACTCAAATCACATGCCTGACCAAGACAAACAGCAAGGATGTTGTTGGATTTACCCACAGCAGGAGATAATGGAGGAAGATTGTTAGATGGCGTTGGCAGCCATACGCTGCTAGTAGCATTACACTATGCTGAGCACTAGCTGGTGTAAAACGTAGTCTGAAACAGTGAGCTTTTCCCTCTCCTTCTTTTCCATATTCTTTGCCTAAATTTAAAGCAGGGCTCTCCATCTCTGGACCTTCAGATCACAACCTTTATCTGCAGCAGCACCTTTTGCAGGGCTGCAAGGGGGAAAGGAGATAGCATTGGGGCGGAGATAGCATCCTTATCCAGACTGTAGGACCCCTTGATCAGTTCTTCCTGCTGTTCCCATCCTATTTGGAATTAAAGCCTATTAGTACCGATGCTTCAGTGATTTAATGTTTTACTTCCCCATATTGCAGTTTATACTGGGTAAGTTATGCTGGCAAGCACGTTAATGGACGTTTTACAATGAGTGAGAGTTTGCAAATAGTCAAGCCAACATCGAGAACTTAGACTTATCAGCCAGCAAATGCTGTTGCTTCCAGTGACACCAGCAAGACGTAAACTGTTGAAAAGAGAGAGGAATGTTGAAGTGTTAAAATAGGAATAAGGGGGACTAAATTGTTACGATGCCCTTGCTGGAATTAGAGCAGGCCTTCCCAGAGACACCTGAGCGGTGCTCTCAGCCCAGCTCCCTCGCACACATGACCTGTTCCCTCTGTAGATACGCAAAGGGAGGAGTTTTCTGGGAAAGATCACCTGAGTTCTTGAGGTTCTCGTTCATTATTCCTATCTCTAGTGAGTACCACCCTAGAAAATGCTTCTCTTCAGAGCTGCATGTGTTAAACTGGAAGTGACCGTTCTGACCAGTGTCGTCTTTTGAGCAACTGAATGTATTTAGGATCCAGCTGTTGGAATTTGCTGCACCTCTCTGGGGTGCTGTAGGCAAGAGTGTACTAGACCTGAACTGTATCGTGACACTAAGACATAATGCTTTCTGCTTTCCAGGTGCTCCTTGTTTGAGTGGCTTCGGCATCTGGTTGTGTGCTGTGTTTACACTGCACCTGCCTTTCTGAATCCACGATTGTTAAGCTTGAGGTAAGTTATACTTTCTATAAGAGGTAGCTTTATAACAGAAACATAGTTCACCTGTAACACTGAACAACACAGGGCGAAGGGCTGTGGGACTCCCTTCCTGCTTTGAATACAGAGATAACAATTTCTGAATAATTTTTCTGCATTACAGAGGTGTCTTGTACCTCTGTTAGACTATCTTAGAATCTAATCAAGGGGAAAGCACTTTATCTTATCTTTACTGTAAAGCCAACCTTAACAAAAGTATATTTAAAATTCCATGTAACACCAGTCCATTACTGCATTGTTATTTGGAACGTGTTCTTGGTATTAATCGGTATCTTGCCTGTTCCAGTCTATTGATAAGATTTTATTTCACAACCGCTTTGATAATCTCCCAATAAAAGAATGTTGCTATTAACTTTCATTGGATTTTACCATTTTGAGAGGCTAAAATTTATCGAGAGCACTGGTGGGCTTAAGGTATGAATTCCAATTAAGCAAACTGAATGCTTAAGTGTTCTACTTAGCCTTTAAGACTGCAAATCAAGGTATGTCAAAAGACTTAGTATTTTTCTTTGCTTTGATTTGATTTTCAGTGTCCTGGACCGTACAAAGGAGATGCTAGAGATGAAGAGCTGCAGCTCAGCATGAATAGTAGAATCAAGAGGCTCTGAGATGCCTGAGTGCAAAGTGGTTCATTTCTTAAAAGCAACACCTTCATCTGCCATCATGATGTGAAGTATCCCCTTTCTCTACTTTTACCATTACAAGTAACACAGGATCCCTCCGAATACTTCAGACAGATTTCAAAACTGGAAACGGCTTATCTGTCTCATGAGAAAACCACTGAAAGCTACGCTTACATGTTAGGGAGGAGCCTGAATGACCTATGGGACAGGTCACTGTTATTTGGAGGCTGATGTGTTGTACCCAGGGCTTTTTACGTTGGCTAATTTTGTCACGCTTTTGTAGCCATCTGTTGGGTTTTCTTCTTATACTTTTGAGTGCACATTCCTCCGGACAGTGGCTATCCTTTGGTGTGACGTAGTAGAAACCGTACTAAACGTTACTACTGCTGCAATAAAACAACTTCATCTCTGGGCTGCTGTTTTAAATCTTGCTCAGATAAGAAGTGATGACGTGTTCTTATAATGTAAGCACCTGTATGAATTGTAGTTGCCAATAGCTGTATGTATGCAACACAGAACTGTTGACACAGAGGGCATTGGCAATACTGTTAGTATTTCATGTGACAAAATGCACCATGGAAACCCACATATGTTTATCATAGAAGCATAGAATAGAATCATGGAATCATTTAGGTTGGAAAAGACCTTTAAGATCATCAAGTCCAAGTCCACCACACTATCATGAGATAGTCCCTTCACTTCAGGCAGGGTTGAAGCATGCCCGGGAATAGCAAGGGAAAACTGTTCACTGGGTCTACATACTGCTAGGACTGTCAATCCAGTACTTTCCACAAGCTCTATAATAATGAATTTCTCATCATTATAAACCACAAATATTTTAATGTGTTTTATCAATGTATGGCTTACGTGTCTACTGTTTTTCATGCCACGCCTCAGTATTTTAAACAATGGAAAAAACAGATATGTTATAAACCCTCTGCATGTGAACATACATTTTCATGTCATTCAACGTGATTTCATGCCCAGAATGTGTGGTACTGTTTTCCATTTTGCTGTTGCAAAAGTCTTTATCTTTTCTAGACCAAAAAAGACAATGCATAGACTTAAAAGTTTAGCTTTTTCATTTAGAACTGTACTGTAGTAAATACCTTTCAGACTTTTATTTGTATTTCTTTATGGCAAACATTACATCTAGCTTCTCAGTTCTGAAAGCAGAACCAAAATTTTGCTGCAGGTGGGGAAGGAATAGGAGTGGAGGAGAGAGGGAGAGACTGGAGGAAAGAGGCTTGCTGCTTTCTCTGCTGCTGGGGGAAGGGTGAACGTTAGCTGTCACTGCTGTTGGGAATAACAGCTCCTGCCACAGTCCCATGTACTCTGTAATTCCTGCAGCAGCAGGAGCCAACCTGATTTTCAGGGCTTTGTTACTGGCAAAGCAGGCAGTGAGAGCATGGAAGTCTTTCACCCCCTCCCGGTTCCCTCTCCCCTTTAGCAATCTGCTGCTTTAGGAACTGCCTTTGCCTGTAACTAACCCTGGCAAGCGTGACGTGATGTTACAGATAATACTGTGTGCTTTAGTTTTGCGTTTTATGAGCAAAGAACTACTATTGCTGTAAAGTGCCTTGCACCTTTTTCTCTCATGCTAACGATAAGATTCCAGCTTTTCCTGCTGGCTTTCCTTTTGTGCATGTAAATAGTAGATTGCGACATTTATTTAAATAGAAAAAAAATTTGTCAATCCCAGCAAATACATGCAAATGCCCACTAAAGCAAAAAAATACTTCAATAGATCAAATAGATTATAAAGATTTATCTGTTTTTTCACATTAAAAAGCTCTGTCTTATTTAGATGTGAAAGTACTAAAAGGTTGTTTGATTTCTAGAAATTGCCTGACTTGAATTCTGTGTACACTTCAGCGAAGATGCAGGAGAATATTGCCATAGTCAAGACGACAGTCAGCATCTCCAGCTCAGCTGTTTAAGTCAGATACGTGACTTAGCTATACTAAGCACTTCAAAAATCTATATGAGCTGAAAATGATCTTCTGTCAATGTACCTGGGAGTGATTCCATCTGCAATTATGTGAGTCAGGTTTAGCTTTTAATTGGAGCAGGAGTGAGCTCTTTGTTTTGTGCCATCTGTGCTGTAATTTCTTTCAAACTCAAGTGCTTTTAAATAGCTGAACTCTTTGATTATTTATTTATTTTATTAAATTAATAATTATGTTAATAACTTTGGCCTTGCATTTACATTTGGTCAAAGACATATCTCTTACAAGTGTAGTGTAGGAAGGGTAAATGTGGAGCACACACTTAATGTTGTACTTATTTCACGGTGAGATTACAAATCCTGTTCGATTCGTAAGATGGTGTGAGCATCTTGGATGGTGAATATTGTAGAAAAACAATTTTACTTTTGCCAGTGTACCTCTTACGAAGGTCACTGATGGAAAAACCCATTCTACAAAACTGTGATTCATGAGAAACCTCCCTCAAAACTGTTGAAACTGAATTTCTGTGGGAAGAACAGATGGAAAGGAGAGAAAGAGATGGAGAGTGCTAGTATGCACAGTATGTAATCTGCTCTCCATGTATGTAATCTGCTATCCATTCACAATCTGGCACGCTTCCACTGCTGAGAGGAAACTGAAACGTGTACACTTCCCTTTTCACTCCTGTGAAACAAACCACAGAACCCTTAATGCAGGCATCCGTGCCGTAGGATACTGCTAGTCATACGCATCTGCCCTGTGCACGTGTGTTTTATGTACAAAACGCACACGATTGCTTTCCCTGGAATGCATTCATGGGAAAAATGTCTCACAGTCCCTCTCTTTTCACACCATCAGGATTTTGGGGAAGAATATACTACAGAGAAATGTTGTATGAAGATTTCTTAGATCCTTAAAGAAATGTTGCTGTTTGTTGTAGATGTGGGTAACATTTGTTTAAGCCAAGCTTAATTTTTCCTATATCGTTCTAGTTCTAACATTTATATTTGAGAATGAAAAAAAAAATCAGATTAATGCATAAATCTGCTGTAGAATAGATATCATGACAATAATTTTCTTATCTGCGTATTGTGAGAATTGCAGCTCTCCTCTCCACTTGTGACTACTCTGATGGTTGCTAGGCACTGCCGTACATAGTGCAGGATATACATCCAACTGACATACCTCTGGTGTACGCCTAGATCTTCTGAGTGTTGTAAACCACGTGTGACAGGTTGCCCTGTCCAGCAGTATATAGGAGGAGGTATTTAATGTAATTCATTTGATTGGATGTAGGATTCTTAAGGGGTTAGCAGATGGGAGGAAATACTTTGTTGGTTTATTATTTCAGTGCCTGACACCTTTATATTCAGAATCGTATTTAGAAAAGAGAAAGGGGCTTCTGGTTCTGCATCACCAACAGAGAAGATATCCCTACCACCTGGTACTGAGGAAATGCCACAACCGTGGTATCTTTAAGTCTCTGAAACAATTACCCATCTACAGTGTCTGAAAACTGTCCCTGTTAGAGCTGGCGTTATGGCTCTTGTCAGGTTTTGTGCAGTACATGGAATGTTTGACTCCCAGTGATCTCAATCTGTCACATCAGAGCTAACCAACTCCTATCAGTGTGAGGCTCTAAAGATAGCGCTTTAAAAAAAAAGAAAAAAAAGGCATCCTTCTTTAATTTCAAAGTTAAGCAGCCCTTTATGCCTTTGTATAATCTGTCTCTCTATAATCTGCTCAAATACTCCAGAGGCAATTATGTACTGCATTACAGCAGATTGACCTTACTACTTGACTGCTGTGCCTATCTTAGGATCACCACCACCCGATGTATTTTCCCATAACACAAACCAGTCCCATCATATCAGACCAGGACCTCGTTAGAGTCCCGTTGTCTGCTCGCAGAGAAGCAGATGTGAGACATGACTCCCAGGTGTGCCAGCCAAATGTACCTGGGGTCTGACATCACCTGCAACATGTCACTTGAGCAGGTAATCCCGCAGCATCAGCCACGGTGCACTTGCTGGTGTTCTGGCTCTTACTGTGTTGTAGTCAGAGATACCGCATGCTGCTTCCAAGTGTGCACGCCTAATTATGCCATATCAGTCGAGGAACTCGTTAAACTGTGGTACCTTGTTCCCTTGTGATAGGCAGTCTTCCTTAGAAGTAGAAATCAAATTTCAAATAATCTCTTCCTCTGTTTTGTTTTGTTTTTTGGTTTGTTTCTTTTTTTCCCCCTCAAAAAAAGGCTGATATTCTAGGATGGTACACAACTTTAAGCAATGTGGTCTCTTTATCTCAGTGAAAATGTTTTTAATAAGTGTGTGGATTTGTGGGGTTTTTTAAAGCAGGATCTGCAGATACACGGGCCTAAGGACCTTATTTTACTCCATTATAGTCCTGATTAGTAAAATATTCTCTCCTGTGTCATATGATGTGGGACAGCCTTGTGGACTGCTTACTCCACTGCAGTTGAGGTCAGAGATCTGACTTCCCTTTCCAGTAAGTCAGGAAGGAAACTGGATGGAAAAGACAGGTCTGCGAAGAATCAACTCAAACTCCAATGTAAGTTAAATTTCTCTTATCAATACTCATCTGAAATTGTTCCTCAGAGACAGTATCTTGTGCATTGTTATACAGCATGCTTTTAAAAGTGCAGATAAACGACAAAATTTTCAGAGACCAAAATAAATCTGTGTACCATCCAGGTATCCAAAACTTCATATTTTAGTAAAGTGGCTGCTCCATTATCAGCGTATTTTTCCATATCTATCTACTCAGTCCCTAAACAGAGAAATTATGAGATGAGCTCACATACCCCACCTGACCTTGTCTGGTATCAGGACCTCTAGCAGTTTTGTACCAGAGGATATTTTTATCAAAATTCACATCTGGTTCTTTAATTGTACCCAGAAATAGATAGAAATATATTGCTTTTTTCCTGCTTTGAGTAGCAAGCAGCCAGTGTCCATCTGTCTCTTCAGCATCAGTCTGCTTTTCTGATCTGGATTAATGAGAGGATTTTCTTGCCTTCATGATGCAGGAACACAAGGCATGTTCGGAGCTTACAATCCAAGTGACTATACGTTGCAGTATTCAAAGGAGGAATTGTGATTGCTGGACTTCTTGCTTTGCTGGCAACAGTGTAACATTTATCTTCTAATGTTTGAGGTGGTATTAATTAGCCTTACAAATATTTAACAGCATCTCACTTAATCGCTTCTCTTTGGGGGACAAGGAGGAAAGAAGAGAGGCCAGGAGTAAATTCCTAGAGGAGAAATATTAAAATAGTGGAAAACACTAATCTGCCACAGATACAGCAGGGTAATATTTTCTGGTACTCTTTTCCCCAAGAATTTTTAACCATTTTATAGAATAGAACTGTATTGATTTATCAAAGAATAGCCATGGCTATAGTTAAAATCATGTGTTGGTTTGATGCACAAGCTAAAGCTGCCCCAGGTCATCTTTAACTGGGGCCTGACACGTTTCAATATTTAATCAGATGTCAGAAACAAGTTCTGAATATATCCTGCATGAACTGAGAAAAGGGTTGAGAGAGAAGGGAAGTCAGCGCTCTGCCTTTAAGGTATCTGTTAAAATGGATTCCAGTTACGCATCTGTCTGTTTTTATTGGCTACTTTTATTTCAGTATTTGTCCTTTTAGAAGTGTTTACATTAAGACATTAAATGTACATATTTCAGTCAAGCCTTAGCTAATCCAGCTAGAGCAGCCAGTGCTCTAAGACATAAACTGTAATTTCAGACCTTACTGTTACCCTTGTATATAGTGATGGAAGTGTGACCGCATTGCAACCAGAAGAGGTTGTACTTACATGGTTGCATTTTCTCACCTTCTGCCACAGTCTGTACCACCGACCTGGGCAGTTCTGTCAAACACTGTCGTCTTCTGTACAAATTCTCCAGGTACTGGATTTGGGTTCCTAACGCATCCTCAAGGAAACAACTTCCTGCTTATTACATCAAGCATTATTTGATGGCAAAAGTTATTCAATATCTGTTTCAAATAATTAGTCTGTTAAGAGTTGAAATCTATTAAACTTTTCAAATCTAACATACAGCCTCTTCTCTTCTAAGTGCAAGACGAGATACTAGGGAGCTTGTCAAGGAGTTGTATTCCTGTACTTTTAAACACAGTGCTTTAAGAGGACAGGCTTTGATTCCTAATCTCTGAAAATAAGTAAATTTGTTTCTGTCACACTGGGTACTTATTTTAAAAAAAAAGATAAACTCAATAGGAGGTACTAATCAGTTCTCTTTTCTTTAAGGGAATATGTAAGCCCTTTAAAGATTTCGACGTTTATGCTACATTTCAAACAATAAAATAATGAAAGATTGCAGTTAGGATATTTTAATAAATTTTCAAACAATGTATAACCTTCTGCTGCAGGAAATTTTCCATACATCATTCTGTAACAGTAAAGTCCTTACGCTATTTCCTCAAACAGGGCGTGTAATAATGTAAACCAAGAGTTTTTTAAGAAATAACGTACCCTTTCAGAAATGCTATAAAAAAGTAAAGCACCACTGTTTACCTGGGATAGCCTGTTACCTATTTTCCACACTGGAAATCCTGTTCCCATGGGGCTGTTCCTAGCTTGCCTTGTTATTGTTATTGATTGTTGGCCGTTTTTTACAGAGAACACTGGAGAGTTATTAGAGTACTGCTTAAGAAAGGATGCCTTTTTGAACTGCACACTGGGCAGCTATGATGGTGATGCTCTCCTTCAGATTTAGGGATGCAGGACTGCAGCAAGGCAGCACTCACAAAGCCTTATTGTTGCAAGGAATAATTTTTTATTTTTTTTCTTGGAAGATTTGCATACTCTCTTGGGCTACTAACCATCGAGTCAAGTGCTCGTTTTCACAAAACACGACAATAGCTATTAAATACCAACTGCTCAACTAGCCCAAGGTCCGACGGCAGAATTGCACGGCAGTTCCTCCCTCCCCTTCATTCTGGGCGCTGGTTCCAGCGACAGCCGCCTGCCTGGCGCTGGGGGCCGGGAGGGGCTGCCGGCAGGAGCCGCTCCTGCCTGCACAGCTCCGCTTCCTGCCGGTTAACAATCAACCTCCAATTTATTCATCTAAAAGGTGCTTCTGAAGAGTTTAAGGCAAAAAAAAGGGACCGCGGCCTACTCCGCCCTGGGTGCCGGACACCCTGCGAGGACTTCACTCCTCAGGGCCCGGCGGGGAGCCAGGCCCCGCCGACCCCGGGCCCAGCCCTGCCAGGCCCGAGCCCGGGCCGCTCCCCTCGCAGCGCCGGTGGTAGGAGGGCTGCGGGAGGCCGGAGGGCCCTGCGTGTCGTGTGTGTCCGTCCCCCCCCCGGGCCGGGGCTCGCCTCAGGCCTGACGATTCCGCGACCCCCGCCGGGAGGCGGCGCGGGGTGGCCCCGGCGGCGGGGGGGCGGGGCCGCTCCCTCCCGTTTCCCAGCGTGCACCGGGCGCGGTGGCTGTCTGGCCACGTCCCCGGGCCACGTCGCTCGGTGCCCGCTGAGCTTACGCCATCTTCGCTCCCCGGCTCCGGGCTGCGCTGCCGCCTCTGCCGCCGCCATGAACATCTTCCGCCTCACCGGGGACTTGTCCCACCTGGCGGCCATTATCATCCTGCTGCTCAAGATCTGGAAGAGCCGCTCCTGCGCGGGTGCGTGCGNACGATCGCTCTCTTCAGCGCAGGGGAGAGGGGACTCGTCCTGACCGACCGACCTCCTAACTCGGTCCCCTCCAAAACCCCGTGTGGGGAAGCGGGTGAGCAGCCGAGGGGGCAGAGGAAGGGGGAACCGCATCGCCCCCTCCGGGGTGGGGGCGCACTCGTGGGAGCTGCGGTTCGGCTAAAGGTTTAGCGGTTGCCATTATTTGTACTTTAATCCCTGAGCACCAGTACTCCCACTGTCCCCGGGAGGGGCGCTCCTTACGTAACTGCCCGGC
>VXBL01001703.1:1068949-1083269 GCA_013400195.1 Aramus guarauna
GGGGGAGGGAGGGGGGGGGGGGGTTGGGGGGGGGGGAGGAGGAATGCGTCCCCCGCGGGGCGGGCAGCCTCCCTCCCCCCCCCTGCGCCCGGCCGCTATCGGGAAAGGAGACAGAGCTTATTTTCTCGCCTTTCCTGACAGCGCACAGCCTTCTGTCTGCGTGTTTGCTTGGCAGCTTTAAGCGCCGCTCTGGTGCGTGAAAGGAGATTTTGGTGCAGCGTTGAGAGTAGCTGACTTGCACTTTGCGGATCCTGAAGTTTCCCTCGCGCTCTCCCTTTCGCGGCTGACTAACGCGCCCTCTCTTTCCCTTTTGTTTAAGAATTAAACTGTGATTCGTGACGTTTATAAGGCTGCTGGGGCGTTTGCATGACCAGCTGCAGTGGAAGGCTGTAGGAAAGAAGCTCCGGGCTGGATGAATAGGCTTTCGGTGGAGATCCTGGCCTGCTCTGACGTGGCAGCGGGAGAGGTGTGGCGGGGAGGGAGCTGGGTCCCGGCCACCCCGCGGGCTGGGCGCCGGGGAGAAGCCCCGCTCCCGCCGCTCCTCTGCCAGCCCGGCTGAGAAACGCTGGAGCTTCCTGCCGTGTTTTGTACGTGCTTGTTCGGATTCCGTGTGATGTGGTTTGCTTTTTCGCTTCTAGTCTACGGTGTGGCGGTTGGAGGGAATTGCAAGCAGGTCGAACTGCAGCATAGCTGATTTCTTTCAGAAAAGTAGGAGTTGCAATTCAAAATGGGCATTTCGGTGCTCTATGCGTTATGTGGATCAGGCCACTGACCCTAGAAATAGCGGTTTTGGTGTGGACTGGGGTTTGACTGTGAACTTGACTTTGCCTTCTCTCCACTGAGCTTCTCCTTTGTTAGTAACAGTGATTATTCTTGAAATGGGTTTGCCATGTGTTGACATGAAATATCGTTCAAATACCAAGTTAACACTGTTGAATGGATGTGTCTGTAAAGTCTTCGGTTAAGAGCGTGAAGAGTTAGTTTAAGCTGCAGCCTGAAAGAACTGAGAATGGGGAAATGAAAGAGATTTGTGCTACAGGTAAGAGGAAGTACAGGTCCTGTATGTTTTCATGTCAAGTCGCTTTTTGCTCATCGGTTGATAGTGCAAAAGAAAAAACCCAGTAAATTAATAGCTTTGGTTTTAAACATACATAAAGTAAAAACTGTTCTTAACTTTACAGAAGAGCTCAAGCAAATGACTCGGTGGTCCAAATGCAGTGGTAGCACAGAACTATTGTTTCTGAGGTCATGGAGTGTGAGAACTCCTTCCCAATGAACTTTCCTGGCTCAAGCTCTAGTGGATCAGGAATTCTGTCTGGATCTGGCAGGAGAGGGCCTGGCCTTCTGCACCTCTTCTGTAGAGTTCTGTCTCTGCCTTACTTGAGAAATGCAGTCAAGATTATAAACAACAACAGAGTTAATGATCTAAAAACTAAATATCTCTTGCTGTCTGAAGAAGGAAAATGAGAAATTCTAGTGTGAGGTTAAAATTCAAATAGGGTTTTAGCCAAGAGATTGTGATCTTTGGATGTGAGGTTTTTTACCTGGTATAGTACAATGTAACCTAGTCCCATCTTTGTGCTTAAAAAGTGATCTAATGTTGTCTTCCTTAAGTCAGTTGTGACCGAGGATCTCTGTTACTAGGGATTTATTCATAAGAAAGTAGACTCATAGCAATCATTCTCTTTGGTACTGCTTTCTTCAACACAGAAAAGTAAATGGGCCTGTATTACATAGGGCCCTCTACTCTTCCCTTTCCCAAATGGGCCAGCATCCCTGAACACAAACATACACGCGTGGGCTCTTTCAGTAGAAAATATCTGCTTCATTCATTTTCCTGAGGAAAAAACATGAAACGGGGCTGCATTTGTCTGGGTGTTTGGTTTTGTGGGTTTTTTTTTGTGTGCGTGCGTGTCTTCCAGTTCTGCCTGAGTCTTTAGGAGTAAATCCAGATTCTTGTTACTTCTATGAGAGTAGAGTCTGAGGCCTAACAAGTTTATGTAGAATGAGAAGAGCACCTCAAAGGAGCATGGGATTTTATTTTTGGGGCTCCGTCCTGTTCCTTGTAGTGGTTCATTGTTGTCAGTTGTGGTTTCTACTAATAAAAACTTCATAAATACATATTCGCATAAAATGTTTGTAAAGTCTACACGACAATAACCCCTAAATAGTTACCAGTTAGTGTTGAACAGCTGCTAAATGCCTCTTATTAGTGGGCTTTATGTGATTCCTTTATATTGCGTGGTTATTAGAGCAGTTGATAAATTAAATAAACTTATACCTCGTGGTTATTGGTGACTAAGGAAACGCGGGCAGACCAGCTGCTGCTTTAACTGTGCACTTTTGTAGCAGTAGAAGCTTAGAAAATAAATAAAGGCTTCTCACTGATTGCTGAACTGTAGGCTGTGATCCATGAAGAGCTGGCAAACCACATGGTGCCGACTCCTCTCTTCTGGTTGCATCTGTGTGTGTCTGAGGCCTTTGTTCCAAGAGGAGCTCAGAGGCCTGTAAAAGCAGCTGGAAACAAGAGGGAGACAGCCTGTGTACCTCTGCTGCAACCTACTGTTTTCTGGAGACACATCAGTCCCCATTTTGTTTCCCGAAGAGTGACTCTAATTGAGGAAAATAGGTGAGGCTAGGATAATCTGCATTAGGAAGCAGTCTGTGCTTTCAGTGTTTGACAAACTTAATTATTTTTTTTCCTAATTTAGTCAGTATGTTAAAAAGAGAACAAGGGGAAAGCAAATGCAGTCGTGATTTCAGAGCTGGCAGAGAAACAATTTTTTGCATGACTGGTTATTTGAGTTTCCAAATTTAGAATTTGGAAAAATGTTTGCCACTCCAAATAACAGCTCAAAAATAATTACTATGAGCCGTGGAGAATGTAGCAGGTAACTCCATTATTGACTTCATGTCACAATTAGGAAATCCATGAGACTTGAAGAATCCTGTGCTTTCAAACATTGTCATGTTCAGACTGTGTTTTTTTAATCCATTCTGAGTCAAATTAGATTGTTTGCACTGCGAATTACTGCCTGAAAATTGATTTGCTTTTCTCAGTGTCATTTGTCAAGCGTTAAAGGTGACCTGCAATTGCAAGGCTGTCAAATTATATGCTGAATACAGTAAAAAAAGTAGTGTAGACAGTAAATGTGTAATACTTTTGCTAGATGATGTAGCTGTCTCATAATTTTGTTCATGTCTCTACTATGGACCAGATCATACGCTATGTTGAAGACTTCAGACGATACTTTGCTGTAGGCTGTTGCCAATTTGTGTTTTCTCAAAAAATGCAGCTTTAGGTAGGTTTGGAGTTTCTTCTCTGAAGGAAAATTTTGCCTTTCTCAATTGACAAATTTGTGTTTAGAGTTAGGTTGGGTTTTTGTAATTGAAAGTACAGGATTCTTAATGTTAGTATTTTACCAGCAAAACCAAAGAAGTTGTGGTTCTGTGGCTGATAAGGGCTTCACACTGAACAAAAGTATTTGTTGTTGTTGTTGTTAAATACCTCAAACAGCCTGTGAAGTTTCCATGATAAAGTATGGACTGACTTACCTTAGAAAAACTTTGGTTTGTAGATTTTATGGTTGTGATACACAGTTTGTAGTTAGTAAGTCATGTACACACTCCACAGCCAGGCTGACTGAATGCCACCGTTGCTGCCTGTCGCTCTTTACCTAACTCACAACAGCAACGTGAAGTTGATGAGAAAGTACTACAATTTCAGCTCTGTTGTCCTCCCTGGCTGTGAAAATCAGCTGAGCTTTTGAATTAAAGTTTCATGCTATTGCTTTTAGCCAAGCTGGAGTGCAGAAGTTGAAGGAGTTTTTCCATGTGTGAGGATGAAACAAAAATGAGAGATTTGATGCTTTGGAATTTGAGCCTGGAGCTTGGGAAGAAATAAAAATGTGTTTAGTTCAAGAACTAAGTAATGTTTGTGTGTGTAAAAGGAAGGGGAGAAGGGTGAGAATTATGGCAGTGTAGTCTCAATATATTGCAGTTGCCAACCGTGAGCCAAGGTCAGTGCTGTGGCAGGTATATTGGTAGCTCTCCTATGATCCTATCCTATTGATATCTCTTTTGAAATGCATCAAATTCATACAACAGAGTGTTTACCTGTTTCCTCCTCTTGTTTTTGCTAGTGGTATAGATCTTACTTTCTCCCAGTTTGCCTGTCTCTCCATAGGTCTTTGGTTTAAATGTTGAACCTTGCCTAGTCTAGCCTACCTAACTTGAAAATTACTTTAAACTTGGCTTTAAGATGTGTTTCAGGAACGTTTGACTATTGTAAAGATTCAAAATACATATATGCTTTTTTGCTGTTCACAGTTATTTACTAAAACAAAATAGGATGCTAAATAATATAACATAACTATATGCTGTAGCGGGATGCTGTAATTTAAGCCATCGAGGTGGATTTCTTTGTCCTGTAGGTTCTGACCTTAGGACAGCATTGCCTGCTGAGAGGTTTTATTGGCATGAGAGCAGCGCTCTGTCAAGAGTGGTAATGTCAGCAAGCACACCTGGGATGCAACTGAGTGCTGCTTCAGCTGTCTTTGCAATGTAGTTCTAGTTCAAGAAATGTCAAATTTTTTTATTATTTTTTTTTCCCCTAAACCTTGGGAAATGGTTTGTGTGTGTGTGGTTTTGGTTTGTTTGTTTAGCTGTTGGGTTTTTTAATACTTACAGCTTTTGTTTTATAGCTTTACAGTCTGCATAACTGTAGGTTTTGAGGCATTTGCTATTTCCTGTAGCACAGTTGCTTATGGGCAGTTATGTTGTTCTGCAGGTAATACATTAATTAGGCTCACCTCATAGATATTTCACATATGAAAGTTCGAATGAAACCCCTTTTTAGTTCTTACTATTTCAGCCTTTCCTGTAATTCAGGTATAAACATAAAGTCCCTTCATCTTGGGCAGCTTATTCAGTGTTTCTTAAGCCTGAGTGAAAAAGGAGTTCAATAACCATAGCAGATAGGCTTTTACTAACAGTGACATAAAGCAATTAGAAGAAAAGCTTTCTCAGAAATATCCCTATATAAAGGGACAAGGATTTTCAGCCTTGCATTGTAACCCTCTTCTAGAGTGTATTTTCCCCACTTGTCTTTTGAACGATATTTGCATGCTTAGCTGAACAGATTCAAATATTTTCACCCTGGATGACTGAAAACAAGAGTAATTGGAATAACAAGATAGAGGCACAGGCTAGGTTGTTTTGTCCCCCTGCTGTGACACACCACCATACCAGTATTGTGGGGCGATGCTTCACCTCAGTTTTCAGAAGCTTTTAGTGACCAGTTGTGCAAAGGTTGTATGCTTCTAAGTGATCTAGTGGCTGAAGTTAAGTACAAGCAAATGTTTTGATGCTGGGGCTTTGGCCTAAAGTTGAAAGTTACCTTGAAGATGCAATGTAGATGTCTCATTTTAGCTTGCTTCTCTCCTTTTATTTTGTTATACTATATAGTAACATCTGGTTTTGACTGTTTGATTCCACGCACCCCACCCCCACCCCATGTGGTCAGCGTAGTTCCTGAATTGAATTGCCTTATGTTTTAAAATTGGTTTGTTCCTTTAAAATCACGTTATTGGTGCTAGCATACTTTCTGATTATCACTGGATCTGTAGTATCTATTGCCCTTGTACCTTTCCAGCTATTCAGCATCTAAAGAAGATACTGAGGCATGTGACAGCACTCTGAGAACTGAAAGCTAATGCAGCCTTGCTCCATAATGCCCAATGATAATGCAGAACAGATAGTGTAATCTCCAAAAATATCATCTGCAAGCTATCTGTTCTGAGTAAATTCTAAATCTTGTGTAGTGCTAACACCTTTTCCAGTATGATGGTGTATAGGTAACTCACATTCACACTACTGAGATATATGAACTTACAGTTCTGTTTGTACTGCATAGTTCTGGAAGCCTGGATTTTGTCCTGATTTTTGTAATCAACTTGCTTAGAAATAAAGGATATATCCTTTCTCATCCTTGGCATCAAGTGTTTTAAAGCACATCATCACTTTTTGAATAATTAATTATTTCCTTTATCACTTTAGGTATTTCTGGGAAAAGCCAGCTTCTGTTTGCACTGGTCTTCACTACCCGTTATCTGGACCTCTTCACTTCATTCATTTCATTGTATAACACATCTATGAAGGTAGAGTATACTGAAGAGTTAGAAGAGATAGTAATGTTGTATGCAGAGTGCATAGTTTCATTAATAAAAGCCTCTTTAAATGGCCCACTGCACAGTTACTACAGAATAAGTTCTAGATGGGTTTGGATAAAGAATGTGGAAAAAGGACTCAAAACCCTACTTCTTTCTACACTCTACATGTAATTTTTAAAAACTGTTTGTATGGGGACTGTGACATTTAGAATAAATGCCATTTTGGTTATTGAAAATGAAAGCTTTTTGGAAGAGTGGTTCAAATAAATTATATTCCTCAACTGAAACATTAGAGCTTAAGTAAATCTCTTTTTAGCCCCTACAAGGTAAATTAGTATTCAAAATGCATTGCCAGAATTGTAGCTAGTGTCTGGTCAGAGGCTGATGAAAAGCTGACAGGAGTATGCTTTTAGGAATGTAGCTTCCACTCTATTATACCCCGTTTGCTTGCCCACTGAATGTTAGTGAGCCCAAAATGTTTTCTGTTATTTATTCCTGCAATTTCTGGTGCTGAGTGCAAGAAAATAAAGCAGTGGGCTGGGAAAGTGCAGCGTGTTTGTGGCACCAGTACAAATTGGTGCATTTGTGGCACCAGAGCAGACACCTTTTTAATCCAGTTCCTTTATTCTTGGATTTTCTTGATGCTCTTCAGCTTTTGTTCGGAGGATAGTATGACATTGCCAAGAAGGACCACTAGATAGTCAATAACACAAAACCTACTGAGGAATTAGGGGAATAATACTGTAAAATAAAATTTAAGATTTTTAAACCCACTCACACTGTTGTCTTCTGACAAGTCAAACATGTATACTTAAGTTTTAATATTGACAGTCTAGATGAAGAACTGTGGTTTAAGTAAAATATTCTTGAGACACAAGCTTTTTTTCTATGTAATTTCAGAGAATATTGAAAGCTACTGTTGGATGCACTATAAAGGAGCAGCTAGGTTTTTTTGCAATTTATTTACTGGTTGTGATTCAGGGTCATGACCATGTCTTTGTTCTGCAGCCCTCCTACCCAGAAAAGGAATTAACATGGGAAATGACACTTGTGATACTCAACTTCATTCTAAACTGAATCTTTCCAGGAATGAAACGAGTGGTGCTCTGTTCAAATCCAATATTGACTTGCAAAATGGAAGCCTCTGTTACAGTTTCAAAGATTAATGCTTAGAGAGACTGTTAGATGTAATTGGGTTTTCAGCCCATTATTGTAGTGCCAAGGCAAAGCTGCTTGAGTGTCCCAATGCAGCTTCTTGGTCTCTCTACCTATCTTGGGAGTATATAACATTACACAGTTGTAGAGAACATGAACTACTATACAAATAAGCTTACCCAGAGCACAACTAAATGAACTTTCTAATCTGAGGAAAATACTGTAATTGGGAGCAAAAAAAAAAGTTGTTAATTTCTGTAGAGTTAGTATTTTCTTTGGTATTATTAAAGAAATATTAGTTAAACTACAGGTGCCAACTTGCTCAATTTTCTGGCAGTGATTAGATATTTAGGAAAATTAGTTTCTTCTGTGTTCAAGGAATATATACAGAAATACACAAATTGACACTATCTGCCCTTTCTAATGACCTGCAGACTTTAATTTTTGTGATTCGTAGCATTCCATATCTTACAGTTTCTTTTTCCTGGTACCTGTATCTGAGTATTGGGTGCATTTCTGCTTGTGCACTCTGCAGTCATTTTTCTACCATTATTCTTTTATTTGTGCATCTTTAAAAATGAAAACTTTTTGAGTGTCCCAAAGCACACTATAATTCTCACAAACAAATCTTTAATAAGAAGTTGTGGTTCATTCACGCTTTCTTAGTGTCTTCTGTGACCGTACCAGTTACAATTAGTTTACACCTGTGGTCGACATTCCCTGTATCTGATACCCTGTCCTGTTGTCCTCCATCTCCAGTCAGCTGGGGTGCTCATGTAGTAAAGAGTCTTTGGATTCTGAGCTCCTCAATATAGTGTTTGTAGCATTTTCCGTCTGTGAGCAGCGCTTCTAGTGCTTAGTAGCATCTGCAAACAATGGGGTTTAGATCTGTTACTTTTCAAGTGTACAGAACCTATATTTAATGTGATAAATGGTTTGGAATTTTTGATCTGCAAGGAAGCTGAGGCAGAAGCTAAGCTATTTGTATAGTCTACTGTACTGCGTCTCCAGGACAATGTGAGCTCTGGCCTGATGATGGCAAATTGACCTTTAGAAAGTCATGTATTCTCTTCGATTCTGTTTTCTCATCTGTAGAATAAGCTGTTTCCTGTGGAATAGACAAAGAGCCTGTGAAGTCTACTGTACCATAACAATTAAAAATAGTAACGTTAGACATCAACTGAAATTGAAACTGAATTCTGGTTCAGTGCTTCTAGCAGTCTGTTAGTTTTGCCGGTTTTATGTTTAAAGGTCTAAATCAAATCAGCTAATTCGTGATATGTTAAATGGCTGAGTCTGAATGGGGCTTATTGAATAGGTTTTTAATTACCACATAAGCCACACCACTCCCAGTCTTTGAGTGTAAAAAGACCCCTTCCATCACTATTGCATGTATGCACGTGCACATTTTTAAGGTGAATGTTTTGGGCCAGCTCTTCCCCTGCAGTAGCAGAAGGGATATTTCTTCTCCAGTCAGTTCTTTAGTTCTGTCTGCTCAGGAAAGGATCTTTAAAGAATCTTTGGACAGTCACTTCCACCAGAGGCAAGGGGATGCTTTTAAAGCAACAAAACCAGCAGAGCCCAGAGTCATTAGTTTTGAATTACTACTCTGCTGAGAAAAAAGTTAAATACCACCACATAGCCTCAAACTGCAAAAGCATCCAAACAAACAATACAACCAAAAAAGACAGTGCTTATTCCTCTTAGTGCCTGGGAATATCTGTTCAGTGAGTTTGATCTAATCCTGCAACCTCTGTGGGTTGTTTTGTTTTTTGTTTTTTCTTTCCTTGCTTTTTAGCTTATCTACATTGCTTGCTCGTATGCCACTGTGTATCTGATCTACATGAAATTTAAGGCCACCTATGATGGAAACCATGATACGTTCAGAGTGGAGTTTCTGATAGTTCCTGTTGGCGGACTCTCGTTTCTTGTCAATCATGACTTCTCTCCTCTGGAGGTGAGTTGGTTGTGGGCAGGAGGTTATACTTTTTTCTCTAAAATATTTGGAACATGAAGACAAGCACATTTAGGCTGATTGAAGAGTGCTTGGAAGATACCTATGTTCAGTAGGTTCTGGCTAATCCTGTTTTCTTAATGCATCTTTACAGTGTAGATTTCTGTGAAAATTTAAGACACTTCAGGAAACTAGCATTATTATCAACATTGATTATTTTATTAAGCAGAAGACTGTCTTTTTCCCAGTATACTCTGATGATTATATTATTTCAAAAGTATCCTTCCTTTTGTTGTGTTTGTTAAAGTGCCCCAGAATGCAGTCTGTGATTAATTGGTGCCACCCACTGAAAACAAAAGTAATTATAATACTTCTTAAATTTGTAGAATCGCAAACAGTCTAGAGTATTAAAGAATTGCATTTGTATTTGAAGTGCAGCTATGTTTTCCTATCTGAAAAACTATATTTAGAATGTAAGTACAGAGAGTTCAAACAGGTAATTTTTTCCACGAAATAGAGCATAACTTTGGATGTTTATTTTAAGTGGACTGAGCTGCATTTTTGTATTTATTAGAGTTAAATGATTTTATTAGAGAGTAAAGGAATTTTTATTGCAGCACTCTGAGACGTTATTTTAAATTTTGTTCTGTATTAACTCATTCTTCAAACCGATAGACTAAAAAAGAACATGGGGAAAAAGGACTTCATCTTCCTTGCAGCTTTTCACAGCACCAGCTCTGTAAGCTGTAGTTCATGGTACTGTGAATCCTGAACTGCCGGATGCACATAAGTTTCAGGAGCATACCTACGCCTGCCAGCTCACGAGGCAGCTGGCTTGGAGAGTCTGTTGTCTGCCACGAGAGTTGTTCCCTTGTACTATCCCATGGCGCGTTAGGAAGCTTTCACTTAGTGCTTCCTGTACCAAGGGTAGTTTGCCAGAATACTGTACCTGTTCATAACATCATTGGAGTGAAAAGTCAATCGGAGTCAAATACCTTCTGTGCTTCTGGGATCAGTAAGACAGTTGAATATACCTGTGGTTTTTTTGCTTTCAGATACTGTGGACCTTCTCCATCTATCTTGAATCGGTCGCTATTCTCCCTCAACTTTTTATGATCAGCAAAACTGGGGAAGCAGAGACCATCACTACTCACTATCTTTTCTTCTTGGGTCTGTACCGTGCCTTGTACTTAGTCAACTGGATTTGGCGCTACTACTTCGAGGGATTTTTTGAC
The DNA here is from genome assembly GCA_013400195.1 of Aramus guarauna. NCBI lineage: Eukaryota > Metazoa > Chordata > Aves > Gruiformes > Aramidae > Aramus > Aramus guarauna. Next base: position 1,079,464 of record VXBL01001703.1, read on the forward strand.
CTCATAGCTGTCGTTGCTGGTGTGGTCCAGACCGTTCTTTACTGTGACTTCTTCTATTTGTATGTTACAAAAGGTAAGTAGAGCAATAACTTTAAGCTTCAGGCTGCGGAATGTAGCAATTAACACGTTCATAGGGACCTGCTATATTGACATTACTAGGTTGTTAATTTTGTGTGCAAATTATCGCTGAAATCTTCTTGATAGATTTATCAAGTACGCTTTCTGCTAGTGTGGGGCACTGTGGATTGAGTATAGATAGAATATAAACGTATAAATGATCTGATGAACTTAATTGACAAATTTTAAATAAGTACAGCAAAATACATGTTGCTGTTGTCTTTCATCGATAAGCGTGATCCTCATGCTTCTCCTGACAGCATACACTGCTTTGTACAGATTCCACGCTTACGCCTTTCTTGACATTTTAAATGCCTTGAGTCCAAAGGATTGTGGAGGTTTCTGCTACGTGTAGAAGCAGTCATTTCTGCTGGGTGCATTAGTAACTCTGCCCTTAACTCACAACTTCCATCATATAACTACAGAGCTGTGTGGGGCTGTGTTATTTTAGTTGTTAACTCTAAAGAAACCAGTGCTTAGAGGCTAGAATATCCTGAGGGTGAGAAGTGAGAATTCCAGGATGCCACAAGAGGGCAGGATTGGAATAGTTGTTATTTCATCATATTTTACCAGGACGTATTGAAGAGCAAGAGGCAAGCTTGGGAGGACTGTTTCCAGTGCCCCCATTTCGTCACAAAGTGACTCTATGTGAAAGGTTTTGGTCCCTTTGACGATTTAACGGTGTGTGCTACTCCTAGATCACATCTTTGTTTTGCTGACTATTTTCTTTCTTACTTTTCCTTACAGTACTCAAGGGAAAGAAGCTCAGTTTGCCAGCGTAAGTGCCAAAAACACCATCACCAGCATCTGTCCTTTTGGATGCTTGGACAGAACAATCCTTATCACAAGCAAAGGTGAAGATGCTTGAGACAGAAAGTCAGAAACACAGCTCTTTATAGTGCAGGTAGTCATCAGCGGCTCTGTAAGAACGGAGGAAAAACAACCAGCAGATTTCTGTTTGATGCATCTTGCCTTTATCTTTTTTATTACTATGTATAAAGATTTTTTACATAAAGAAACTTATACTGTATTAATAAATTCAGTGTATGGTTTCAATTGGAATAGTTCCAAAAGTGAGATTTTTGTGAGATTGTTTATGACCAGGAACAAGTGCAAACTTTTTTTTTAATTNCCCAAGAAAAATTTAAAATTTTTTTTTTTATTTTTAAAAATTTTTTTTAAAATACTTGTTTTTTTTTTTTTTTTTTTTTTTTTTTTTTAGTGCACAGATATGTGCATCCTTGATGGATGGTAGTCATTGTTCTTTCCCTTTGATTCAATTTTCATTCCACTATATTTATTTTTTTCCAAAAGGTGAATATATGTCAACTCTAAATCTGAAACCACCGATGTTTGATGTGATGTGCTGGTGCCCAGTCTTTGTGCCATCTGCTGACATGGAGTTTCTTATTTAAAATAATGTTGGTGCCAGAGGGGGAGCAGTCACATTTTGTAGTTGTTCCCTTTCTAAACCAGGCTGATGGCAAGAGGACAGTGAGGAAATCTCTTGAGGCCGCAGGGATGGGCCCGTTCCTGTTTTGCCATGATGTTTGGGAAGGAAATCCTAATAACGAAAGCACTTGGCAGCGCGGGTTGTGAAGGGTAAGAGATGCGATTGTGTTGCATAGTGGCAAATGTTGGTGACTCTGTTCAGGAAAAGAAGGTTAAATATCTTGGATGTACAGCCCTGCTACACCATTGCAGCTATAGAAATGGGAGACTTGCAAGTTGTTGATGACAGTAATCTGTAGGCGATCATTTTAAACGGTATCTACGTTTTCTTTTTAATGAATGCTTTATAAGCAACTTCCATGTTCAGCTTCAAGTGGTTTTTGATGTCACTTTTGGACAAGTAATTTTTTTTTTATAAACTTTTCAAAATCAGCAGCACCAGTTTACCATTCTTTATCCTTTAAATGATTCCCTTTTTTTACTGAGCTGTTGCATGATTTATCCTGTGTTACCATCCTCAATAAACACTTTATGAAATGGTGAAAATGTTTTTAATTTTTTTTATTACTGAGTTAAAAGTTTGCTGTTAGCCTGAAACCAGATGAACAGTTGTAATAAGAGTGAGTTGTTTAATGTCATTGTTTGCTCTGTTGAAATGGGAACTTTTTAAGGCTATGAGGGGCATTATTGCTGAATGAAGCGATGGTGACCTAGTTCTGCTGGTTTTGTCAGCTCCATCTCCAGCCTGGTGCAGATAAGGGTTTGGTGCTTGTCTATGTTTTATCTTCATGAAATCATTTATCTTGTCTAACTTTGTTTACAGTCATTATCTCCCCTAGTAGTGTTGGTTATCGTTCCTAACCCCAAACGTGAAGAGTGATTTTTATTTGCTGTGTATGCCAAGATGCTGCAGCCTACTACCTCAGATACTACGCCGAGTATCCTGTTGCTGCCAGAGCTGCTTGAAACCAGGGTCTGTCCCCGTAATGAAATACAGAACCCTGGGGCTAGGGATAACTGTACGAGAGAGCACTCCTCGGCATCTGCGTGGGTTATTTGCTTCCACGTTGTCAGCGTTGTGCTCTAACTCGGTCGCAGTGTCCCCCTCGGGTGCGTTGTCTCGGTGTGAGCTCAGAACCGCGCTGGAGGAGCACAGGGCCTGGGGGAGAAGGTAGCAGGGCTGCTGTACCAAAAGCCAGCAGCTGTGGCTGAGTGCGAGCAGCCGTAACGCCTCCCACCTCGAGGACACGCGTCGATGTCCTGACTTCTCTTTTGACGCAGCTGTTAAGCGGTTTGCCGGTTTTCTGGTGCGCGCCTGTGATGGCGGTCGAGCTGCCATCCCTCGGGTGCACCGGGACGGCCGGGGTGCTGGGATCTGCAGATAGTTGGCACAGGGCTTGCTCCTTACCAACGCTTCTGTGCGCATCCCCCTCCCCCTCTGCCTCCTCCTTACGCAGCTGCGCGACGTAACGGGCGGTGCGCCCGTACCCGGCCATCGCCCCCGCCCCGGCACTCTGCGCATGCGCCCCGGGCGGGGCAAGGCGGGCTTCCCGCCTCCTGTNCGGGGGGTGGGGGGGGCGTATGGCTGCAGGGCAATTTGGGGCGCTGCGTCGTCACGTCGCCTTCCCGTGACGTAGCGCTGGGTAGGCGGTGTGGCCTGCGGGAGCGGGCGGGCCGGGGGCCGACGGCGCTGCCCCCGGGCGAGGGGCCGGCGCAGGTGCTCGGGCGCCCGTGACGGAGCGGCGGCGGCGCGACCCGCAGGATGCCGGGGCTGGTGGTGTTCGGCCGGCGCTGGGCCATCGGCAGCGACGACTTCGTGCTCCCGGGGGCCTTCGAGCTCTTCGTCAGGCTGGTGTGGTAAGGCGGCGCGCCGGGCCGTNTGCGAGCAGCCGTAACGCCTCCCACCTCGAGGACACGCGTCGATGTCCTGACTTCTCTTTTGACGCAGCTGTTAAGCGGTTTGCCGGTTTTCTGGTGCGCGCCTGTGATGGCGGTCGAGCTGCCATCCCTCGGGTGCACCGGGACGGCCGGGGTGCTGGGATCTGCAGATAGCTGGCACAGGGCTTGCTCCTTACCCCCAACGCTTCTGTGCGCATCCCCCTCCCCCTCTGCCTCCTCCTTACGCAGCTGCGCGACGTAACGGGCGGTGCGCCCGTACCCGGCCATCGCCCCCGCCCCGGCACTCTGCGCATGCGCCCCGGGCGGGGCAAGGCGGGCTTCCCGCCTCCTGTGGCCGC
>VXBL01001703.1:1083316-1096306 GCA_013400195.1 Aramus guarauna
GGGGCCGACGGCGCTGCCCCCGGGCGAGGGGCCGGCGCAGGTGCTCGGGCGCCCGTGACGGAGCGGCGGCGGCGCGACCCGCAGGATGCCGGGGCTGGTGGTGTTCGGCCGGCGCTGGGCCATCGGCAGCGACGACTTCGTGCTCCCGGGGGCCTTCGAGCTCTTCGTCAGGCTGGTGTGGTAAGGCGGCGCGCCGGGCCGTTACCTCCGCGGGGACGGGGCAGGCGGGCGCTCGCGCCTCGCCTCAGGGACCGCTTCCTCACGCCGCTGGCGGCCGGCGGGCTTCTGTGGCGTTGCCTCCCTCAGCTGAGGCGTTGCATCACCGGGGAGGAAAGCGGCGGTTTTGCGGTCGAGCCCCTTGGCTCCTGTAATCACGTAACGCAACGGAACCACCTGTGGTAGGCGCGGAACCGCAGTCGCTGGGTTGTGTTGAATCGCTGACGCGTGCTGGTGTGGTCTCGTTGCCTCAGGAGTTAACGGGATGGTTCCTTTGTTTGGATCGGCCCGGGCTCTGTGGAGATGAGCAGCGCCGTAAAGGCAGCCTGTTGCTCGGTCTGCAAACCGCGGTGTTGCAATGACTGCTGAGCCTTCGGAGAGGCGTTTCGTTCCGACGAATTCCTTACGTAACAGCTCCGTTTGTACTAATTTTTGCGGAATGCTTTCGTTAAGAGGAAGACCGTTCACCAGGTGATCGCTCTGCAGTACGCGCTTTTCCCTTCCAGCTCTAACCGTTGTTCTCTTGCCCCCCCGCAGGTGGATTGGGATTCTTGCCCTTTACGCAGTTCATAAGGGGCGGTTTAACTGTCCCGGGGGAGGATTACTGCACAGCTACCTGCTTGTCCTCCTCGTTCTCCTGGCTTTTATCATCTGTGCGTTATCTGCTCTTGTATACGTCAGTATGCAAGGTAAATAATTAATATTTTGTGTTTGTCTGGTAGGATTGTAACATATGTGATTTTTAACCTGAAGTTGATGTTAAAAAAAATGTACACAAAAAAAAAAAATCAAGTGCTTTAATGGTAGTCAAACTTGAGAAGCTGTCAGCATTAATGTATTTGCTTTAATAGTATTGCCTCTGTTAGTCAGGAATCTAAAGTAATAAATGGACGCAATAGCTTAGTGCAACTAACTGCAATATGATCGTTGCTGTCAGAGCATCCTGAAAACTTTCTCTATGTTCACCATCATTATGTGACCTCGAATGAAACATCGCTCAGCCTCTCTGACAGGGTCTTAGGGGAATTTATCCAAAATCAAGTTCTCATCTGAAGTGTCATGTTAGCTTTGCATTGCATAGGCAGATTTAGTAATATCTTGTGAAAGTTCATTAGCTGCAGTGGGTTACTTGGGGCGAAAACCCCCATAGGAATGTGATCCATGTAAATGTCATAGTTAAAACTAACGCAGGAAGTACTGTTAAATACAACAGGACGTAGAGCTTGAAGTGAATGGCTAAGCAGAAGTAAGTACCCAAGGCAACTTCTAGTCAGTCATAGAAGTGCTTCATTTGGGAGTAAGTAAAAGAGTATTTAAATTATTTAAGTGGAAAGAAACATAAAGACTGCAAGAAGAGAAAGTCTCGCAGAGCAGAGATGTGGATGATAATCCTGGCCTTGAATCTAACCACTGGTTTTCCTCCAGTGTCCGGAGGAGGGAAGGGAAGATTAGCCAAGTTACGCTAGTAATCAAAAGTTGAGGTGAGAGATGTAACTGTAAATAGCAGAGAGAAGAGAGCCTTGTTCAGTATAAAAGTACAGCTACGAGGCAGTCGTAACTGAGAATTGGAAGAATTCTGAGACTGAATTTCCAAGAAAATTAATGGTGAGATGTCTTGGACTGTGGTTTTCGTGTGTGGGTTTGGGAACAGTGGTTCTCGCATCACCCCTTGCACTGTACTGACATGGGCATTAATGATGCCAGCACTGTACCTGACTGCAGAACTCATACACTGGGTGAAGGGAAGAAGCTGTTTTCAGGAGCCACGGTTCCAGCTGATTGTGTCTGTGTAAGCAACCGTGCTGCTGCAGTAGAGGCTACAACCCAGGAATGAGAGTAAGCGATGACTAGATCAAGGGCTTTTTAAACAGCTCTGTCACTGGTGTGAACCACAGCTTTACAATTGGAAAATTGTTTCCAGAGTTGTTGTTGCTCTGCATGGTTTTAAGCCTTTACAAATTATCCTGCCTACACATAAGCACACCCACCCCACCACCTCATTACCCTGTAATCAACAAACTGGTTTCAGGAGCTGAGCTGGCCGAAAATTCCTCCCTTTTTTTATTGCCTAAGAGTGCTAAAATGGTCCTACTTTTGTTCTCCTAACCAAAAATGTGAATGAATGTATTTGTTAGTGACCCAGAATGCAGAACTTCATTGTAGCCCAGCAAAGTACCATCTAAAAATGAAATATTCAGCCAACTAAAAGCTAAATAGAATAATAATAAAAGCAGGCACCAAAGGTTATAAGGAACTGTAGTTAGCCAATGCTCTAGTCTGCAGCTTTGCCTTAGGCTGGGTACAGTGCTAGAGCCTCAAGTTCACTGCAGAACTGTTTCTGACTAGAGAGTGATTTTGGGTATTAGTAGAGTACATTCTAAGAATCACAGCTATCAACCCATCGTTGTTTTTCTTTTCTCAGCTTCAGTGATAGCTTTCCATTAGTATGAAAGTATTTCATAGTTTCAGTTAAGTTTATTACTTTCTGTAAAGCTCAGAAAGTTCATATATCCAGGTAGGATTTTACATACTTAAGATGCATTTGTAAACAGTTCTTGTTTCAAATTCTCTCTGTAATTTCAGGAACAATTTCTAATCCAGGCCCAAGGAAATCACTTCCCAAGCTACTTTATACTCGCCTACTTCTGTATTTGCCTGAATTCATCTGGGCTGTTGTAGGAGCTGTGTGGGTGTCAGACAGCAGTGTGCACTGCGAGAAGACTATGGTAAATGTCATCATTGGGACAGTTATTGCAAGGTAAAGGTGCCTCCCTCCAAATCTAAGCTTGGTAGCATATGTGAAATGGAAAACACTTCTTACGTAGGTTTTGTATGTGTTTATTGAAGGCTTTTCCAGCAGTTGGAGACCTTGATATTTCTTATAAATTATTGTGGTTTCTCACAGAAGGAGTTTCATTGTTAAAGGAGAAGAATTTTTAAATCTAGACAGCTAGAATGAGTTGGTATCCTTTCCTAAACAAGCTTGAGCTACTTGCCTTGGGAGAGCACGTGGTAGAGCAAAGGAAAGGAGGTGAAGATCAGAAAGGATAAGAGGGATAGATGGGAGTGTAGAAAACTGGATAAATGTGAAGAGGGTAGTAAGTAGATCACTTAACTGGTAGTGAAAAATGGAGCCTTTGCACATCTGGGTTGCTATTTCCAAAGCACAGAGCTATGATTTTGAATTTGGTGCCTTATGTGAAATGAGCTGACAGCCTTGTTCTTGTGCCTAGCGGATTGAGAGCCTGATAACAAAACATGCACCCTTAAGACAGTAACAGATGGTGTTCATGCAGTACTTCATACCTAACTGTTTTCTGTCTGTCAAGATCTATAGTTGTGGGTTTTTTGCATACTTGTCAGAAGTATCTGGTTTTGCGGTCTCTTTATCCCACTTTCCTTCTGTTTTGCAGCTGGGTTATCATCATCTTTACCATCATTGGAGTTGTAATCGTCTTTGATCCACTCGGGGGGAAAAAGACGTTTTACCTCACCGATAGCATAAATCGGAACCTGGAAAGCAGTCAGTCAGGACAATTGCTGTATAACGTGAAGAACACTGCTACCAGAGTCTGGGAAAAAAGAATCCGGTTACTGTGTTGTTGTATTGTGCAAGATGATGACCATCGAGTGGCTTTTACGAGTATCGCAGAGCTTTTCCGCACCTACTTTTCAGTAAGATGGAAAGCTTTTACGTTCTGTTTTGACTAACTCTGAATTTGCAGGCATTGTAACGCACACGTACCTTTGTTCAGGCAGAGCTCCCTGCTGCCCTGTGCCTTGAAATGAGTTTTTGAATATGCCAGTTTCAAAATCAAAGGTGATTCTCATGCATGGTATACAATCGGACTACTTTCTGACTCTTAAAAAAAAAAATTGAGCCCCACAGTACGTTAAGACAGTCTTCCCACTTCGGAGCACATACCAGACTAGAGTGTGCAAGTGCAGGAAGTTGCTTTTTGGAAACAGAGAGCGTCTGCCAAACCAGAGCCAGCAGAGTGTTAATTTAGCTCAAACTTATGTCACCTACTGCTTGGGCAGTCATAGTTCAATGCTGACTTTGAAATCTGCTCATGATTTCGAGATGAGTAGTTCTTGTTTATTAAGCGTACTTGGACATGCTGATTTATAGCTACAGCCTGCTCAGTGGTTTATAGGGTAAAGGGTGTAAGTCATATGGAGAGATGTCTGCTCCAGATAGTTGAATAAAAACCCTTCAGCCTTCTCTTGTGTAAAATCCTTCTTAGTTGTTCTCTGTGTAGAGAATTTTTCACATTGTGGTGTAGAACAGTGACCAATAATGTCTAGATCATTATTTGCTGTATGGCTGAGTGGGTCCTCTGTTGGGTATTTTGTTAAGTGATGAAATCCATGTGTAGAATTGTCATCGGTCTTATTGAAGAAAACATTCAGTATATACAAAAGGGGTGGGAGGTTTGATGCTGCTGTGACCTGTTTCTCCAATGCACATTTCTGAGTGAAATGTATTTATATAAACTGAAAAAAATACAATTCCCAGTGTATTTTCTTATGAGGTAGTTTTGCCACATTGAGGCATGGGATGGTTTTAAGTGTGCTTTTGTTTGTTTGTACAGGACACTGATCTGGTGCCAAGTGACATAGCAGCTGGTTTGACTCTGCTCCATCAAGAGCAAGATAAAATGGAAAGTTGCCCAAAAGAGCCTGAAGAAGTCCTGTGTCATTCTCCATCGTCCCTCGTGGTAAGACAGGGTTGTTGCAGCCTCTGGGGCAATTAATCTGGGAGGTCATGCCAGATCAAATTGAAATGTAGTTCTTTGTGCAAGCAGTTTTTGGGGTTGGTTTTTTTTTTTAATGAAATTAAACAGGACTATAAAAATTCACAACAATTTAAATTATTAGCAAATGCAGAGAAAACATCTTGATGAGTTTGCAGTCAAAACCTTTGCCTGCTTTTGTGTACGTAAAATTTGTATGTGAATGGAGAATTAAGTGCAAAATGGAACCATTTAGGACATTTGATCGTTATTGAAGAGCTGGGAGAGAAAGGGAACAGAGCGAAAATTAATATTTAGTACTATTTGCACAGAACTGAAAAGATAGTCTTTCAGTATTGTGGTCTGTTTAAATTATGTCTGCTGCAAATATCCAGACAAGGTAAGAAGCAAAAATAGCATCTTTTGAATGCTTGCAGATGATGGGTTACAATTTGCTAATTGACTTTTGCTAGTCTTCTGTAGTAAAATGTCTTTGTAAATTATTGTACCTTCTTTTGGTCTCTGTTTCATAGAAGTATGTAATTTTAAATCAGTGCCTTTCTGTCAACTTCCTTTTGAATCCAGCCAGTATGATGGGGTCATGCTTTAAAAGTCTCTACCAGAGCAATCTGCTACATCTTGGCTACTTCAGCCATTCCTTTGACACCCTTAGCAATATATTTGGAGTGAGTGGTGTTTTTGGTATTGAGCTTATCAGTGTATAAGTCTTGGAAGAAACTGATTGATTTAATGAGAGCTTTTCGAGATTCTTGAGCTGTGTAGCTATGTAAATAAATACAGGGTTTTTCCTGGAATACGAGTGGCTATTTTTAATTCCTCTTAGACATTGAGGTTTTCCTTTGGATAGTGCGTATTTCATCATGCCTTGATTTTCACTAGTCTGTGTTCAGGTTTCATTCTGGGGCTGCCTGACACACCTTTCTTCCTCCCTCTCCTTCCTTTTCTTTCCCTGTGTCCTTTCAGACAGATGATTTGGATATCGAACTGGAGAATGCTGCTCACTATATGCTGTTTGCTGCAGCTGCTTATGGCTGGCCCTACTACGTATACACCAACCCATTTACTGCACTCTGTAAGCTCAATGGTGACTGGTAGGTTTTTGATCAAGAGTTTAAAACCACATAGCTTCCTTTTATTTAACTAGCATTAGCAGAAGTAAAGTAGTTTCAATGGCAGTATTTTTGTTGCATTAAATTATATCACTCTTGGGATATTTGAGCTTTACTGGTAGAGTTATCTTTCACAAATTCAGTAGAAACAAAATTCCAGTGTCTTTCCACCTTCAGAAACAGATTAGCTTTTTTTCCTTAAGAAAAGTTTGTGATTGGGAGAAACAAAATTAATTTAGCAAAATGACAAAGGAAGAATTTGAACTAAACCAGACGTGTTTTAAAATGAGGCTTTTTAGAGCAACTTTTTGGGCACGTACATATAGAAATAGAAGTGTATCAACAGTTTTCCCTGTTTTAAAGGAATTAGCAAAAGTTAACCTGTCCCTCCAGCCTCCATTTTATTCCCTTTGCCTCCTTTACTCAAAAAAAAAAAAAAAAAAAAAAAAAAAAAAAAAAAAAAAAAAAAAAAAACAAACGTTTGCAGTCAGTACTGAAGTATGCATCATGCTGTGTAGGATTACTGTATATCGCAGTGACCACTGACATTTGTGACTGTAACCATGATTTTCTTAATTAGTAATGTGAAATATAAATAGAACCTACTGAAATATAAATGACTTAAAATTATCACATAATACAATGGATAAAACATGAGATAAGCCTGCTGTACAGAATTTGTTTTGAATTTCCTTTTTGCTTGTTTGTGTTTTCTGTCATTCGCCTGTAGTCTTAAGAATTCTCTTCCTATTGCATTGTTTGCTCTGCTGATAGTCCTGTAGCAGTGGTGTATTTGCCAGTCCGTAACTGAAAATGTATGGCATGCTGCTCAGGCAAAACCAGGTTTGTGGGCAGAGGAAACATCTTGTATCAGACTACTGGTACTGTTGCCGAAAAAAAAAAAAAGTAATTTTTTTTTTTAAAAGAGCTTTTGATTCCTTGAAAGGAAACCTAAAAAATTGGAACATGAAAGTTTTTCTCTTCTGTGTTTGTTAGTTGCGGAAATAGACCAACAGATTCTGATATAACTGGCAGTGATCGTCATAACTTTCACTTTGGATCCATCCTAAAAATAACAGGACTGCAGTACAGAGACTTCATTCATATCAGTTTTCATAACAAGGTAAACAATCTGGACAGGCGTTCAGCAAAAACCCTTAGTGATTAATTCAGTGAAAGCAAGGGGTGAAGTTTCTGGTTTGCCTTCAGCATTTATAAAGTGCAAGATGCAAAGCCAAATGAAAACAGGCCCCGAAACATTCAGTTCTGATTTTTTTTCTAATCTGAAGGAACAGCCACAAAACCATGGACATAAACCTGTCTCAGAATTGCGAAAAAGGCACTTATTATAACTTCATAAGAAAATAATTCAGGTTCTTTCCAAAATACAATAGAGAGCTCAGTAAGAGAGCTTTCAGAAGGTGAGAACAAATGCTTACTCTTATAAAAAGTTGGTGTCTACTGATTACATTTTTCCCCTCCAGATCTATGAGATTCCATTTTTTGTTGCTTTGGATCACAAAAAAGAAGCTATTGTGGTTGCAGTGAGAGGAACCTTGTCTTTTGAGGTATCATCCATCTGCTAGAAATAATTAGCTTTACAGAAATGGGTGAACTCATGGTATCTAGAGGAAATTGTGTTACGCTGGCACACGTAAAAATAACTCACTCGCGGGTATGAGTCTTCCAGGCTTAAGTTGTGAGCCCTCCTGTCCTTGGATGGGCAATATTCCTGTGCCCCTGGAAGAGAGCAGGAGGGCGGGCAGTGGTAATTCCTTTTCACGTGAGTGGAGTGTGTTTGTAACGTGTGTGTTTGCAGCTTGGAAGTAGCTGCTGAAATCAGAATTGTGCTTGCTCTGTGTATTTGGGTGGGTGGTGGTTTGTTGCTTACACGCCGCGTGTTGATGTCCCTGTGACAGTGTTGAGTAGCAGAGCGCAACCCGTGATGCACGAAGCTGCAGAGACGTCTCACAAAAGCTGTCTTGTTTACAGGACATTCTCACTGATCTGTCAGCAGATTGTGAGGACTTGACGCTGGAGGATGTTCTAGAGAATGGCTTTGTGCATAAGGTGTGTGCAGTCTGTGGCTTCTCAGCAGTAAGAAAACTATAAACTCCTGGGGTCCTTTACATAAACAGAAGAGTATTCTTGTGAAATGGCTTGCACAAATTATTTCAGTGACTTGGTTGTTGCATCAAATACTGCCTCTGGAACTGCAAGGTAGAATTTGTAATCCTCTTGTCAGACTTATGTCCTTTTATTAAATATTCCAAAAACTTGTTAACCTTTACGTACAAGACCACTTGGTTATAACGCAACCTCTGTCAGGAGCATGTTAAAAGAGAAGACCAGCTTTGCAAAAAGAAAGTCGTTCTGTGATGGTGTTGAGTTTAAAGTATACATGTATCACACTTCAGATTAGATATACCCTTCTCTTCTAACTTTGATTGCTGTCTTGCAGGGGATAACCCAAGCTGCAAATTACATCTATCGAAAGCTAATAAATGATGGAATTTTAAATCAGGCTTTCACAATTGCTCCGGTAAGTTCCCTTCCAAATAATTCGGTTTGCCAGAAGAATTACGCAAAGCTTTTTCTGTGTCCGTCTAGGCTTCAGTCTTCTCTTCCTGTCTATAGGAATATAAACTTGTGATAGTTGGTCACAGTTTGGGTGGTGGAACAGCTTCTATATTGGCAATCATGCTCAGGAACTCTTTCCCAACATTAAGGTGTTATGCCTTTTCTCCTCCAGGAGGACTTTTAAGGTAAGAGGCTTCTGTTGTTTGGTTCCATGTCTAAGATGTAAAAACCTTCAAGGTAGTTGACGAATGATGTTAGATGTTAACTCTGGGCTTGACTGTTCAGAGTTTGTTTATACATTCTCCTCTAGAATTAGATTTGCTCCATCTTGAGTTACAGTCAAGTTCTTGTGGGAATATTACACAATGAAATATAGTGAATTCTGTCAGAAACTATAATTAGAGTTTAAAATAAATGTTTTTCAGAAGTAAAAGGCTCACCTGACTAGTCCAACTTGGCCTGTTAGACATCTACACATACCATTATAATCAACATTGAAATTACTCTGTCATCTGTAGCAAGTGGGCCTGAAAGCCAGCTGAAGAGCTGACTGCAAACGCTGCTGCTGTTGCCACATACTTGTATTTTTATTGAATGATAATGATCATCATAAAACTAAAGCATGCCTGTCTCTTTAGCGTATCTAAAGAGTGTCTTTTTTTTTTTTTTTTTAAGCAAATCACTTGCAGATTACACTAAGCACTTCATTGTTGCAGTCATTGTTGGAAAGGACCTTGTTGCAAGGTAAGTTGGAAATATTTTTAAACTGTTCTTTCAGGGAGCGGTTAGATTGCAGGGAATAGGAAGCTTTGCTTTACTTTGTTCTCTGTGTTTAAACAGGTTAAGTATGCCCAACATGGAGGATTTAAAGAGGAGAATAGTGAGAATTGTGGCAAACTGCAACAGACCCAAGGTAACCAAACACAGTTCCTGGTTAACACTCAGTGGAATCGTTAGCTAGGTTAAGCCCCAGCTTTAATGAAGTGACAGCTGAGGGGTGTGTGTGTGTATTTTTGATCTTAATGATGAGAGTTACAATTGCGTTTTGGAACAAAAGTGTTTGGTTTTAATTCAGCGACATTAATATTAGTCTTTTATCCTATAAAGCTGTCTTGTTGGAAATTAAGATTCAACAAGACCTGGAAGATACCGGTGCACGGCATCCAAGACCTGCAATGATCTGTTTGCTAGTTTTGCTGAGAAAGGCAACTGAAGTTTTGAAAATGCTGGAACAGTGTGGTGTCAGGCTAGGCAATACTGGAGGTGTAGAGGAATGGCTTAAAGACTCAGAACTGCAATTTCTGAACATCTTAAGTTAAATCTGCCGTACCCACAAGATTTCTATGTAGTCCCAGGATCAGGGATCATGTAGAGGGCCTGGGTGACATCGTAAATACAGAATATGATGATGGACGGTTAGAGGTGCAAGAAAACTTCGGTCTGCAGAGCAGAATCCACACAGAATAATTCAACTGGTAAAAATTGTAATGTTTTCTGTAGTGTTACTGGTGGCTTGGGTTAGATATTGGGGAAATAGATACTACTGTGGGGGAAGTTAGCTAATGAGATCGTACCAAACGAAAAGTTTATGGAGCACGTGCATACAGTCATATGTAATCTTTTAGCTGTAGTTTCAGATGACACGCATGCAAGCACACAACGAGAATAAGTTACTTGAAGAGACGTCAGCCCTCAATTTGATTGCTTTTCTTTCTGAATTCAGTACCAGATTTTGCTGCGTGGGTGTTGGTATGAAGTATTTGGAGGAGATCCAGATAACTTCCCAACTGAGCTGGATGGCAGAAACCAAGACGCCCTCACCCAGCCACTTCTGGCTGAGGAGAGTTTAATGGTTCGTCGGTCACCTTCATACAATGCCCTTGAGGATGAACCGCACTTAAATTCACCACCTCAGTATCCTCGTCTATATCTTCCTGGAAGGATTATCCATATTGTAGAAGAATCCAGCTCTAGGAAGTAAGTAGAAGAATGAATACTGCTGTCCTGTTTTCCTAAAATCTACTTAAAGCTACTTCTCGCTTTCACAGTACGTGTTTCCAGCTCTGCTGCTTATGTGCATCTCCAGTACCCATCCTTGGCTGTTAGGCGTTGGCCAGCTTTTCAGTTTTTATTCTCTGCCTCCCTGCTTCTTTCCGTGTCACTTTGAGCCCTGGAAGCTGTTTCTCTTTATGCCAGCGTAGCTGATTCTGCCCGTGTATTGTGTGTGCTCGGGATGATTTTAAACACTAAGACTGGAGTTCAGCTTTGGCATGCTGCAGTTCCTGCCCAGACTGCAGATCCTGCAGCCTTTTGTCCTGGTAGTAGTGAGGTGATAACGAAGTACCTAGTTATTGAGTAGTCGTACGAATATTGGTGGTGAGAAAGAGGCAAAATATTGGCCCTAATACCAGCCTGGCCAGACTGAGAGGTCCGGTTGCACCAGCGTGCCTGTACAGCCTCTCGTTTCCTGTCCTCTGCTGCTTTTTTGTGGACACAGGATGGTGAGACAAAGACAACAGAAAAGCTGAAACTGCTGGAAGGGTGGGGATGGTGCTTTTGTTGGGGCAGTGTTGTGTTCAAGGAGTTTTTGTTTGTGGGTGGTTGATGTTGGGTTGGTTTTGGTTTTGTT
Organism: Aramus guarauna; assembly: GCA_013400195.1. NCBI lineage: Eukaryota > Metazoa > Chordata > Aves > Gruiformes > Aramidae > Aramus > Aramus guarauna. The sequence goes on from VXBL01001703.1 coordinate 1,094,608, forward strand.
TTGTTTTTTTTTTTTAGTCAAAACAACCCTGAAACAGCCCATAGGCTGGACAGTACTTGATATCCTCCCTTCTTTCATTCTCAAACAGAAATAAGAGCATCTGTAGCTTAGATGAGATCATCTTACAGATGAAAATAAAATCTGTAACTTACAGAAGAGGGAAGAAAAGGGCTGGAGAAGAAATCCACTTTGTTCCCTCCCATTCAGTAGATTAGTATTTTATTTAAGCTTCACATCTTTTTAATGTTGAACAATTTTAATACTGGGTTTTACAAGTTAGATACTTTAACCCCTGTGACCTGGGCAGGTTTTCTCAATGGCTGCTCTTCTACTTTACTTTGAGTTCATTTCTTTTCTTTCAGTTACTCTGCAGCACAGCAGTTATTCATGTGTTTTTCTTAATTGGACTTGCACAGGGGCCCCCATTGTGTACCATTCTGTAAAATAAAGTCCTTAATGCATCATATCTGCAGCATTAGATCTAGTGTCCAGTCTCCTATTGCACACTAACCAGTGTGGCTTCTTCCCTAAATTTGACTGTTGGAAGGTGCAGTGCTTAACCCCTCACCCCCCCTTTGCCCATACTGTATCATGTGTCTTTGATTGCTCCTTAGCAGTGAAAGCAGCTAATTGGGCGCAGTTCTGCCTTCAGGGCCGTGACTGGCAGCGTTTCCAGCTTCCAGTCCAGTCAGGGCTGTAGCACTTTGGGAGGTCACCTTCCTGCTGGGAGAAGGGTCCGAGGTCAGAGGTGTCCAGGTTGTGGGTTTCAGGCTTGGCATCGAGCACGAGTTGTGGCAGTCGGAGCTGTTGTATTTGTGGTGTGGTGGTTTTTGGTTTGTTTTTTTTTTTTTTTTAGGTTGTGTTCTTCAGATATTAAATACACAGCAAGATGGTCAAATGAAACAGTCTTCAGCAGCATTTTAATAAGTCCCAAGATGATAACAGACCACATGCCAGATGTTGTGCTCAAAGCTCTGAACAGTTTGTCTCAGGAACATGGATCATGTATTTCTTGTCAAACACGAGAATGTAACACCAATGTAGTATAACCACAGCTCAGAGATGAAGTGTGGGGGTTTTTATTGCAGGTTGCAAGTATTCAGGACATGTTCCACTGTCATACCTAAGTGGATTTCAGTACTGCTCTCACATTGCATAAAATAAACGAGGGTCTTGGGCCCTCCTTGCCTCTGCAGCGACCTCGAGTAACATTATGCTGGTGAAAGCACAGATTCTGCATTTATGCTGAAGGTGGAGCTTTTACAAAACCAGAGCAGTATGAGGCCTAACTCAGCCTGACCCTGGCGCACGAGAGCCGAAGCATCAACTGTGTACTTGACCAAAGGGAGCGCATGAGGCCAGCCTGGTGGGTGCTACAGAGCGGAACAGTGGCAGACCTCAGAGGGAAAAACAAAACAAAACAAAACAAAAAAAAAAAACACCAAACTAAAAAAATCCTGTTCTGCTTCATGAAGTCCCTTTGGTGTCTTAGTGCCCCACGACCCACCTCTGCAAAGCGTGGAGGGCACGGTGTGAAGGGAGTGCTAGGACAGCAGTGCTGCAGCACAAGGGCTGCGCCAGCGGCTGGAGGCAGGTAAGTGCTGGGCCCTGCGGCCGTGGGCCAGGTGCTGCCCCCGCTGGATTCCACCAGCCCCCTCTGCCGCATGGTACTTTGTCTTACGGGGGGGGGGGGGGGGGG